>CM070082.1:6004938-6163304 GCA_036250285.1 Pyrocoelia pectoralis
ATTTCAATTCAAAACTAGATTATAGTCGCCGGGAACAGTTTAACGGAAACAAAGAGGCACACAGTACAGCAAATTGTGAGGATTCTGAAAGGTATCGAGTGTCAGCAACACGTTCATAAGACAAGCATCTCGGCAAAAGTAACGAATGACATTATCATTAAACAAGGAGCATTAAAAAAAAACGATATTATGGCTTAAATGCTAGTTATGGATCTTTAGAACATAAAGCAAATTTTGATCACATCACATCTTGTGTCAAACACAGCCACAGATAGTCTATTCCATCTTAAATGTTCTCTGTCGTATTAAACGCTCCTAAAGTTAAGACACAGTAAAAGGTATTTCTTTTTTTCTTCTTTCTTTCTTTCTTTCTTTCTTTTTTCTTTCTTTCTTTCTTTCGTTCTTTCTTTCTTTCTTTCTTTCTTTCTTTCTTTCTTTCTTTTCTTCCTTATTAGGCACTTATCACGTGGAATGAATGAATGGTAGGTATGTGTCTAAGACTCATAAGGAAGAAATAGGTAACCATCTACTTTTTACCTTGTATTATATTTAGGGGCGTTTAATCCAATAGAATAGACATTTAAGATGGAATAGGCTATAGTCACAAAGTTCTACCATTTTATATAAGAATATGATACATAAATTATAATAATTGTGGCTTTTTGTATTTACAAAGCTGAATTATTGATAAACACCTACTGTTTTACGAAGTTGTTTGGGCTTAAATAATAAACATGGATCTGTAATATTGATGCAGTGAACTCAGTATTTCGTCCCCAAGTGCTTTAAACACTTGTATAAGGATTTTCGTTTTCGGCAACCTTGTTAACCAACGAATAACATTTTACCACAGATAAAGGATCCGAATGTGGCTACGTGTACGTACGCGTGGACTTATATCCCATCCTTCCATCATAATAATTTACATTTTACCACAGATAGCTACTTATCTGTTGTAATTTTACAACGTTATTGTCTTAAATGTTACATAATCTAATGTAAATGATGTAAAACATAGTTTAATCATAACTGTGTCAAACAACATTCCATGGCACCATATCGCCTCATGCGCTTTATACCCTTACATTAGAACTTCAGGTCACAAAATTTTATAGGCTTTAGGCTTAAATGTAGATATTAATCTAGAACTACATTGCCCATAAGTTCTTTATACCCTTGTATAATAATTCCCACAACCTTTTTAAGGTAGTTCCTCCGCGACAATCTCAACCAAAAGTTTCGTCCCATGTAACCATAGTAACTTCCATATTAACCATTTTTGTCACGCCAGTGGAAGTACACTTTTGTTCGGACTGTCCGCGTTGTCATGGAACAGATTGCGTATACAATCATTCGCTTGCCTAAACATATCTAATAATACCAAAACGTCATGTTTCTCAAGGCTATATCTTCAAAGTAGACGGTAAACAATTCTCAAATGTTTTCACAATATTCGTATAATCCCGCTCTAGCATTCTTTAGTTTTTCATTAAATTCTGACATTTAGTTTGACAGTACAATTGATAATGTGTCAGTGGCCCACATAACACGAGAACTGCAAGGGATGTCCTGTGGCCTTATGCGGACATTCAGAAGTTCTCAGAATGTCTTTCGGATGTCCTGGGGACTTATGTGGACATATAGAGTCCTTAGAATGTCTTTGGGACGCCTTTGAAACATATGTGGCTACGGGGCCGGTTTTTTTTTGTATATGGGTTATATGTCAATTATGCCAATTTTAAGTGTAAATATCTCCGACTTAGGGACGGTAAACCTCATTTAAACTCCACAGATGTTTGGATAACGTATTTTAATAACGTAATACGCCAAGTTTGAACAAATTCTGTCGCAAATCGTTCCGCGGAGGAACTACCTTAATAAACAAGTTACTAAGTATTGTATCAAACTTTATTTTCCTAAGTTTACATAGAATCCAAATTGATGATCTGAAGATAACATTAATCATATCACTGTCAAACAACGTTTTCGTTTATATATAATATGTCACTTGTCACTTACTTATACTATATATAAAAATGTCCCTCGACCTTACTAACAAACGAGATGTATTTAGAGCTTTACAATACGCAGTGGCGTAACTATACCGTTTGAGGGCCGTGGCAAATTCATCGGATAGGCCCTTCCTCAATGTAATGAAGCTCAACTAACGTTATAGGTTTTCATTTTTTTAATAAATTTAATGTGTAATATATCACTACGTACTAGAGATTAGGCGATGTTTCTAGGTAACATTTAATTGAAAGAAAATCACAATTTTTGGTTGCACAAAATTTCAATTATTAAAATTCCTGTTTTTCGGGCTTTCTGTTCAGCGAAAGTGTTAATGACATCATCGAATGTTAAATTTCGAGCCATGGAAGTTTCGATGGATAGAATAGCTAAGTTGCGTAACCTTTCTTGTCCCATACATTTCTTGAATAAGTTGTTATCAATTTCAATTTTGAAAATGATCGCTCGACATAGCCGTAGTCACAGAAATGGGTTAAAAATAACAGAAATGCGTACTCACTTCAGGAAAGCTTGAAGAAATAGAATGAGTCTCTAGAATTAATAATCAGAAGTTTCAGTGCTTTTTGAACTTAAGAAACCCAAATTTTGAAGCAAAAATGGCATCGAAGCGTGAAGATTCCCCAAACTCGCCTACTTTATTAGACATAAAACTTGATAATTTATATTCCATCTTTTAATACTATGCCCTACAAAATTATAAATTTGTAGCACAGTTTAAAATTTTTTTTTGCATTTATATAACCTCTTTTACTGCACCATTAATTACCAAATTTAAACCATGAGCAACACAATGGACATCGGCATTTGGCTTGATATCTCTTATGAGTTTTTGAACTCCACCGTAAGTGTCTTTCATGTTGTTGGGAGCATCATATCCTTGTCCACGCCATATATTCACAAAAATATTTTGGTCATTTATGGATTTTATAATTTCTCGCAATGGGGGTCCCTCCGGCCGGGAGCCCGTGGCATTTTGCCCGTCCTGCTACCCTATTGTTACGCCACTCACAATACAACAAAATTGTTGCAATGTTTAAAATCGGTATTCATACGTAAATACCGGTATTTCGGTATTAATTTAATTTAATTTTAGTAGAAAATTAATTATATTTACAACTAGTGCATAGTGTATGTATACAGGGTTGGCCAATAGTGTATGGATGGAAGATTGTGGGTTTATTAACGAATATTTCAAAAGTTCGTTGCTGGAATAAAATATTTTCACTTGAATCGCAAAGTTTATACCGGGTGATTTATATCAAAGTTGCATTTTTTAATGGTCAATCCTAGTGCGACTTTATGTGTCAGGTGTCACACGATAGTACTTAAAACAAATCGTTTAGCCGCATGTGTAAAAAAAATGGAATATCGCAAGGATCACAAAGTTTAGAAGGCCGTGACGATGACGATGAAATGTACTATCGTAAACCGAACGGTCAAATCCGAAATCTTCTTGTGTTCGGAGAAATTACTACGTCAATTTACAAAATTTCTATAAAAGGTAACTTGATTTTTCAAATCGCACTGTAAATTTTTCTTTATTACGTTTTAATTTTTGAACTATGAATTTACAAAATTATAATTGAGAGTTTATTATTTCGAATTTCAATTTTGAATTTAATTTTAACTTTAAATAGCAGTAATATTTTGCGTTTCGAATTTTGAAATTTGAATTTCAAAATTTACTATTTCAATTTGATTTCTGACTGATTTTTTATTTCAAATTTCTATTTTGAAAATGAAATTTTTGAATTTTAAGTGGATTTATTTAATTTACATTTTATATTTACATCTTTGAATAACTTGAATACTTTGAATTTGGAATTTGGAACTTTAAATTTCTAAGCATGCGTTTTTTCTTTTTCTTTTATAGTTTCAGCAGTAAAAAAAAGTTGATACCGGTATATGTATGTTGGTACCATTATTTTAGGATGCATCTAAAAATAATGGATACCGTTTTCATGAGAAGGGTCTATCAAGTCAAGTCAAGTTGTACACATTTTTAAGGCTCATTGACATAAATTGTCTAACCTAGAACGATTGAATGATTTACGACGTGTCTTTAATTTTAAAAAGCACCAAAGTCTACCGAGGTGTGCTGAATTCTACATGCACCAAAGTTCACAGAGGTTTACATCGATGTTGCAACAAAGAAATAATGATGAGGTATCTCCATTTTTTTGGAACATAAGCCTCTTTAATGGCAATTGGTTTTATACGTTAGAAAATCGAAGATATAATTTTGTAGTCCATCAAGGAGTAGCCAAGTTCTCTGTGGCTAAATGGCCATAGGATCATATCCAAAATTTGCAGTACTTTACTAGCTTTTGACTTGAGACTAGATAAAAAATAAACTAAGATAGATAACCAAATATGGCAAACGTACAAAGAGTTATTCGACTAAATTTATAATGGGACTGATTCTTCATTTGCGGGCATTCAAGGTCTTTTAGCCGCTGATAACTAGCTATTAGGTAAAATAGGAGAGTTAATACGAAACCGAATAGACATTTATATCGTAAACATTTAATCATCAACTATAGCGGTTACTAATCAATTTTTATCATGTTGTTTTTTCTTAAATCACTTCCTTAGACTATTTAGATCTTTGTTTGTTCACCTCTTCCTGTATATTTTTCAGTCACTGTGCTCAACTTATTTAACTTATGCTTCACTTTTCATCAAAGAAGAATTTTCCACACTGCGAAGGTACTGGTAAATATTGCTTTGTCGAGATACGTCTGGCATTATCTCGACCACTATCGTTAATTGAGATTACATTCGAACAGTTCAAAAAACTTTAACTTATTTGACGAGTTACTTCTTGTCCTGTTTTCAAACCGAGGAACGAACCGCAATCTTCAAAAATCGAATAATCACGTCAAAAAACAAAATTGGAGCAAAAGAGGAAGCATGAAAACCACAAAACGACTTTCTATCAGTCGAACGCGTTTCGATAGTAAAGCTATCGTTTTCAATTTCTCCAATGTCAGTTCTAGAGTTCAATCCTCTAATTTTTTTATAGCCATATAAAACTTTACCGAGAGGAAGCATGTAGTGCACAGTTTAGTTGCATATAAAATGTTATCTGGATTTTTTCTTTTCATGGATGACTGTATCTTCTTCAATTGTCTATTATATCTATTTATTTAAACTTGGACCCATCACAATTTTACATCGAAAATTGCACGTGGTTATACGCGTTTTTGTGTAGCTGTCCCGCAAGAGTTTTTTGGCCACAGTTACAGAACAAATACATTCTTTGCGAGACATCTATCGGATTGTAAGAAACGCTTCTTATAACTCCGATATAAGTACTTAATTTTAAATGTGGACTTATTGCGGTCGATTGGCAAATTGCAAGAGAAAGTAAATCTATTTAATTTGGTGCTAATTGTATACAAATGGCACATATATCCTTCCTATATGCACGTATATACAATTTTATAATAACGGGAACATAATTTTGCACAATGAAATAATTTGGTTCTATAACTGTTTTCTAAGTATACGATTATAGTTGCTTTATGTTCAACTATATAATAATTTTTGCGCAAGTGAAATATGAATTTTGCTGCACTTGCATATCATAGAAAATAACAATACCACTATGTTACAGAAGCTCATACGAAAAAATAAAGAATAGTTTTTTGAGAAACCTGTCTTGGCAACTGAGTGATAGAGATCATTATTATAAACTAAATTCCTTTCAAACACTAACATATTCTATAAAGATTGTTGTGAAACGTTTACAAAACATCGAAAAATTAACTTTCATATAATTTTGTTTTAAGAATATTCTTAAAACAAAGATACATAATTATGTTGCTGTGATAAGCAACATATTCACTTTATCGATCCTTACAGAATAAAACAATAGAACGTCTTTGATTATAGGACTATTTCGGCACTGAATCGAAAATGCAAAACATGGACTGGTGATATCGAAGACTTGCTGCTCTCCGAAAATTTTGGTTCGAAAGATTATGGCCACAGTTTTCTGAGGTATTGAAGGAATTTTGTTATAAACTATTTATAAAAGGTCTATATGCCGAGTTTGAACTTATGGAACGTCCGGTATCCTTAGATCCTGTTATGTAGGCCGTCACGAGTTCATTTGGAGACCAGGATATCCATTTTTTTAACAGCTGTTTTTGATTTGAAGCGTTGCCTTTCAGTTCATGGTGATTACGTTGAAAAAGTATCAATTCATATTCATATAATATCACGATTGTAGACCATCCTGTATATGTTTGTTTATAAAATGTAGTCAAAGTTTTTCGTCGATAATAAGCTGTGTTATCAATGAGTCTATAGGTGCAGCAAAACAATATTGCGACTTAAACAATTTTCTCTCTATTACTTAAGATTAGGTAATCGTTTATACATTTTCATTTCGTAATTGCGTAATTAATGCTAAAAATATGACATTATTATGGAAACAAGTGCGCGTTAACAACTGGAAGATGAAGAATCAACGTGGTTGTCTACTGGAACCAGCAATAACAGGGTCAATGGCTGATTGACAATTAGTTATTTCTTCAAGGTCGACAATGACGTCAAGAGATTGTCCTCCATTACAATTTCGCTACTCTTTATCGCGTATACTCATCTCTTACATTTTATTAACAGACTATGTTCAAATGTTAGTATTAATAACCTTAATTTACAGGCTCATAGCAGTACGTTGTTATTTTTTTTTAAAATCGATTTTGTTTGCTCGCCAACAGGTCAATGACAGCGCAAATAAATAAGTACTCCTTTGCTTGTTCGCGCCTTAATATTTTTACAACATCGACAAATTCTAAGAATAAAGAGACTAGAAAACATACTAAAATGATTAGATAACATAAGTCAACATAATGCTAAGCAAAAGTATATGAACAAAGGGTTCACAATTAAAATTGGCGATAGTAGGTACGCCATTACGATTTTTACTGTTAAATATGAAGGTAAACGACAATGATTCAGAAGACGAATTTGCAAATTGGAAAAGATGCTCGAAATAACTGAAGGTGACTTGCATCGCCAACCAAATATTTAAGCAATTCCTCGATTTAACTTTTTCATTCAATGGTTCACGAACTTTCGATGCATTAAAAAATAAGCTAATTTTAATTTTTGTGCGGTAGGTTACGAAATTAGAACGAACGTTCGCTGTTTTTTTAGACAGTTAAGTTTATTTAACAACGTATCATGTGATAAATACAAGCGAAACCCGCCATTGTTTGCTTGAATAGACTTATCGAGTGTCAAACACGTTAAACAGACCATTACACATATAAAAAATAAACTTATTGACGATTATTCATTCACGATTCACAATTAACCCATTAAATATGAATGTGTAATACTTCCACTCCAAATCACGAAAATATAATGACTCAAATTGTCAAATCATCACCTCCTTAAATGACTATAATCATTCCCATTACGAGCGTTTTCCTCCCCTTCATGTATTATAATATATAAATCTCCTTTTTCGTCTTATCAGTGTTTCGCAATGCCTTGTAACGTTGAGTGAATTTCTTTATTCAATGCTTACAAGTAATAATTTTGTAAGGTATGAAAACATTCTAAAATTGCTCAGGTGTTAGTCTACCAAGAAGTCTTTCTCACTTATCATTGGTTTAATTGCTCCTACAATATTTGAAACATAAAACATTATCGTAAAGTTAAGTGTTGCGTTAGATTGTTTAGATTACTTACCCTTGAAGGACCATTGATTTGTTTCAGAGTTTTTGAGTTGAATACTAACCCAATTTCTTCTGCTATTTTTATTGACGTTTTTATTTGGTGACGAGTGAATATATTTTGTATATTCACGTCTGTTGGTGCTAGAGTAAAAAAACTAAGTTATTTATTAACATTTCTATGGTAACAATACGCTTTAACATGCCGCCCCCATTGAAGTAACTAACTTCAAAACGGCTCGAGGACCAAGTGCTGCGTCAGATTGTTTAAATTACCCTCGAAGGAACATTGATTTGTTTCAGAGTTTTTGAGTTTAATAATAACACAATTTCTTCTGCTATTTTTATTGACGTTTTAATTTGGTGACGATTGAATATATTTTTTTATGTTTACGTCTGTTGCTAGAGTAAAAAAACTAACAAGTTATTTACCTATTAGCATTTCTCATTTCTATGGTGACAATACGCTTTAACAGTAAAAATATTTCTATTAATTAACGCGGCAATATTTCGAAAGGTCGATCGTACTTCCCTGACTTGGTCATATTTTTGAATAATTGTATCCCCATTTTAAAACGCTGCAACTTTCAGATTTTCTTGTTTCTTCATTGATATCACTGGGATATGTCTTCATTTTAGGTATCTAGATTACCTAAAGATAAAAAAAAACATTTAAAATTAGATTCAGTTTGAAAGTCTCAATAAGGAATTCTAAAAGCTGTACCGCCGATGCGATACCTAATGTTTGCGTGTATTCTTTCTAAAATGTTTGCTCAGTCTAATTGTTAAAAACATGTTTTCAAAATTTTTCATAAAGACAAGGCTTCAATTTTAGTTATCGGCTTTATGAATCGCATCATGGATTCTAGATTCTGCATTACGATACGAGGGTAGACATAGTGCACGCGCACCAAGGTCTCATATCCGGAACCTTTGCGCCGCTGAGCACTGCACGGGTTTGCACTTATTTAGTTACGCCGCTGCCTCGTACTTTGGTTAATCCTTGCATGGTTGATAACAAAAACCTTAATAACATTTTACACGCATTAACCAATTAGCGTCATACTTTCTGTACGTTGAAACTGTATTCGAAATTTGTATTTATAGGCCTATTTTTTTGAGAAATGATAAACGTATTGTCCCGATGGGGAAAAACGAACTTTTAAGGTTTAACTACGTAAGTCATGGTTTGCCCTCAGACAGAATGTCCAAAACAGCAAACACCTGTTTTAAAAGGTGTTTGCTCCTTATCAATAGGTAACATTGAATGGAATAGTTTTGCTGTCGTATTTGGGGGTAAGTTGCCTTTCTCCACAATATCTGAATCAAGAAGTTCTACGTCAAAAATACCTGAAGCATAACTTTCTCTGGGTCGACAATAGCTCAAGGATGAATTACTTGGAAGGAAAGGCAAAATCGACATAGGTCTATCAACGGACTATATACCACGCCAGCGCAACACGCTAACTCGATTTTGCCTTGCCAGGTGTACGGTTTTAAGATTTAAGTGCGTTGTGTATCCATTAAGAGACAAAATTTCTATGTTTAATGTAAATGATGGAGATGGAAGTGTAAATCGAAAGGAGGCATTAGAAGTTCGTCGACCTGCTTAAGCTTCGTCCTATAACGGGAGAATCTTGTTCCCTCATCCGTCCAACATATTATCAGGAAGCATTTTAGAATGATTAGAAGGCGGAGAAATATATTATCGACTACGCCATTATAGTAAAAAGAAAAACGAATTATATAAGACAAATAAAGGGGTGTGAGTTAGCAACCACCACTACCTGTTAAAAGCAACAATCAGAAAAGAAAAAGTAGAGAAAATGGAACAACATACAGAAGTAATAAAAAAAGCAAGACATAAGTTAAGAATAATATGTATAAGCCAAAAACATCAAGAGAATTTTAAGATCAAGAACAATAGAAAGAGTCAATGTAAATGATATATGGGACCAACTTAAAAAAAAATATGGGGATCAATGGGAATATCATCTTGGTGGAATGGGAACATCATAAAGCAGCAAAAAAACTGTGGAATATTTATTAGATGAATAAAAATGAGATGAACTACCAAAAACACAAAAAATAACAGGACAAAAGTCAAGAGAAGAGTAACAGAAACCAAAATGAAAACTAACGGAATTGGATAGCAAAAACTATAGAACTATTAAGAATTTAAATCTATGGAGTAACATCTAATGAAGGGAAGATATTAACATAAGAAGATCAGATTATTAGCGGATTGAAGGAATACTTCTACGAATTAGGAACAGGGAACAGACACTAGACCGAAGGAAGAAGAAGGAAAAGATAGAACGTGGGGCTTGTAAAAGTCAGCGCAGAACTTCATCATGTTGATCAAAAGAATATATAAATGAACAGAGAACCAAGTAAAGATATAACTGTCCCATAAAAATTTACTACGACAGAGGGGATCAGGAATGTAACGACTAACGAGTAAGTTATTTTTCTTTTGTGCTATAGATTCAAAAGCATGTCAGGAAAATTTTATAGTAGGGCTTAGCCGTTTGGAACCTATTTATTTACAAACATGTGCATTTTTTGATGTTACACTAATACTGCCAAAACTTAAATGTTAAAATCTCGATAAAAGATGCAAAAAGTGCTCCTAAACGTTAAAAAAAACACAATAGTAGTCAACAAGCATAGGTAAATTAAAGATAAAGAAGAGGGCATAGACAATTGAAGAAAAAGGAAAAATCGAAGAAGAAATAAAGAATACGAAACTCAATTCACAAATTTTGCTCCCCATGGAATGTTTTTAAATAATAATAATAATAATAATAATAAATTTTATTCACCATGTAGGATACAATACGTATATATGGTAAGTCAAAGCAAAAGTTGGTTGTTAATTTTGCACATTAAAATATTCAGCACAGCTATAGAACGCACGAGAACAAAGGTACCGTTTTATTGATTTTTTAAAAACTGGAAAAGGAAGTAGTTTTGTATGAGAATCAAGTTTATTGTAAAATTTAATAGCAAGATATAAAGTTGAGCTTTCATAAGCCGCAGTTGAATGAAAGGGAATAGATAATTGGTTCCTACGTGTGGAGTAGTTATGATTTGACATGTCATTTGATCTAATATTGTCTAATATTGTCTAAAACACAAGCAGTATTATAAAAAGACACGTTTTCACATGATGGAGGAAATTAGGTGTATTAACACAATCACAATCACAAAAAAGACAAGAGTAAACATCTCAGTCTCAGTTACAGGTATGACATTTTTTAGGAACGTAGCAGGAGTGAAAAGAATAGATAAGATACCAAACGAAGCGGCATGAGAAAGGTCAAAGATGAAGTTAGCAAAACTGCACTTGAAAGTAAAAAATTAACTGATTTGGACAACTAGTGAACATGTCCAAGAACAAACAGGTAAAAAAGATATGGAAAGTGGAAAGCAGTGACAAGGAACATAAGGGAGAAGAACGTGGAACAACGAAACAAAGGGAAAGGACAAAATTGAAACTCAGCTGAAATATTGGTACCTACCTAAGTAGCCTTAACGCCCTAGTATAGGGTAACAGAGGATTAGGATTATGATGATGGTGTTAAGATTAAAGTAAATATTAAGAGTGGTGGGTCGAGATTGTATAAAAGGCTGCTTATGGAGAAGATCTACTGTAGTTTTTCACAGATGATGGCTTTTAATAAATTACTGATGGAAAATGGAAGGTGGGGTTTGAATAAGCTCTGTACCATTTTAAGCTGTTAATTTTAATCATAGACTGCAACTGCAGTTAAATAACACTTTCGATCTTTTAAAACTGGGCGAGGCTACATCATTGCAACAAAATGTAATCTGTGCAAAGGGATGGCCAAACGTCCAAACGATAAAGTTTTCACTTTCCTAGTATTAAAATACTATAACATTCTTGAAGAAATGTGTGTAAATGACGAGAAAGAATGCGAGGTGTAACATAAACGCGAACACGTGCACGTTAAAAATTGAAAAAAGTTATATTTGTAACCTTCAATATTTGCAATTAATATGAAGTGTCGCAACGTGCACCTCACCATCATCCATTTTTAATGTAGTGATAAATATGTTGTTATTGGAATCCATTTCCGTTATTGTAAAGCACCTGAAGTTAAGGTCGGAGGAGTGTTAATGATCCTTGAGGATATTAAACGAAGACTGAACATTTATGGAAAAGGAATAATAAATTAAATAATAACTTTTCGTCGGGGTCGTAAGTGTAGTTATCAGAATTGCTGAAATGTTATATAGGCATGTGAGACAAATGAATTCAGGGCCAAAGCAAGCCTCCTGGTTGACCATGCATCTCGCGAGGCCCGTTGCACTCAACGAACGATTTGTCCCCGCTCAACCCGTCAAAACGCGAGCCAACCAAGGTTAACTAGCTGCAATGCTATAGGCCGTCTGGGGGACGAGTTCCTTACGATTATCTAATAATAATACATGCACTCTAATCTTAATTACGTTAGGATAGTCTTCCCTTCTTCATTTACTACGTTATATAACTCTATTGCGATTATTAACCTTCAACCTGTTCCTTTCGTTTTTGAATAGTTCTATTATGTCAACCATCTGCTCAATTTCGATACCCACACGATTAGAAAATGGGAAAACATGAAAAAATCTTCAACCATCTCATATACGTACGTGTAAGTAGAGAACTAAGGTTGAAAACTGAAATTTAATAAATACTTAACAGGTATGTACGTGAGCTGAAATGCGGAAACGTTACTTCAGTAGGTAATCGATATTAACATAAATCCGGTTCCAAAATTCCTAAAAATATTTTGGGTAAATTATTTAAATAAATAACAGTAAATAATCATAAAGTATGCACAAAAAGTTGGCACCCCCACAATCAGTAATTCGGAAAATTTCTATCTAATAATTAAGGAACAATTAAAGACTAATTTTGGAACACAATAAAAAATTTTGGAACGCACACATAAAGTCAGGACTCCTATCCCAAAAATTATGAAAATGAATTACGTTTTTGGTTTAAATGATAATTTTTATTATCCTATGTCGAAAAGTAATCATTAGTGTACATTTTGTTTGTAATAAATTATTTTTTTGTATTCATTTCACTGTTAATGTGTGGCCTATTGGAGATTGGAAAAAACACCCCCCCCCCCCCACTTAAATATTTAGCTGTCCTTTGGTTTGTTCCCCAAGCCCATCCAATTTTCTTGTTGATTAGATCCACCTATTTGACTTATTGAATCTTTGTTGAATCGTGAACATGCATAGCAAACGCGCTTTTCGCCATAGCCCTCTTCTTCACCTTCATAGGGAATGAGCATTCCCCTATCATCAAGTGTACATTTTCGTTACATTGTTGTATCGCACACAAGCAGACCCTAAGGGTTCGCCTTCGCATACATCGTAATGTAAACTAAACATAAATAAATAAAAAGGTAAGGTGCAACTGCGGTCCCATGTGTAATTATTTTATTTCACCGAAACAACCGCTACATCAGCAGCTCTTTATGTTTGCGTTCCAAAATGTATTGTGTTCCAAAATTAGTCTTTAATTGTTTCTTAATTATTACGCAGGACTTTTTTTAAATTCCCATAAAAAGGTCGCACCCCAACGAAAAATTTCGTTTCATGACTATATTTTTGCGTTCCAAAATCTTTTATTATGTTCCAGAATTAATCTTTAATTGTTCCTTAATTATTGCATCGAAATCTTTCGTTTTACTTCAAATTCCAAAGAAAAGGTCGCTGGCTTGACGTCAATTGCGTTTCCTGACTTTATGTTTGTGTTCCAAAACTTTTATTGTGTTCCAAAATTAGTCTTTAATTGTTCCTTAATTATTACACAGGACTTTTTTTAAATTCCAATAAAAAGGTCGCTGGCTTGACGTCCAGCTAGCACCCTAACGAACAACTTCGTTTCCTGACTATATTTTTGCGTTCCAAAATCTTTTATTGTGTTCCAAAATTAGTCTTTAATTGTTCCTTAATTATTACACAGGAGTTTTTTTAAATTCCAATAAAAAGGTCGCTGGCTTGACGTCAAGCTAGCACCCCTATGAAAAATTTCGTTTCCTGACTATATTTTTGCGTTCCAAAATCTTTTATTGTGTTCCAGAATTAGTCTTTAATTGTTACTTAATTATTAGGTAGGAATTTTCCGAATTACTGATTGTGGAGCTGCCAACTCTTTGTGCATTCATAAAGTCTCTGATGCACCCTGTGCTCTTCCAAAATTTAGAACACCAACCTAGTGTAGTAGCTATAAATCATTCTCACTAAAGTATAGTAATAGAGTAAGTCGGTTTTAGATGGCCATTTTTATTAATTAATTTTCTCATAAAGTCACATACATTATAACATAAAAAATGTATACTTTCTGTAAAATGATTTAGTTATTTAATTTTTAAGCGATGTTTTGCCAAAATCAAACCCATTGTGGGGAAATTTGTACACCGTTGATCCAACTAAAGCACATTTTGTTCACAATCTTCTTTTACTTCCCGAGTACGAAGTAAAAGGAAAGTATTGACAGTATTGTATTAGTGTTCCAAAAAAAAATTGACCTAGATATGTAAATTTGTACATATCTTTGCGTTTCTGAATACGTAGATTCAAAAAATGAAAAAAAAAACTTCCGTCTGTCGTCTGTAGTCTGTCCGTACACATTTTCTTGCAACGCTCTATACTCGGAAACTATTAAAGTTATCGAAATGCGGTTTTCGCCAATCGATTGCATTCGGGCCAAGGACGAAAATGCTGATATTACCTTTGATGACGTTACTTCCGGTATAAGACAAAATGACGGCACTCATTTTTTTATAAGATAAAGTTACGGTTTTTTTATGTAGTTTAAAAGAGTATTTTTTTCTGAATTCAGCAATATATTTGTGCTATACTTATTTTTTGAAAAAAGTGTTAAAAAAATTATGTATAAAAATGACTGCAAAGCTCTATACTCAGAAACTATTAAAGTTATCAAAATTCGGTTTTCGCCAAGCGATTGCATTCGGGCCAAGGACGAAAACGCTGATATTACTTTTGATCACGTCACTTCTGGTATAACCTAAAATGGTGGCACTCATTTTTTTATAAGATAAAGTTGCAGTTTTTTCTCCAATAAATCAATTAAATACGTCGATATTTTCAAAACAAATATTTAATAATAATGAAAGATTATTATTTTAAATGTGTGTGACGTCATGAAACGTCAGCATCCATAAAGTAGTGTGGAATGTCGATCCATTGTTGAAATATATTCTACTACGACTCGCCTGGGATTGTAAAATCTACAGTGTGAAAGGAAAAATCAACAAATGGTATCTATAGGTATAGGTTGAAAGGTATTAGTTACGGAAAAAAGATATTGACAAAATTTTCATAGTAGCCTTAATGGAGACTTGCCGAAAATAAATAAGAAAGTTATGAAGACCTTATTTTTTTCTGGAAAAAATCGATCAAGAATCGATCGATTAAGCTTTGGCAAGAAACCATGTAAGAAAGTCTAATGGGTTTTATCCACCTTCCGGGAAGACCTTTCTTTCATAATTTAGGAGTATGCGAACGAAAAATGCGAAAAAACGATATGTTTAACCTCAAAAGGCATGAAATTTCAGAAACCCATCTTACAAGCCAACATAACGGATTGTGCTAAATATGCAATTGACAAATTTGTGTGATAACTATGACTATGACATGATAAGGTGTGTTCGACATGTTTTAAAAACTGAAGTGGATACGTAGAACCTTGATATTTATTATATTGATAATAATATAGATTCGATTAATAAAGTCAGGTGATAATTCTGATAATGATAATACGTGGAAATGTAATGCGCATCGTGAGTTTCCAATTTTCCCTTAACTAAGTTATTTTCATTTTAAAAACTATTCAAAGCCGTAGACCAAGGCACTTTTTGCAGGGACAAGGTTAGATGGCCATTTTTATGAATTATTTTTTAATAAAACAACTGTTAAGAGTTAATAAGGTCTTAAATTGGCCGCAACACTTTCCCAAATTATTTAATATGAGGGTACTAATTCTTAAATTGTTTATAACTATTATTCCCCCGGCAAGTTCAACAAGCATATTGCAAACTGGCCATCTCTCTCTTATTATCCGTCAATCTTTCATCTTAGCCCCCACGTATTTTGGTCTTTGTGCTTTCTTAACTTTTTCTTGAGTTCATAGAGAAATTTATTGCAGAACCTTCCATTCACTTTAGAAATGCTTTGAATTGGAGACATGTCTCTTACGTTATTAGCAAATTCCTCCCACATAGATTCCTATTAGTTTGTAAAAGGCTCCAAGGCAAATCTTTCTGCACTGGACTTCTCAGTGAAAATGCGTGATCTGGAATAAGCATAGGATAAAAAGGGTATCACTGTCACTGTCTTCAAGAACACTTTGGAAAAGCAAATGCTGATTGTGACGTCTTCCCTGTTCATTCCATCATATCCGCTTTTCTCAATGCGTAATCGGGATGCCGACGTAAAAAGGAAACTAGTTGCAGCCTGCCTTTCTATGTCTATCAGATACTTTCAATTGTTCTGTGAAAAATGCAGTTTTGCAAACATCATTAGCGATTAAAGGAAATCCCGTTTTTTGCATTTTTTTCAAATAAATGATTATTAATTCGTTTTCCTTTCCTAGAAGACAATCAGGCTCCATGGAAAAATTACAATTTCGTTTTTCGGTATTGTCCTATGTCGGGATGCCGCGTTAATTAAAGAGCAATTTCTAACCTGTTAGACGACAACATTCAATTGATCCACGTTCCCCTGTTGTGCGCTTATATTGAGTGGGTATTCTCTTTTGAATAAAAACGTACGCATAAAAATCAGCGATATTTAAATTAATTTGAAGTTCACTTCCTGATGGAAGCACCGTCAGTCAGAAGGGTGGAAATAATGGCATTGGGCATTCTTTTTCATGTCATACTAATCACTTAAAGAAGTGAAATTAACTATCACAAATTTATACTTACAGTATCAACTGTAAACAACTCAAGACACCAGGCCCGGACTGGCTTCTTTGGGGGCCCTCGGCTAGAAATTCAAAAGGGGCCCCTTACCGGGGAATCTAGAGGGAATAGTAGAATAGAATATGTAATTTTTGAAAATTAGGCATACCCGCATACATGCCTAAAAACCACATTTAGCTATTTTGCCACTCGGAAAGCAGTTGAGTAAAAAAGTAAGCTTTTTCTGTTGTATTTTACTTACTTTCACAATAAATATTTATATAATTTTTACACACCGTACCTAAACTAGTTCCATCCTAGAAAAAATACGTACTTACTTATACTAATTAATTAAGAGTGGTTTATTGCTTAAAAATGAGATTGAGTATTTTTTTAGTTTTAGGCAACCAAATCACACGGTTGAAGCTACAATATAAAAATCTAAATCCTACTTTAATACCTTGTAGATATTAAAAAGGGACAGAACGGTAATAAAAAACCAAGTATATTGAAAAAACAATGTCCTATTTAATTGTGATTTAATTGTTACAAATTATATTTTATAAGAAAAAGAAAAATGGCTCTACAATACCTTGGTGCAGACACAGCAAACTAATGATAGTCCGGGAGCCGGCCAACTTTTTGCAATCAATTAGTATACTTCGTGAGCGGCTTTATTTTAACGAGACGGTAAACTTTTTCCTCTGCGAAAATGTTCGCAAATGGGTCCTACGGGGGTGTACAGGGAAAAACACGTTGATTTGGAAATTACAAAAATGGAAGACACGACGGCCCTAAGTACAACGCCTACTATAAGCCTAGCCCTACTGCGAGACTGAGTGAGTGAGCGTCGTGACAAAGAAGACGAAGTTAGTTATATTACTTGACCTGCGCGCGCATTCTAGATGTGAACAATCAAGAAAAACCAGGTTTTTCACAGAAAAGCTTCAATACTTGTTTGCATTTAAGATCTTGGGTCGCAACGGGCTCTTTATCTAAGACTATGAACAACGCGATGAGTGGATGAGTCAACCAGCACCCCTCTACCGTTCCCACTACGTAGGCTACCATAAACAAAAACCAACTGGCAACTGCTTAGTGTTTAAACTTGATTTTTAACGCGTAAGATTATTGGGAAATAAATAATCAAATTACTCTGATGTAACTAATCATAAAATAGTATTTCCATTTTTTAAGGGCTTCTCCGGGGCCCCCTTGGGCCGGGGGCCCTCGGCGATCGCCGACCAGCCGAACTTACCAGTCCGGGCCTGCAAGACACCCAAGCCCAAGCCCAGTGCCGGATTACCAATTAGGCGGAGTAGCCACGCTTTCTAGGGGCCCCGCAACATTAGATTAAACTGTATATGTATATATATATTATAATATACCTCAGGGGGACCGAAAAGTAATATCGTTTTTTAACATTAAATTCAAACAGATAAATTTTTATTTTTTTTTACAATAATAAGTTTTATTTGTCCAATATATCACTTATGTTGATGTAGGACACGTCAATCACATGCGATTGACGTGTCCTATATCAACATAAGTGATATATTGGACAAATAAAATTTATTATTGTATTTTTATCAATGATGTAATAACCGTCGTTATCAATAACAACCTTTTGCCATCTAGTGTGCAACTTTTCAATGCCGCATCAAAAAAATCAATTGGTTTTTGCGCAAAATATTTGGAGATGGCATCCTGAACATCATCTAAATATTTTGCCACTTAAAAAATACAGTAAAGGTTCATTCATAGTTTGTCCAGATTTCAGCACTTCAAAATGAAGGACTCCTCGAATATTTCACCAAACACACAAAATCGCCTTTTTGGGATGTATACTTGGCTTGGCTGTACTTCGTGGGGATTCATTCGAAGAGAGCCAGTACCTTTTGCATTTTGGATTAGCATAGAGGATCCATCTTTAGTGATCAATCGATCAAAAAATGCTTCTGTATTTATGCGGGAAATACCTGCTGTGCTTACTTTCCCAATGTGCTGCAAATGTTCTTGGATAGTCGACCAAGGTTGGTTAAGAGTGTTTCCCAATGTTATATGACAACATTAAAACCAGTTGAGAATGTCATGATAAACAATATTTTCGACGGCTTTTTTGATCAGAATGTCTACAGGAAAAAAGAAACGGTCATCCAGACATACAGACTTTCTGAATTCATATATTATGATCAACTATTGTTCATCGAATATGTGTCTCATGATAAAAAACCTTAAAAGCTAAGTTAAAAGTACTAAAAAACTTAATAAAATCATATTCGTAAAATTATTAGGTGACAGGACCCCGAGATTTCGACTGTCTAAGGGCCTCCATCTTGTTTAATCTGACACTGCCCAATCCCAGCACAAGGCTAGATGGAACTTGATGTTAGATTGCCGGCATGCGAGAGGAACCTTCAGAGCATTTTTTTTGCACAGGGCTATCAAGAAAGAAGCTGCGGCTGCTTGTGGGCATACTTTCTGGGTAAACTAACCAAGCACGTGCACCGCATGGGCTTGGTAGAATCACCATCTTTGTGAGCGTCTAACTGAGACGATTCAGGTCCAGACTCCAGACATGGCTACGATTAGAGCCGCTTCCCTTTCCAGCATCCTCAGGTTCATTTCACGTGTGGGATGGTTTGAGTGACGTTGCGGGGTCGGACGACTAGTTAGGGAGGTAGTACAAAGGGTCCAACTTGTAGCCTAAGTACGCGTGGACTATGCCCACACTCCTATCGTAATCCAGAATCCACTATCACAATATTGTCTTTCACTTCTATCATTTTCGATAAAGTACAGATTAGATCCAAAGGCATTGAACACCCAACTAATCTAAATTAAGGGTTTAACGAGTTCGTTTTCCGCTTGAAAATCACATCCTACTGGTTTCTTAATAAATTTGAATGTGTCAAATGATAAATTTTGAATTAACTGACCGTGGTTTCAGTGTAGTAACTTAACTGTGTTGTATTCCGCAATAGCATCTAATGCTTAGAATTTTCGATTAAAACAGTGGCTCTTTTATAAATAAATATAAGTAGGTAAAAAGTTGTGTTAAGAGGATGGCTATTATTTATCAACAAAACTATTGTCCATTTTAATTTTGAACTTCAAGTTTACTTCAAGTCCACACTGAAAGTATGGTCAAAATATAGCAGAGTATTAAATTCAAACGGAAAAATTTTATGGTACTTACATAATGTAATATAATTAACTAACCGTATTTTGAATTTAATAACCGTATAAATTATCGAAGAAGTTGCTATTTTATAAAATCGAATTCAAAATTAACAACTGATAGAACTTTGATGGAAATGACGAAGGAATGCATTGTCTGTTCTGTACAAAAGTTTCGTCGTGAAACTGAAACTTTTCTGTCTAAATCACAAATTGTTTTGTAAATTGGGATTCTTAAACATTTTTGTCATTGCAAAACTGTTCAATAGGATACTTTGAAATTCTAAACTACAAACTTTTCCTTTTTTAGACATATAGAGGTAGGTAATTATATAGTTTGTATCGATTCCTGGTTCTGTCTAATTAACACTGATAGGCACTTTTGGTTTCCTAAAGTATGTATTGAACACAATTGGAAAATGGCGGTTGTTTTAAGTTATAAGAGCGAATAATAAGTATGCTTCAGTAGGTAATACCTATTGTTACAAAGATTGCATTTGTTAAGGCGGGTATGACTCATCCGCCGGAAGTTTCGAGAAAGCCGCGCGCGATGACTTACCGTTCCTTCTAGAATTTTCGAGAGCAAATGCGGACTTGTATAAATAATGCCGCTCAATTATTACGAGGCAGTTCATAGTTCACAGTTTTACAGTTTAACGCGTTCGCGAAGTTTAAATGTGATTACCTTAAACGTTGATTCGGTTAGACTTTTTAGTGATTAAATATTAAGTGTGATTAAAATAATTAGTGAACCTCTAGTGTAAATAAAGTGATTAATTCTTAAGTTAACAACTAAGTACCTATTCGTAATTAGAAATAAGTGATTAATAATTAGCGTGTAAATAAATAAATATTCGACTTGGTTTCTTAAATAAAGTTTCGTTACAATTGGTGTCAGAAGTGGGATTAAAATGAAGAAGCTAAGTCAATTAAAGGTTGCTGAATTGAAAGTAGAGTTGGAAGACAGGGGATTAGACACTACCGGTGTAAAACTCGATCTTGTGGAACGATTAAAAGAAGCAATAATCAATGATGGAAATGATCCGGAAAATTATTACTTTCAGTCCGAGAATGAATTATTATTCCAAAACATCGAGAAAACATTAAAGGAGGAATTAAAAGAAAGTTCCACGGCATTAGGGGAAGAGTTAAAAGAAAGTTCCACGGCATTAAGGGAAGAATTAAAAGACAGTTCCACGACATTAAGGGAAGAATTAAAGGAACTCGCCGAAAGCTCTAGAACGATCGAGAGAAAAATGGAAGAAAATTCGAAAATATTAGAATTTAAATTCGATAGAAAAATCGAGGCAGTTCTGGAAAATTCGGTGGCTTTGGAACATAAAATAGTGGAAAACTTCCAACAAATAGGTGCAATAAAAGAAGAATTTTACGACAAGTTCCGGGAACTGGAGAGACGCTTGGATAGTCGACATATTGAAACCGAGAGGCATCAAATAATGGAGACTGATGCGCCCAACGGTGAGGAACAAGTAAGTAGAATCAGTGAAGTGCATGAGCCCACAATTCGACGACTGGATGCAGCAGTAAAGCCACCTACATTTGATGGGAAAACAACCTGGGAAAACTACTTCATCCAGTTCGACGCTGCTGCTGTGTCGAATGGCTGGAACGACGACCAAAAGGCTGTAGCATTGACAGTCGCCTTGCGCGGAGAGGCACTGGATGTTCTTCAGACACTCCCTCCTGCACAACGTAAAAGCTACGGCCACATAGTGGAACGTTTGGAGACTAGGTATGGGCATGCTCATATGGTAGGAGCTTTTAGGATGCAGCTCCGGAATAGGAGTCAGAAGCCTGGAGAAAGTTTGCAAGAGTACGAGGCGGATATTGCCCGTCTGAGTCAAATCGTGTACAATAATGTACCTGATTCTGTACTGCAAGAATGGGCAGTAGACAGGTTCACGGATGGATTGCGTGATCCCGAAATAAAACAGGCTTTGTTCTTGAGCCGTCCTAAGACGTTAACAGCTGCGCTTGCTCAAGCGCTGGAGATCCAAGCGGCTAAACAGGCAGTTAAAGGGCATGGATACGTCAGAACTGTGGAATCGGAAAATGCTGACCAACTGGCAGAGAAAATAACTGCAACTATGACCGAAATGATCGAGAAGAGGTTCCAGAAGCTAGAAGGCACCGTGAATCTTTTGAAAAACAACAAGGAAGTCCGCTGCTGGAATTGTGGTGAAGTGGGCCATATCCGAAGTCGCTGTAAAAAGCCTATCAGGAGAGGCTATGGCAGAGGTCCCTCAATGGAACAGCAGGAAAACTAAAAAAGGTCGGCGTCAAGGGGCAAACGTCGACCTCTCATAATAGAGCCCTAACAGCATGCATATCCTTTTTAAATAACATAACTCCAAAGTCGATTATTGTAGATGCTTTCGTGGATGGTTCACCAGTTAGGATGCTTGTGGATACTGGAGCTACGAGAACTATCGTGGGACCAAATGTCGTCAAGAAGAAACTCTCCACTACCAGATGGGGACTGCGTACAGCAACTGGAGATGCTGTGAAGATTTATGGAGAAGTGACTGTGAATATTGCATTTGGAAACTTTTGCATAAATGAAAAAGTTCTGGTAGCTGAGATTCAGAGTGAACTCATTTTGGGCATGGACATCTTGACGAAGTATGGCTTTAGGATGGATCTACAACAAGGAGTGATCCATGTTAATAATGAGGAACTGGTGATCCATCCACAAAAAGAGTGTGAATCGCGAGTGATTTTGTGCAAGGACACAGTGCTAAAGGACCGAACCGAAGTTATGGTCGCGGGTTGTTTGGACGGAGACTTTACTGAGGGCAGTGTTATGCTTCTCGAGCCCGCGAGTAATGAACAGATGGTCGGTCGCGGTGTTTTAGTCGGTAAAGAAGTGTTCCGATGTAAAAAGACAATTCCGGTTCGTGTGATGAATGTCAACTATCATCCAGTGACTTTGCGGAAAGGCACTGTTCTTGGAGAATGTTCAAGTGTTTCGTGCGTGATTCGTCAAGTTAGCGGTGTAGACACTGGAAACACGATTAATAAGAGCGGTGCATCCCAAATTCTGAATCAACTTTGGCCAAAGGATTCCCGCTTATCAAAGGAGCAGCAGAAGAGGGTGAAAGAATTTATAGCTCGATTCCAAGACGTATTTGAAAGCAAGAATGGCTCCAAGGGAAAAACTAATCTCGTGCAGCACAAAATCAATACTGGGAGTGCACAGCCTATCCGACAGTCACCTAGAAGGCTGCCACTTGCCAAGCGAGAGGAAGCCGAGAAGATAATACAAGACATGGAATCTGAAGGTGTCATCGAGCCGTCGAACAGTCCTTGGGCGTCACCGGTGGTATTAGTGAAGAAGAAGGATGGGTCGACGCGATTTTGTGTAGATTATCGTCGTCTTAATGACGTGACCAAGAAAGACAGTTATCCTTTACCGAGAATTGATGACACCTTGGATACGTTGTCTGGCTCCAGGTTCTTTTCTACCCTTGATCTGAAGAGTGGTTATTGGCAAGTGGGCGTAGCTTCTGAAGATCGTGAGAAAACGGCATTCACAATTGGAACTGGATTATGGCAATTCACAGTAATGCCATTTGGTTTATGCAACGCTCCGGCCACCTTTGAACGGCTAATGGAGTCCGTATTGAAAGGATTATCGTGGAAAACGTGTCTGGTATACCTGGATGACATAATTGTGGTAGGGGAGACGTTTGAAGACCACATGAAGAATCTCGAGGAGGTATTCCAAAGGCTTCGCTCGGCCAATCTCACGCTTTCCCCGAAGAAGTGTCACCTTTTTGAGAAAACTGTCCAGTATTTGGGACATATCGTTTCCGACCAAGGTGTTGCCGTTGATCCGGAGAAAACCAAAGCCGTAAGTGAATGGCCAGTTCCAAAAGATAAACATCAAATCAGAAGCTTCCTTGGACTGTGCACCTATTATCGTCGCTATGTGCCTGGATTTGCTACCATCGCTAAACCGCTAACCCGTCTCACTGAAGATGGCAGAACGTTTATGTGGACCGAGGAATGTGAAGCGGCGTTTCAAGAGCTGAAGTTGCGACTGATCAGTGCCCCGATTTTGTGCTATCCTCAAGCCGAGGGTGAATTTATATTGGATGCGGACGCCAGCAATGTTGCGATTGGAGGCGTACTTTCGCAGAAACAAAATGGGCAGGAAAAAGTGATTGGGTACTTCAGCAAGGTTCTGTCAAAACCAGAGCGTAATTATTGTGTGACGAGAAGAGAACTTCTGGCGGCGGTGAAGTCCATCGAGCATTTCTATAAATATTTGTATGGGAGAAAATTCCTATTAAGAACAGACCATGCAGCTTTGAAATGGTTACTGAACTTTAAGAGTCCAGAGGGTCAAATTGCAAGATGGATTGAGAGACTTCAGGAGTACGACTTCAGAACTGAGCACCGAGCAGGAACCAGTCATCGAAATGCAGATGCATTGTCTCGGAGACCTTGCGGGTTAGATTGCAACCATTGTAATCGAGCAGAAGAAAAGATGGGGTCAATTTGTGCTACTACTTTGGTGGATGACTTTTGGCAACCTGCTGTCGTTGCTCAAGAGCAAGAGGCGGATCCTGATCTACAACCGATTGTGGAATGGAAGAAGAATGGAGATAGACCAAATTGGCAAGAGGTGGCGCGACATTCCCCCAATGTTAAGGCGTACTGGGCACAATGGGATTCCTTGGTGATGGAGGATGGTCTTCTTAAACGAATCCTGGAAAGTGACGATGGGCAAGAGCAGAAAAGGCAATTGCTGGTTCCGAGAAGCAGGGTCGCGGAAGTATTGAAGCAACTTCACGAGGAAGTTGGTGGAGGTCACTTTGGATCGAAGAAGACGTTGGAAAAGTTGCGCCAAAGATTTTATTGGGTCGGTTGCAAGAAAGATGTAGATGAGTGGTGCAAGAAGTGCACCGTCTGTGCCGCTAGCAAGGGACCGCATCGACGACCAACAGCTCCAATGAAGCAGTATAATGTGGGGAGTCCATTTGAGCGAATTGCAATTGACATCGCTGGTCCGTTCCCTGAAAGTGAACGCGGCAACAAATACATTCTGGTCGCGATGGACTACTTCAGCAAATGGGTTGAAGCTTACGCTTTGCCTAACCAAGAGGCCGTTACTGTAGCTGAAGTATTGGTTAATGACTGGATTTGCCGTTTTGGAGTGCCACTAGAATTACATTCTGACCAAGGAAGAAATTTTGAGTCTGCTGTTTTCCAGGAAGTTTGCAAAGTCATGGACATCAAGAAGACCAGAACGACGGCTTTACACCCACAGTCAGATGGAATGGTCGAAAGAATGAACAGAACAGTTAACAGGTATTTGTCCAAGGTGGTATCTGCCAATCAACGAGACTGGGACCAACATCTCAACTTCTTCCTTCTGGCGTATCGATCATCCATCCATGAATCTACTAAGCAAACCCCTGCTAACGTCATTTTTGGTCGAGAACTCCGCTTGCCGTGTGATTTGAGTTTTGGTAGTAAACCTGGTGAAGATTTGGCTGGCGAGGGCTACGTGAGCGGCTTAAGAAGGAAAATGGATAGCATTCATAACCTAGTACGATCAAATCTTCAATGTGCAAGCGACCGAATGAAACAAAATTATGACGTTCGAGCTCAAGAAGGGGGTTACCAAGAAGAAGATTTGGTTTGGCTTTATAACCCTCAAAAGCGTCGTGGTTTGTCCCCCAAGCTTCAGAATAACTGGGAGGGTCCATACAAAGTGGTAAAACGAATTAACGATGTCATTTATCGTATTCGTAAAATGCCAAATGGAAAGCCGAGAGTTGTCCATTTTAATAGACTAGGACGTTATAACGGGAACAATCATGCGGATGGTGTACGCAGAGTAACGGAACAGAGGAAGGAAGTCTCATACGAAGAGTTTCAGAGGATGTATGGAGATAATAAAGTGGCTTCATTCGGCGTAACCATTGAGAGACAACAAGACCTCTTCACTCTGTCGTCAGAATATTCACTTGCTCATTGTGTGGCGGCCGATCTCCGCATGTCCCGTGGAATTGCTTCCGTTTTCAAAGCGAAGTTTGGTCAAGTAGAGAAGCTGCGAGAGTTTGGTCCACGTGTCGGAAGAGTGCTATGGTTAAGGGATCAAGAACGATTCATTTACTACTTGGTGACAAAGAAGTTATCGTCTGGAAAACCTGATTATCGAGAAATGTGGAATTCGTTGCTTGATCTAAAAAGAAGAGTGTTATGGAGTGGCATAAGGAAGATCGCAATGCCCAGAATTGGCTGTGGTTTAGATGGTCTCGAGTGGAGGAAGGTCCGGAATATGCTGGAGGAGATATTCCAGGGAACCGGTGTGCAAATCTTGGTTTGCAGGTTTAACCCGAAAAGTATCCCCACTCCGGGAACGGTGGATTGTCGGCGGACAGCGTTGCGCGATCTTGGACATGGTTTACCAACGATAGCTAATGAATTTCGAGACGAAATTGGTTTTAATGAGGGGGCAATGTTACAAAGATTGCATTTGTTAAGGCGGGTATGACTCATCCGCCGGAAGTTTCGAGAAAGCCGCGCGCGATGACTTACCGTTCCTTCTAGAATTTTCGAGAGCAAATGCGGACTTGTATAAATAATGCCGCTCAATTATTACGAGGCAGTTCATAGTTCACAGTTTTACAGTTTAACGCGTTCGCGAAGTTTAAATGTGATTACCTTAAACGTTGATTCGGTTAGACTTTTTAGTGATTAAATATTAAGTGTGATTAAAATAATTAGTGAACCTCTAGTGTAAATAAAGTGATTAATTCTTAAGTTAACAACTAAGTACCTATTCGTAATTAGAAATAAGTGATTAATAATTAGCGTGTAAATAAATAAATATTCGACTTGGTTTCTTAAATAAAGTTTCGTTACACTATTGATACATAATTGAAAGATGAAAAAATCTAGTTGTTTAGTTTTATTTGTTTTGTTTAGTATTTCAATTTGATTTTGTTTTATTTTTGTTTTGAAAAATCATCAACTGTCGTAATAATTGTGTAACAATCGTAGTCAATTAATGTAGCTTAATTTTTCATTCTAGTTACGTTTTCATATTACTTTGTAACTAATTTTCCAAGAACTAGGATTTCCAGTTCAAAATTAAAAATTTTCAAGCTTAAAACAACGGTTTTGTTAGTACCTATTCATGACCATATCCTCTTAATGCAATTTTTTCAAATTTTCAATGCCCACATAGTAGGTATTATTGCTACAAAAATTTCGAGCTTCAAAATGATCAAAAATTTCAATTGTAGCTTGTTTGTTTAAAGTAACATATTGGTTACGATGGACTTAACTAAACTTTCAATTAAATTCTAAGTGTTTATTTTAGAATACTGAAAATGTTTCATGTGGCATTGATCAATTTAATCTCTGTCACATAATATACAGGGCGATTCGGGAGGAAATGCAAATATTTTAAAGACATGTCCAGGAAGCTAAAATAAGCAAAATAAGCTCATATGTTCAAATCCGATTTTCATTTGTTTCAGGACAATTAGGTTTTTCTTTTGAAAAAGTTAATCAAGTTTTGGACAACCTTGTCCTAAGTGCCAATTTGAAACAAAATATTAATTAGGTAAATGTCATAAAAAGTGACAGTTGTAGATGTTTTACGAGATTATAAAAATGCCTCATATTTTCAGTCATAGAGAATATGCAGGTATGGTGTTTGTGTATGGATTTTGTAATGGTAATAGTGGCGTACGCAGACTATAGCCTTGGAAGGGGATATAAAAAGTGCGGAGTGATGTACCAATTTTAATAAACATTTGTTTTACAGAATGTTATAAAATAAATATTATTATTAAAATCCAGTCGCCTTGGCTGTCGTGCAAGTTCCTCTATTATTTCGTCTTCTGAAATGGGTAGTTCCCTATGAATTGACATCATTGCAAGTCCATAAAGTCTGTTCTGTGAGGTTGAATTTCTAAGATAGGCCCTTTTCAAAGGATTAATAAGAATAAGCGTAAAATAAGATGGAAGGGTTGGACGCTGGGGGGGGGAGGATATCCCCCTTATCCCCCCCTCCCCTTTGGGTACGCAACTGAATGGTAATTCTGTTCGTTCAGTAGAAAAGTATCAACGTCGTTTTCCGAATCGAAGAATTCCTAATAGGCAAGTGTTTCAAAATGTTTTTACATGTGCTGGCGAAACTGGAATGTTCCCAAATGCACGTGTTGCTTCTGAAAAACTTGACTAACTTTTTAAATAGAAAAGCCTTATTATCTCTGAAACAAATGAAAGTCAGATTTGAACATATGAGCTTATTTTGCTTATTTTAGCTTCCTGGATATGTCTTTAAAATATTTCCATTTCCTCCCGAATCACCCTGTATAGAACAGATTATGGGGAAGTTATAATATAAAATTAGCATTTAAACATAATGGCATGTCCACTTTTTTATTTGGAGCTACTTTCAATTTGAGCGCAGTATACCTGTACACAAAGAGAATATATAACTACCTATATATTAATTAATGTGCTTAATACTAGTAGATAGAATTGTTTTCCGGTTGGAATGGCAGAACAGCGTTAAGCTGAACTTCCATCCGTTTGTGTTGTCACAATAAACTTATTATTATTATTATTATAATAAAAAAATTGTTTTCGAGATAATTAAATAAATCTTCCCAGAATACTGCAATTCGGCTAGGTATTGGGTAGAAGACATTTGCCATCCCTTTTCAAGTTCCCCATCCAGTTTGCCGTTATAACTTCATACAACCCCCATTCCTATATTTAAACCAGAAGAGACCAATGGAAAACATACAGTCTCATGTCTGATTATATTGTCAAATTTATATTTTTTTATAAATTGATACAAATTATTTGAAAGTGCCCCTAATAATTATATTTCTAAAGAAATTAATATTTCTCATCCCTTTTGCGCCCAAAACTACCTATATCCGTTGCTTTTTCTGTGGTCATTTTTGACATTCTTGTATAACATCAAAATTTAAGACATTTTTGTGTTGATCATGTTCTTTCTTTCTCATCGGGAAAGTAGTCAAAATGGCCGAATTGCATTTTTGGAAAATATATTTGAAAAGCTTTTCAGCGTCACTTCTGTGATCTTTAAGGATGGATAAAAGAATTTGTTTTTATTTTATTTATATTATAGACCAAGATCTAGGAACAGCGAATTTACAAGCACCTCCGCATCTACTGCTTTGGTTACTAGCACTGAATTTGTACACGATTTTTAGTAGACAGAAAGAGTAATTGCAATGAAAATTCTTCACTGGCATTTACCTCTGTAACAATTTCTTCGCGAACAATATCGCCACAAATCTTAATTAAATTGTTCTGGGTTTGGTGAGATTCCCCACTTTCTATTCTGAAATTCAAAAGGCCTTCAACATGTCCTAATGATTTACCATGAAGCGCTAAATCTGGGTCCCACAGCAAATTATTGTTGAAATTATGGGAATAAGTTTTTTTCTATTTGATTTAATTTTTTCTTTTTTAAAATTGTTCAGTTGTTCAGTCACACGAATACTTTTGGCCTCAATAATTTTTGGAAAGTTCATAGCCTCCAGAGTGGGTTCACGGTTACATTCTGAAGCCATAATTATGCTTTTTCTCGTTCTCATGAAAGTCCTTGAAGTTTTTATAAGGCTTTATTATGAAAAACCCAAAAACTCCTCTTCTTAAACTCGGTCGAAAAGTGACATAATTCTTGTAAAAAATCAAAACAAATTGAACTAACTTCATTTAGTTTAATTTATATTCCTAATTTGTATCCAGAGGGGGGCAAATGCCCTTCTTTGCTCACCCTTTCCGGCGCCCATGATAGCGTTAATAGTGTTAAGCCTCAATTACACTGAGCGAGTTTACTAGCTACAGGGCGGCGAGAAAAAAATTACAGTGTAATTGAGTTTTTACGGTACAGAAACGAACAATCGATATTCAGAATTGAATTATAAAGATGTATGTATGTAATCGGCTCTTTTAAAATTATACTGTTTATTAATTTTATAATCCAAAACAATACTTAAGCTGTTTGATAAGTATCTTCTAAAACCATAGATAGGTACATCATTATGGTGCACATCGCAGTTCAGTTAATATTTGTAAACACCAGGTCTTTGGAGTTAACAATACATGTTAGGTGTTTTCTTTTTTCACCGCCACAGGGTTAGGTAAACCGGGTAAAGTCACAATTATCACGTGATTGAAGTGCCTTGCGTCAAGCTTGCGTCATAAGACATTTCTGCTTCAGGTTAATATAGAACTTAAATAAAGCTTTTAAAACGAATAGGGTTATTGAGAACTGAGTCAAATTATTTTATTAAAACGAATGGTGTGTTATTGACAAGGCTGACTTAAGTCAACTACAACGTGCAAACAGAAAAGACCTATTATTAAATTGCATCAAGTTCAACACTTTACCTTGAAGCGTTAGATTGGCATTGAAGAAAAGCTATAGGTACATACAAGTGGTACCTAAATAACCCTTTTCCCTATCCCGATCCCTATAGTTTCCCGATATTTAGGTACTGCCTCATGGTTTGTGTTAGTCCGGTACTGACACTGACAAAAACTTAAATAATTGAAGGAAACATTCAGATAGGCCACAAGGAGAGATAAAACTGAAAATTGAAAAAATTGAAAAAGAAAGATTTTCCGTTGTTTGTGAGTAATTCTGAAAGAAGAGACGTTAGAAAATAAACAAATTTCCGAGCTTGAATATTTATGATTTTTTTAATATTGCAATAACCTAAAACAACATAAAAGAGAATAACAAGTCGTAGTTATAAAAACGGCCTTGTTTTTAACGAAACGATTCCATGAAATGTATGATAATATAAAAATATTTACTACGAAGAGAAGTTGACGGAGCAAGTATAATGTAAATATTCAAGATTACAAAATTAGATGTTTTTATGTAGATGCAATAATTTTTTCGCGACCATCAGGGACGGTTCAAGAGTCTGACTGGCCGACTGCCTTGAATAGTCCATTGGCCCACCATTTTGCACATATGCACTTCGTCTGCATTGTCTAATGTCTGTGACCCCAAAAATTTGGGCGTTCACTCGTATAACTGCACTCCATGTGTTAATGTATATCTATTTCCAATTTGGCGTCTGAATTTGGACGTCAATTTAATGCGCTCGTGTAGCATTTTCGTGAAGTATCAAACAAAAAGATAATAAAAGCGTCGACAAAAATAAAAACATTGTCCTAGAGCAGGAATATTTTTAAGTTACGAAAATAAATAAGTCAATTCTGGTAAAAGATGACGGGAAAGCTGATTAAAAACAGAGAGAGAGAGGCCCTGAACCCGTGCGATGCACTTTGCTGAAGGTCGTATCCATCGAAATGAACGTCGTTTTCACTACGTAGTGTCTGGTTCACGGTACACACAACGTATAGAGCAAAAAAAAAATTATCCACGCTTAACCCATGAACCTTTATTGGTCGATTATAAAATATTACCTGTCCATTTATTTATACTCTACAGTTCGATACAATTATTTTGTAATTTGCACAAAGCACTCGCGATATTTATTTTTAGTCATTTTTCAGTCTCTCTTGCAGCTTTTCATTTTATAAAAACAAGTGCATCGTCCTGTAATGCAGTTAGAAAGGGGCTCTGTTAAGGTTTTCAAAACAATACGAGCGCGAATCTCAAAAGAAAAAGTTAAAAGACCTCATTTATTAATACTTTTTCTCCGAAACTAGACGCTGAACTCTTTCTTCTAAGTATTTATCTATCAAATTGGTATGAATTATTAACGCGCCAAATTATTCTTGTTAAATTTAAATTAGCGAACATTCTTTCAGGAAAATGATACATAAAACTTTTGGCGTAAAAATAACTTGTTTTTATTATGACATCCTTACATCATTTTAAAATATTGAAATAAGTGGGCAAGGATAGGCAACGGAACATACATTTCTGTACTTGGCTTTTTTTCGGAGCGCCTTTACTTCGTGCCTGCAACCGTTGATTGAAATATTTCAATCAACGCTGCAACCAAAGAGTATATTGCTGCAACTCATTTTTTTCAAAAATAACACCCTGAAGGAATTTATTTAGGGAATTTGGAACTAGTATTAAGGATAATACTGCGAATCTGTGACGCACTTTTTTAACTAATGTCTTTCCATTTCTCTTTGAAAAACAATTACTGTACACTTGTAAGATCTTAGCTCTGTTGAGGGGTGGTGAATAGGGGAATCGCCTATGCCTACGGGCGTTTGTGACACTAATACTAAGAACAAAGGTGTTTGCACTCAGCATCCAGCATCGCCGACGAAAACCACTTCGCCGGTCGTCTTGTCATAGCCAAAGGCTTGCACAACGCTTCACGGCGCCAACACGTGCTTGATCTAGATCAACCATGTACCTAGGGTGCTCTGGTTGATGTGGAGCTTAACTAACAAGACCGACAGGAGGCAACCTCAACAAAATTCCAACATCCAAGGTTTAAGGCAGGCGTGGGAAATCAGAGATTTTAAAAATCCAAACATTAATTTAACCAACTCAGCCCTGGAGTGCCCAAAAGCAGCAACAATGCGGGGAAAGTAGCTTCAGAGTATCTACCACCTATCAACAAAATTGCCTCTGAGAGGACGACCGAGGAAGGAAAGAAAACCTGTTAAAAATCGCCAGAATGGAATGGAATATTCCCTGCTGTACTACAATACTACAAAAAGGCCTCGATCTGTTAACCTCTACACTATGTATGTTACTAAGAGCACGTATCGAACTGGGCGTAGAGGTACGTAAAAGTTTTATTCATACCGAAACCTGGCCGCGACTTATACGCCCAAGCCAAGTCGTTTAGATCCATCAGTCTGTCATTTCTCCTAAAATTACTTATATTGGACAAAGTCATTGAGCCACACATTAGGGATGAAGTGCTGGAGCCTGAGCCCATCATAGTAAATACCAATGTGCTTATCAGGCCCGTAGCCAGAATTTTTTTTCGGAGGGGGCTTCAAAATATTAGGAATAGAGGGGAGGGGATTTACAATTAAATGATTTAATGAAATGTCTGATTTTATTAAACTTTTAGACATTTAGGTACGATTGGATACACTTAAACTAAATTAATTAGAATTTCGGGTGGGGCTTCAGCCCCTCGAGCCCCTCCCCTGGCTACGTGCCTGGTGCTTATCAACCAGATAACCAGGTAAATCCTGTGCACTTGCCATTCACAGGGTAGTGGAAGTAGCCCAAAGGGCGACCTCCTGTAAAGGAGGTGATAATACGTCTCTAAAATCAATTAAAACTGCTATGGAAAGCAAGGGAGTACCTACATACTACCGTGTGTAGATAGATAGGTACGCGCCATGCTAAAACATAGGAACATCACAGACTCGCTCAATAGCGGCTCTGTAGCAGTCCGGGCTGCACGCGAGGGTGTCCACAGGAAGGAACTCTCTTCCCACTGCTGTGGTGTTTGGTGATAGATGGACTACTGAGGCGACTAAGTGAGGCAGATTATATCACAATTGTCTATGGCGATGGCATAGCTGTGATTGTGGTGCGTGGCAGATCGAGAGACCGTATCAGTTGTGATGCAAAGGAGCTTTAAATCTAGTGGAAACATAGTGCAAAGAAGAGGGTTTGTCTATTAATCCAACAAAAACGAACCTCATTCTCTTTTCACGAAGAAAAGGGGCGACAAAGCTAAAGGATAAGCAATGTATGACACCAAGCTACAGGTAGTTGGAGAAGGTAAATACTTGGGCATAACGTTAGACCAATGACTGACCTTCAAACCACACCTAGAGGAGGTAGCGGACAAAGCCACAAAAGTCCTTGTCCAAAGATGATTCATTGAATATACACTAGAAAGATTAGACCGATCATGACGTATGCGTCACTGGTGTGGTGACATAAGACAATGATAACCACTCCTACGGCAGCTATGGGAACTCTCTGGAACCTGCTGCCACTAAAGCTGGTAATTAGGGCAGAGAGACATACCGGCCTAGAGTCAACGGCGAGGAGGGATCGTTAATTCGCTCATTTTCAACGAAATCTCCAGGGACACAGACAGCACCAAAATCGCTAAAGGGTACTCTGGCTCTAGGAGCAATGCGAGCAGGGCTGCAGAATCTCTTTAAGTCTGAGCGACCGTGTTTTAAGCTGAGTTATGTGCAATCCTGATAGCGCGGCTGCTCGTCTATTAAAAGAGAATCTTGCCAAAAGGAAAATCTTTATAATTACAGAAAGCAAAGCAGCTTCTGTTTACTGCTTGCTTTAGTATATGGTGACATTTCGAAACAAACCTAGAGATAATTTTGCAGTAACCTAGGACAGCACTGGAACTTTGTTATCTATGAGAACTTCACTTTTAGGATGGGACGCAATCTCCGCATCAACAAAAATGTGATAATAGTTGCATCTTAATAAATTGAGGAACGAGAGAGACCGAAGTATATGCGATCCTGACAGTGACTGCTCAGCTATTACAAGAGAATCTTATCAAAAAGAACATCTTTATAGTGACAGACAGCAAAGCAGGGATTGCAGCAATAAAGTCTTCCTGGAAAACCAAAATCGTGATGATTATAAGCAGTGTGAAACATAAATTAAAAGTAGAACGAACAAACATAAAACTTGCGACAGAAATAGTCACAGACCACTGTTGCTTGAATAAACAATAAACATCTGCACATGGGACTAGCCAACAGTCCGTTATCCAGGAAATGTGCCGAGGAACACAATACACTATACTACGTCTTCTCTCAATGTGAGGCACAAACAAAGGTAAGAGAACAGCACTTGAAAATGAATAGATTATACAAAAGGAAGTAACAAAGATTTGTCCTACTAAATACTGGATTTCAATCAGATACAGCATCCTTGAAGGGTAGAAAATAGCAGAATTCACAATGGATTCATAGTGCAGGAACAACCTAAAGGAATAATAATAATAATAATAATAATGCATTGCTTATGATGATGTGGGGGTAATGGCTTAGAAATTGGTTACAAAAATTCAAAGTAGGTATATGAAAGTAGCGAGCTACAAGGAAGTATGAGATGAAAACATACTTATTTTGAGTATAAAATGAAACAAAAGTTCAAGTGCTGTAGTGCATGAAAAGGGAGGAAATAAAGTCTATGCTCTATGAACTTCATGTATCAGAAGGGTTATGAAGAACTTGGAACTTATGTTTGCTTGTGAAAGATTGACCATAAAAAATAAGATGGAAGAACACTACTTGCACATATTCGAAATAAATGTGATAAAATGAGTGCTACAGAGAATCAGGAACCAAAATATCTGATCAGGAACAGCACTAGCACGGAAGGAAGGAAAAGTAGGAGGAATTGAGCAAAAGAGAGAGTAAAAGTAAACAGAAGGAGTAAAGGTGATTGGGAAAGGAATGCATAAAACAGAAAAATATGAAGATTGATAAAAGAAATACTAGAAACATCAAATGTTATTACAAAATGAAACGTAATTAAACAAGACTTCAGCTGCTGTACAATCTTGTATGAATAACAACTTTGATACATTAAACAGGCAGCGCGGTAACTACGCCGGTGGTGCAACTGGTGCGGCGCCCTCACGCTAGAGGGGTCCACATTTTCTCAATGAATATTCAACACGCAGAGCCCAGTCCAACGCAACTCACTACATTCTCTCTCAAGTAGTGGTGAGCGAACTGTGATTTAATCACCACCGAACTCAATTGAGTTCAGTGTTTAATCACTGATATCAAAAAATTACTGTCAGGTTCAAAGTTAATATACTTACCTACTCAACACTATGATTGATGTGCTGTGTTTGCAGTTGAGAAACAGATTTAGCGGTATGAAAGACATAATCAAGACTTACAAAGTAATACAACCACATTTGATCGCGACTACAGAGGAAACTGAAATTACTGAAGAAGCCAACCGATTTTCTGGGAAATTCAGCGGTGATATAACTGATATATCAAACTTATTTGCGTCTCAACTGTTATTTCTTAAGTTATCGTTCAACAGGGAGCTAAGGATGATGACGAGTGCCAAGCAACTGGCACATTTTTTGATAGTTGAGAACAACACCCTTTCATCCAGCTACCCTGATATATGTGCAGCTTGTTTCATGTACCTGACTTTACCAGTTAAGTGTTACAAAAGCGGGACGATCTTTCTCAAAACCGAAGTCAATAAAAAACTATTTGAGAAGTACCATGGGACAAGAAAGATTATCGTCAATAACAAATTTTGACGGTTGAAAATGAAAAAGCACACAGAGTTGACTTCAATAGCATGATTATCATTTTGCTGCCAAACAATCGAGAAGAAAACGTTTTTAATACTTCAGACTTTTTTTGTAAGACTGAAATTTATTTTCTAAGAAGTTATTAATCAAAATTGTTTCAACTCCTGTCGTTGCGAATCAATTTTTTCATAATCTGTAACATCTACCGTGCTGGGCCCCACCATACTGGCATGCACAGGGGTGGTAGGTACAGCGCTGTAAACAGGTAAAAAGAATATCCCAAAAATGAAGAGCAAATTTGGGAATATATACCGACATTTAAAAGTCTGCTAAAATAATGAACCATACTAAAACTGAAAATAATTTATTACAAAATATACAAAAATAGTTTAATAAACTTATACAAACTTCATAAAACTAACCATCTTAACAATTTTCTTTAGTTTTAGTCATCATGGTACAATTTATTAAACAGATTATTTAAACCACAATATAGAAGAATAATTGTAATGCTTGAAGTGCCGCCGCAAGACAAGTACAGTTCAAGCCTAATATTTAATGTTCATTTCCTTAAAGCAGCGCCTACTTATGACACCTCAATTATTTCCACACCTTCTGCAATATGTACAGTTTTACAACCAGCCTCTACAGTTCCAATTATCCATGCCTGACGTTTATCAATATCTATAAAGTCTTCACAAAACCTTTCTGCATTTTCTTTCGACATGCAAATTAACAATCCGCCTACAACAGCATTAAGTACATAACTACAATAAACCTGTAACGACCTACCAGAAGTTTCAGGAGCAGAACCGTTTAACAAACGTTTCTTATAACCCATTATCTCTGAAACTTTAAGAACATTCTTTATTATTGGCAATTTGTTAATGACAAATTTGACATTGCGAGTTTGAAATTGAACCAAATTTTCTGCATGACCCAAAATTCCGAAACCAGTAATATCGGTTGCAGCATGCGCTTCGTGTTTATGCATTAAATAGGCAGCATTCTTGTTTAAGTGGCACATACTTTTAACTGCAATTTCAAAAGTTTCTAAACTCTCTTCCTCTGGCATTATTTTTAATAACTTTTCCCACTTTTCAGGATTATTACGCCAACGGTTTATACTACTGGCAACTTGGACACCAAGTGGTTTAGTTAAAATAAGTACATCACCAATTTGTGCATTTAATGGACTAAAATGAGTGTTGTTAAATGGCAGTATGTCTTGTCGATAATCTTACGGAATGTATTCTTGTGGTGTACAAAGAGATGTAGCGACTCCTCCTACTATACACCAAGGATTAAATGATGCATTCTGAAGGATTGCTTTCACATTAGCTGAGTTAGCGAGATCCTACAAGTATTCATTATCTATACATTTCAATAACGACACCATTGTAATTATATCTTACAGTAATGCTGCACAATGATAATAATAATTGACAGTAGACACCAGAATTTTAGTTCTGGATACTTACTACAGACTTTGTAAATCTGTTACTGTAAAAGTTTATGTTACAGTTGATGGTTCATGGTTACCCACATTTGCTACTAATTTAATGAGGTAAATTTCGCAGTGTTCAATGTCCTCTACTTGTATTTCTGTTAACTTTTAATTGTGGGATGGAGTGGAGTTGAGCTCATGTTTTTCCACACTTTTCCTTCCCATTCCATACCTCTCCTGTCTACTGCTTCTCTAACTTTGTCGTTCCACATTCTCCTTGGAACTTCTTTCCTGTTTTCACAAACATTCACATCTCTTAACTCATTTTGTTCGTCTATGATTATTCATACAGCACACATGAACGCATCACCTTAATTGCCTTTCTGCTACTGTTTCCTTTATTAGTTTTATGCATAACTTCTGCCAATACTTTTTGCCAACTTTCTTTCCCATACTTCCAACATTCCTCTCTTTTCGGTCAATGCTGAACAATTGGCCTAATTATTGCCTCGTAAACACGATGAAGTAGGAGAGGTGGCAAACAGTTATCTAGGTGGGGCTTTGAAAAAAGCATTGATAACGAAATTTTTATTCAAAATACCCCCTGCTAATCAATCTTTTGTGTTCTTTCTTTTCCAAAGGGTAGAAATGACAAATTGGACAACCTTTAATGTGTCACTGTTTATCCTCGTCCTCTTCCTGCTGGTGTCTGTGTGCAATTCTGCAATTTTGTTTGGATAGATCGCGAACTGCTTCTGAAGATGTTGATGTTATTGTTAAATTTATATCAACCATTAAACCATATTGTCTAGATGGTGGTAGACCATGCTGTAGGTGGGGCCCCCCCTAACTACGGGCCTGCTTGTAAATGCTTAATTTTTTTTGTGTATCCTTTACTTTTAATACCTAAGGTAAAATCTTCTTCTACGTGTGTTTCGGCATTAAATCTAATTTCTTACTTGTCTAGTTTTCCTATTTTTTTCCTGCCGATGGAGGTTTTCCTTTGGCTTGACCAAAATATGGTCGCCATTTGTATCCGCCCCACAATAACTCCTTGCATCTGTCATGTATCAGATGTGTTTCTATAATTTTTTCTGTTATTCTTCTTCATTTAATTATTGAATGTTCTAAATTACGATGCAGTTTAGAAACCCAGGCACTGAATTAGGTATATCTCATGAGCTTACTGTAAGATATAAATACCTACAATGGCGATACTGCAATCAGTTACCTGTAATCCTTTAATCATCAAAGGGATGACTACACCATGTTCTTGTTCAGTCATTTGTTCACATACAGATATAATTACCTGTACATGATCAACTTGATAAACTCCAAATGCATATAAGTCACTCAACACATTGGCACAGGCAATTTTCCCTAATAAAAACGATCAGTTCATGAAGTAAAGCGAAAATTTTACTCACCCATTAAGTAAGGATCATCAATTAATGGATAGAAGAAATCTACAGTTTCAATGATAAACAAATTTGGAAAACGAGTTGGAATTAAACAAGCGTCTAATCCTATTTCTAGAATTGCAGTGGTATGTAAATGTTCTCAATTAACAATAATATAGTTACCTATTTTATTATAATTTACTACATTGTGGTTTGTGTGCATTTGAGTGTCCCCCAGGTATCTTCGTAAAGCTTCTTGGGGGACCTTACAACCTCACCCTCGTAATTCAGAAAAATCAGTTAATTGTAATGATTTTCTTAGTCCGTACTGTGCAGGATCAAAAAAGTTTTTCATTACACCCTTCTCCATGCTATAAGAAAATACATTATGTAATAGTGATAAGCCATATTTTACAAACTGTGATTTAATCACTATCGCTTTAAGATGATAAGTAAAAATGCAATGACATGATCATAATATTCAATAGGGATAAATGAAAAACCTATGAAAAAGATATTGTATTGTGCGTAAGGCGTACACAATAATTTTCTCATGCTATTGTTGATGATAATGGTTTTTTTTGTTATTGGTGGTATGAAAAACGTTGTAATTACATAATCACTGGTATGTAGAGGTAATTCAAAATCTTAAGAACTGTGACCTTCAGGAAAGATGCGCGAAAGTAGGGGTTATATACTTGTTATTATAGCCCCTGTGTTTCTAGGGGCTATACTTGTTATATACTAATAAATGAAAGCTAAAAACATTGCTTCATTTTAATGTGCGCGAATATTCAAATAGGTAAACAAGTAGCAACTAACCTAAAATTTTGTAATCAAGGATAGTATTTTCAGCACCAATTTTGTTGTTTTAGGAAAAAAACTAGTCTAAATCCACGGATTACAGAACGAACTTCGAATACCGCAGTAACGAAAGTATCAAAAAATCAGCCTTTACCAAACAAAAATTGCAACTTTAAAGTTGAATAGGTATCTCGAAAGGTATTTGAGGTACCGAAAATTGCCACCAGATCTTAAATCAGCATAAAATTTCACATCTAAACTCGTTTATCGACATATAGTACAGCGAATTAGCTACTTAACCTATTGTGCACTTTTTGATAAAAGTACCAAATCTGGCACAGAGGTAGACTGATATAATGAAAACTGACATCCTCAACAACTTATTTCAGCTTGCAGACAAGGACCTGGTCATCACTAAAGGAGAACAAGTGTTGAGTAAGCCACGACTTCTGGATACTTCAACACTGGCTCCTTGCAAACACAAGGAAGCCGACACCCGCATTATGTTGCAAGCTGCCCACCCTGCTCACAATGACCCCAAAAAGATACTCATCTGCACAGTTGACACTGGTTTTGTTATCCTGGCAGTGGCTCTGCTTTGCCGGACATGGCACATGTCACAAACTGTTTGCAAACAAAAACAACATCCAGCTGATCCCACCGATAAGGGCAGCCCTGGAGCAGTATATCAGGCCGGAGATGTCCGAGGTGAGGCCCTGGTTCTGCACTAACACTACCATCACCAACCGACGGGTTGGATCAAGACCAGCGGCGTGTACGAACCTCTCTGGATAACGATACCCGAAGCACCCAAGATCTGGAGGGAGCTCGTCTCTTGCAAATGCAGATTGTATAAAAAGTGCAAGTGCAAGAAGGCCGGTCTGGAATGCACAGCACTGTGCTTACGACGGAGAGTGCTCCGAGAACTGAAATCTCATTCTTAAAACAAATGTGTTGAACTGGCAGTAGGTATACTGGGACTGTAAAACAGATTTTTAATATTTTTTCTTTTATCAAAAAGTGCACAATATGTTGAAATATCCTAGCTAAACTGCACCACTAATACGCATCTCTTGCAAAACGGACAAAATATTGAATACAGCTACGAACGAAGTTCTTTGAAAATCATACTACTATTATAGTGAACTATTAAAGCTTTAGTTAAAAGTTAGCAGGAATTAGATAACTACTTGTTTTATATTAGATTTATTTACATTCAAATGTTTCCTAACAATTGACTTTATAAGTATAGAAACTTAATCGTAAGTTTTTTATTTATTTCATTCTATGAAACAAGTAAATATAACAATCCCAATTAATAAGATACAAACAATTAGATCACAGGACATGCCCAAGATGGTCTACATATAAAAAAAATATTGTTATTTACTAGTCTTTAATACAAATTAGCTGCAACATAATACATAATATAATTTTAATTTCTGATAAAAAAGAATAAATAAATAAATACAATCATAAATTACTAACTAATTATGTACAAGCAATTCATACTGAACTTAAAACATATTCTTCTCCCAAACATTTAGTGATATTATTTTTAAATATATTTGCAGAATTCATATAAATGTTTAATTTATCGGAATGTTTTTTGTTAATCTCATTAAAGAGATTAAGTACATGAATAAATGATTAGGTACAGAGTTCTGATAAGTAGTGATATTGGGTTTTTCTTTTTATACATTAAAAGTATTCCGTGATCGACTGCTAGCTGTTCTAGGTACATGCAATGAAACCTCATCTAAGAGCTCTCCATGCTACATGGCCATTTATAACTTTGTACAGGAACAAGATATTTGCTTGGATCAAACTATATAAAGTCATTATTACTGCAAAGTCATTGACTTGCTAATTTATACTAAAATCAATTAAATGATAAAAAACGATTAATACATTGATAAAACAAGTAGAAAATTGGAAAAATTGGAGTAAAATAATGTTTAGAAATGCAATGCTGTTTGTAACGATTATCTAGTGTTGTTAAACATTGTTCAAAGCTATAAATAGGAAGGTTTACCAAGATGATAGTAGAAACCATTATATCATATATACATATATGCATTATATACAAATTGCCTTAGCCACTACATACAAATATTATTGATTATATCTTAATATGAGACATCCCTTGAAATGTAGTTTGGAAATTTAATTTTATAAATTTATGTGTCTAAACTTCTGCAACCTAAATCATCATCTTCGTCATCGCTATCTGACCACAAGGAATTTTCAGACTCTTCACCATCACTTTGATTAATTGGAATGATAAGGTCTTCCACAGCATCAATAATGTGTTCTCTTTCTATATATTCTGCTTCAACTCTTTCTACATGAGAACAAACTTTTTCCCACTCAGGTATTCCAATGCTGCGAAATTTTTCTTCTGCCAATACCCGAACATCATTCAACTTAAAGGTGGTATTAGAAGCTGCAACATGATTTTTAACTTGCGCCCATATTTTTTCTATAGGATTCAGTTCAGGGTGATATGGAGGAAGACGAAGAACTGGAATGCCACGTTGACTTAACATTTCATCGACAACAAACCTTTTAAAAGTAGGTTTGTTTGCACATATTTTTGTATATAATTCTGGTTTGGTATCTGTTAATTCAAAATTAATTCCTCTTGCGTTTAACCATTTCTGCATTTCTTCTTTCCTCCAGGAAGAAGTTGGATTTGGTTCTAGAGATACATTGTGGTATGATGCATTGTCTAGCACCAAAACTGAATTTTTATCAACATTTGGAATGAATTTATCTTGTAGCCATTTAGTAAAATTATTATGATTCATGTCGTCATGATAATCCCCTGTTTTAAGACCTGTAAATAAAGTATTATAATACACAATTTACTACATTAACTGAACTAGTACCTGATTTGAAAATTGTGAGGCAATTTAGTGTGAAACCTTTGGCACCACCGGCATGTAGAATAATTAGTCGTTGACCTTTAGCAATAGGTGACTTTAAACATTTACTCGTGCCATCATCCCAAGCTTTTGGCACAGTATGTGAACTGTGAATGTAGGTTTCATCGCAGTAGATAATGTTTCGACCCTCTTCTCTATATTTCTTTAATTTACGTAAATATTCAATTCGTTTTGGAACGTATTTCTTTTTTCTCGATCAATACTTGCCTATTGTCTTGAGTTTTTCTCCATTTAAAGCCTAATTTACTGACAAGACATCGAAAAGAGGACAGCTTTCCAGTAAAGTTAATGGTATTATCATTTTTGACAATTTCAAAAACAACTTTCATTGTAGGTCGTGTTTTATGTACGCTTGCATAGGTGTAAATGTGTATAATTATGTTTTTTTTAGCTTTTAATTACATGGGGTTAAGTGGTAGAATAGCTTTAGCTAAACTTCGCCTCATGTCGGTCATTTATTGTGAATTAATTGGCTCATTGTTTATAACTTTATGCTTTAATTTTAAACCTTTCTTTTATAACATTTATATATTCAATAAAGACGATTTATTTATTATTATTATTAAATTATATTTCGGACAATACGTTCTCCACAAACATCCACTACACTGCACTTGCTGGGTTTTGCAATCGATTTCGTAGGTGAGGTTAATTTTGTATCTGGTGTCAACATCGTTGCTTCTTTCACAATGCGCTTAACTGTTGAAAGTGATACACCGGTAGCTGCAGCCACCCGTTCTTGTAAATTATTAAGTGGCACCGTCAATTCTTGCCTGTCTTTTTCTTCCTGCATGAATTTGTAGACGTTGAAAATTAGTTCACGACCCTGGCTATGTATAACTTTACTCATTTTATCTGAAACACAAGTTAAAAGAATAAGCATCTTAATTTAATTTTAAATAAAATTTAGTTTTGTAGTATGTAGCTTGAAATTAATCTAAGAGTAATTTAATTCAATGAAAATCGTATGCAATTTACAAATATCCTGTAGGTATTTCATTAATTTGTTGGTTTATTCTGTAGGGTTCACTTAATAATTATGTATAAGTACAACCAAGTACAACTATGAAAATATACTTTTGTGAAGGTAATTTGCAAGCTACTACGCTATTACGATCTTACTGTTTCTTTATTTTTTAATTAATATGCATTTTACTTACTCGGTAACGATGTAGGAAAAACGGAGTAGTCTTGAAAAAAACTGATTTTCACGAATTTTAATGAACAATAAGCGTAGATAACCTCAAATTTGTTTAACAACACGTGCAGAATGATCGCTACAATAACAACTCTAAAAGTGACAGTGCGTACGTTTTTAAAAAGGGTGATAGTTTATATACTAATTCATTTTTGTCTTTTGCGCACATGAAGGTCACAGCTCATAAGATTTTGAATTACCTCTACCTAAAAATCAAGGTCTGGATTAACAGTAGAACTTATCACTATAAGCACAGATAACTGTCCTATAACTATAAGTATTAAGTAAATAGTGTTCAAAAACTGTAACAATTTCAATTTCAACATCAATGTAACGTCACATGACACATGGTTTAATAAGATATTGTGATAATACAAGATGTGTAATGTGTCATGTGTGTTGATTGTTGATAACAAAAAACGTGTGTAAAGCTGGATTTATAGTGTCGGTATCGGTATGCAATAAGAAATAAGAAATAAGCAATAAGCAGTAAGAAATAAAAACGCATTTATAGTTCTTTACGGTAACAGAGTAGGCATGCGCATTGCGGGTTTAATTTAAATTATTACTGTGTTTATGGTTCGATTCTTAGGTTACCTAATGTACGATTGTAAAATTAAAATCAACTTGACATAATATTTTCCGATCGATTCTTGAATAAGAGATATATTTCACTCAAATATTTCTTAACACCTGATTTATATTGATGTTATCTGTCTTTTCTTAGCACGTAAGCTCGCAGCTGTACACGAATATTCCCGTTTCGGTAACGGTAACGGTAAGAAATAAAATTGAACCAATTCCTTATTTCTTATTGCTTATTGCTTATTTCTTATTTCTACTATAAATGATATACAGGTTATATGCATAAGTTCATTTCCTTACCGCTTATTTCTTATTTCTTATTGCTTACCGATACCGACACTATAAATGCAGCTTAACTTTGTATAACACTTTTTTAGTTCTTTTGTATCAGTACAGTAGTTCAGAGAAAGGATGCCTTTTTAGAATACGTACTTATCACAGACCACTATTTTTAATGGTCTGTGGTACTTATATCGAAAAACTAAACTGCTTTAACCAACTTGAACATAACACCATGTGTTTCCATTATTATTAAAATCTCACAAGGAGAAGGTAAATGAAGGTGGGAATTGAGACCTTCATTTACCTTCTTCTTGTGAGATTTTAATAAACTAACTGTTTTATTTGGTGTGTTAGCATTGATCTGTAAAGACCATTTCTGGATTACGAAGAGAGGGTATAAGTATAAGTTTATTCCGACATAAAGGTACAGCCTCTTTTGCCAAGTCAAGAAAAGGTAAGTAGTAGGTACAACAATACTAGAAACTAAACTGAACTAAAATAGTAGTAACTCCACACTGATGTCCATATATTCCTTTGCACTGTAGAAAGCGTGTTTCATTAGCATCGACTTAATTCTTCTTTTAAAGGGTTCATAGGCTAGAGCCCTGATATCCAACGGGATTTTTTTATAAAATTTGATAGCTTGCATATAAAAACTTGAATGGGACATTTGCAGACGTTTATGCGGTAGTATTACATCCTCCCGTGATCTAGTGTGGTGGTTATGGACACTTGTGTGCATTCTATAACATTGCATGTTTCGTTTAATGTGCAGCAGGCTATTATAAGAATATAGCAAGACGGAAGGGTTAATATTCCACTAGAGGTAAATAGCGGTTTACAATGAGCACGACTATTAACTTTGTGCATGATCCTAATGGCTCTCTTTTGCAGCAAAAAAACTTGGTGAGCAGCTGAACAATTACCCCAGAGAATAATTGAGTAGCTCATTTTGGAATGAAACCATACCAAAGTAAACCTGGCGTAAAGTGTCCTTTTTTGTTACAAACGTTAAATTTCTTATTACATATATCACATTACATAATTTAGCATATAGGTGCGATACATATACATGCCACTGTAGTTTAGCATCTATGGTAAGGCCCAGCAGTTTAACCCTCCAGTACTAACATTCCGTCTAACAGACGGACCTCCCCTATCTCCCATATCTTTGCGTTAAGGAAGTCATTGTGTTAGTGCAGCTAGGTATCTTCATTTTATTTAGTTACCGACTCGGTGTGTGAACGCGAAGTGTTTATTTGCATCTTTAACGATTTTTTGTACTTAGAACACGTATTCACGCAATATGTAGAAGATGCGCTGGACATGCTTTTGGCAACTTGAAGAAGTTTAAATTTTCAATGTTATATTACAACTATTAAAATAATAAAGTGTTTATAGTTTTTTTAAGACCTGATTTTATTTATTAAAAAAACAAAAATCAAAATAAAATTGCATTTTTTGATATTAGTATTCATGTTACAAAACTCATGTTAGTACTGGAGGGTTAACATGACTACAGTCAAATTTTTGTTTTAAACTGAATATAATATTTTGATTTTTATCGTTATTTAATTGCAGTTTGTTTGTTGGCTCTGAACCATTCATTAGCGACACTTACAACCGAGTTCCGTTTGTCTATCAGCATTGGATGTTTGGGTCTCAGATTAAAATAGAGGTGTCATCCGCGTACATGATAGTTTGACAGTTATGGAGATTACATGGTAAATCATTGATGTAGATTAGAAACAGTGTGGGGCCTCTACCCTGAGGCACACCGCTGGTGATGCTCGTACTCTCTGATTCGAGGTACTTATACACGACTTTATGTTGTCTATTGTTTAAATAAGATCGAAAAATTTCCAAGGATAACCCACAAATGCCATAGAAATCCATTTTATTTAGTAGAATCTCATGGTTCACAGAATCAAAAGCTTTTGATAGGTCGCATAACGTTGCACTAATATTAGTTTTATCTTCAAAACAGTTTAATAAGCGTTCCACAAACTCTGTTAAAGCATCAACTTCCCGAAAACCGTATTGTTGAGGATTAATTATAGCATTCGCATCCAGGAATTGAAGTAACCGAGTATTGAGTGCAATTTCAAATATTCTTGAAAAAGTGGGAATTATACAAATAGGTCGAAAGTTCACGCGCACATAGGCTACCTATTCAGGCCCTTTGTGCTACCTCCCTCATTAGAGTCGTTCAACCCCGCAATGTTACTCAAGCCGTCCCACACGTGAGATAAACCTGAGGATATTGGACGGGGAAGGGGCTCTAATCGTAGCCATGTCCAACCAGGGCCCAGGATTCCCCCAATTAGCCAAGTACTTATACGGGACACTACTCACAAAGGATGTGATGCGCTGTCTCTCGTCGTCTGTGTAGCATTCTACCGCAAGCTTGGATCGGTGTTGAGTCATTCCGACCTTTGCCTCTTTTTCTCCACGCTTATCCGTTGGCCTCCCTGACCGGAGTTGGCCTTTTAGGAACCTACCTCCCGGGTCGGGGTTGAGCCACGGTAGATATGGCTGGTTTGGAGGACGGTTTTGAGCCAGTTTGACCCTTTGGGCAAGCCTGGCTTTCTTCCTCCTCGTTTGTTCGGCGCCGGTGATGCGCTTTCCTTTTCTGGATGTAGTTGAGGGTCGGCGACCTACAACTGAGTTTGAGAGGTGTCCTGGGACGCTCCCTCTGAGATAGGTGTTTGTGTTTTGTCCATATTGGACCCCTTTCATCCCTCTCTAATTCCCCACCCCGCAGGGAGCCCAACTTATAGGGCACGTCTATCCATACGCCAGGGCTACTAGAAGGATATAGCTTCCAAAGGTAGTACAGGGGTGGTTTCGCTTCTGAGTCACACGCCGGATCAAGCCTGACGTTACACTCCCCCTTGATCATTGCAACTCGTCAAGCTGTAAAAACCATTTAGGCCTATATAGCCCAGAGTATTAAAGCGTTTTAAATGCCTCGACCAACTGCACGTGGTCCTCATATCAGGTTCCTTGATGAGAGTCATCCGATTCGCTTAGTCTTTATCTATTGACTCTCCACAACAACACTCCTACCTATACCTAAAGATGTGAGCAAAAAAAGCGATTCTATATCTACAACTAAGAGATTGTAGCTTGGCTTCTGTCCTCGAGGTGCGCAGTAACAAATATTTTGAGTGGGGAGCGATCGATCTTTTGATCCGGGCGTGTGATCTATGGGACCAAGATTTTATGGCACTAATTACTAATATTTGTATTTTCGTAAACATTCCTCTTAATTTGCTCGTCGAGTATGTTCACTATGCGGCACCCCGGGGCTCACATAAAGCTTTAAAACGAATAGGGTTATTGGGAACTGAGTCAAATTATTTTTACAAAACGAATGGTGTGTTATTGACAGGATAAGTCAACCACAACATGCAAAAAGAAAAGACCTAATGTTTTGTATCTTCGCGTTCATGAACTTCACAATATTTTATTAAACGTTATTGTAGTCGTAGTGTTTGGTTATCCAAACCACAGTCTAAATACAACCTTTAGACTGTGATCCAAACTACATAACATTATTTAAACATCAGTAAGTTGTATACAGTAGCATAGACAACTAACCAGTAGATGACATTTTTTATATACCTACTATCACGTGTATTTTATCTGTGATAGTATGAATAAAGCGTGATGTTTATAAAGTTGTAATTTACTAACTGAATCGTTACCCAAAGGCAAGGTTCATAAAATAAGCATAAAATACATTTTCACTATGTATTTATAAATAAAATATAGTTACAGATTTGAAATTCAATAAATAATGAAATGATAAATTTTCAAATATAACCGCTAAAATTTCAGCGTCATTATTGGTTAGAAATAGGTCAATACAAAATTGCGCACAGTACGATTCCGCACAGACAGGTGACTTATTTCAATATAATTAGCAGTGCATTTTTTTTAACTTTTAATAACGTCCGTGCCCGTAAGCGTACCGTTAGACACTAATTTTTTCTAGGGGAATTTAGTAACATTGACGTTTCCAAAAACTTTTATTGTTTTTTTGAAGTTTTCCGTTTGTTTTTCGTAATTTGGAAAAATTATAAGTACTGTAAATAATAAGTGTGCTTAAAATGAATACAAATGTTTATGGAACCATCACCGGAGGAGGTATTTTTTTTTGTTTAGTTAATAAATGTAGAATTACTATCGGATTTTGGTTAGGTTTACAATAAATGGTTTTATAGCCTATAAAAAGTACAGCATTGTAATGATTTATTTCTTGTGCACCCCTCTCCTTCCTTCTATGTATTTTTATAATCCCCTGATTTGTATCTTGCAATTTAAATGTTTGCAATGCAAATTTCCTTATAGTATCTTTCAATTTCTCTCATTTTCAATATTTTCCATGTAGAAGAAACTATTCATTTTATGTGTGTGGTATCAATGATTTTTCATATATCAAATATAACCTTAAAATTTATTAAAACTTCTGGAAACTAATGAAAGTTCATCTTTCAAAACCTTTGTATTTTAGGTAGAAGGAAGTCTATGAACCGTCACGAAGGTGTGTACAAATGTGTAAATACAAACATTTCGTATATATCCTTATTTATTTTTAGGTGTTAGTTGTGATTCCTGCTTAAAGGGAAACTTTCATGGTCGACGTTTTAAATGTTTAATATGCTACGATTATGACCTATGTTCCACTTGTTATGAAGCAGGTGCTACAACTACCCGACACAATGTAGATCATCCCATGCAGTGCATTTTGACGCGAGCTGATTTCGGTACGTTTGACGTTTATATTATCACATAATGACATACATTTTTAAGATCTTTATTATGGGGGTGAAGCATTAGCTAACTTAGAGCAACCCCAGTCGTATACGTGCCCATATTGTGCACGTATGGGATTTACGGATGCTACATTGCAAGAGCATGTCACTGCGGAGCATGCTGAAACACCTTTGGAAGTGGTAAGTACAGTGTAACAGTGTTGAGTGAGGGATATGGGTAGAACTGCAATGTGCATAAGATTTGATCCTACGTTTACAGCTACAAAAAAAAACTAGTGACTATCTGACTATTTTATGGTTAGTTCACAGGTACTCGGTACATTTTTATATTACTATGCAGGATGTTCCTTAATTACATGCTGAAACTATAGGGTGTTATTTGTCAAGTGAAATTAAGTTGAAAAGTTCTTATGATTGTATGATCCTTACGGAGATACGAGCACTCGACGAGGACGCTTTCATTGACATTATGAAAATGGTGAGGATAAATTCTGTGCAGAAATATGGTCCTTTATACCGAATAAAATGGTCGAGCTGAAAATGTTTACATTTTGCCCGTAGCATCCATACTTGGAGGGGGCGGCAAATTTTTGTAGGTCCCTTTTTACCAAATTTAACAAAGGTTTTGAATTCTGTGACATTTTTCAATAGAAAAGCTTCTCTTGGGTCTTGGCTCAACTGCATATTGGTAACCATTCCTGAGAAATTTGACTGCCCATACAAATTTATACACTATATAATTATGGTAAGTTACACAAACGTCAGTGAAACCAGAAAATTGTGTATGACATTGAGATTTTACTATAATAATAATCTCCTGATATGACATATCGACACGGACAGGGACAATTGAAAAGTGCTACCAACATATTTTTTTGTCTAATTTTAAGGTCACACATTTGATTGCTATTTCAGAAATACACTTATAGTATTAATTATGCTCACAAAATTGAGTTTTGAAGGATTGCTGCAATGAAAGCAATTATCACTGTGTTACATTGGCCACTTCGTAGCCTAAACACGCATAGAATGTGACTACTCTCCAACAAGAACCAACATAGCGTTGTAGAGATCAAGAAAGCAAAAAAAGTGGTGTAGTTTCAAATTCCAGCTTAGTAAGACAATAATACATGGAATAAAAACAAGGGTTACCAAGGTACAAAGTTAAGGAAATCTTTGGTGTATTTATTCTCATTATTAAAAGTGTCAAAAATATCCAAACAACCCTCTTTCTACGAAAACATGGAAGTAAAAATGAGGTTCAACTGACAAGATCAACAGGAATAAATTATGCAGTGCTGTGAAAGGATAAAGTATTTACTTCATGGCCTAAGAAAAACAGAAAAACCTATGGATACTTAATCCAACAGTAGATGGATTAGTCGTGAAGGATCTAGGACATGGCGCCGATTACGGGATAGATCCGTTGCAAAATAACATAGTGACTGCATGTAAGACCATAGGCATATAGCATACTCATGAAATGTGTATTGAACAGGGGGAGGGCATTTTCAACATTTACTATGCTTAAGTTGAATTTTATAATGAATTTTTTTCCAATACTTCCCACTATATTCTCTGTTCACTTTGTTGAACGCTTTTTCTAACTCTAAACAGCATATATTCTCCCTGTTGTGCTTTAACGTTTTTTCTATTATTTTCCTTATGCTGAATATGTGGTCTTGCACGCTATGTCCGCTACTGAACCCGCTTTGGCTTTCCTCCAACCTCCCCTCTAGCGCTTGCTCTTATTTTTCTCACTATTATACTCTCAAACACCTTTTCTATTGTTGATAATGGTGATATTCCTCTATAATTTTACATATTCGCCCGTCTCCTTTTTTATATATTGGCTGTGTTACTGTCATTCTCCCCTTTTTCTGGAATCTTTAGTAACTTTTTATTATTTGTCTTTCTTCTCTTATGATGTTTCCTTTCTTGTTTTTTATTTGTTTCAGTTTCGTTCTTTTTCTTTTTTTTGGTTTTTATGATCTTATACAATAGTTTGTTATTTTCTTTAAAGTTTTTCTGAATTCTTTCACTAAATTCGTCCCATCTTGTTTTCTTTGCTATTGTTACTTCTTCTTTTACTCTCTGATTTGTTTTTATTCCTTATAATATGTATTTGTTTTCCTTTGTTTGCAAGTATTTTTTCCATTTTCTTTTTGTTTCCTAGACCAATTGTTGTATTTCTTGTGCCCACCAGCTTGTCTGTTTTTCTATACTATTTATTTTCTTTGTCCCGCATATTTTTTGTACTCATTTGTGTAGCACTCCTTTAAAATTGTCCTATATGTTTTCTTCTTTGATCATTTCCAAATAGTTTTTCCACTGTTTTCTGATTTTTTCGTTGGCATTTTTCTTATTTTAATCTATATACTTTTATTACTGTTTTTGCCATTCGTTTTTACCTTACCTTCTTTCTTTTCCGTGTTCTGGCGTCCCTTATTACTATTCTTCCTATCACTAGTTTTCTTTTTCTTTGATCATTTCCAAATAGTTTTTCCACTGTTTCCTGATATTCTCGTTGGTTTTTCTTCTTTTGCTTTATATACTTTTATGACGTTTTTTGCCATTTCATTTTTTCCCTTATCTTCTTTATTTTCCGTGTTCTAACGTCCCTTATTATTATTGTTCCTATCACTAGATAGTTCAAAAGTCTACCGACTAAACATTTGAAATTTACATAATACATATTATAACAATTCGATTGTTACGTGGTACAAATTTGATCAAAATCTGCCCCAAACAATTTTGTAAAATACGCTTTCTAAGTCAGGCGACTAAACTTTTTACTTGGATAGTAATTACGCAAAAATTTTAACAGAATAGAATAAATAAATGTTCACACAACTGACAGAAGTATCAAAAGCGCCCTGAGTACTAGTATCTTCCTAGGGAAGTAGTTCTGATCACATATTCACAAGAACTTTTCTACTTAATTTCACTTGAGGAATAACACCCTGGAGTTTAAGCATGTAATTAAGAAACACCCTGTATAGGCATTGCATTTCTAACCATATACCTTGACTCAACAGTAACAGTTATTAGTGGTACAAAGATGATTGAAGGTTTGTCCAATTTGTGCGGCTATGCCCGGAGGAGATCCAAATCTAATGACTGACGATTTTGCTGGACATTTAACATTGGAACATCGTACTGGCCCCAGAGAACTCATTTCTTTTTTGGATGAGCCAGTAGCTACACGTGTGCATAATGTCAGACGCATTCCGCATTCGGGACATCTGGGCGGGGGTAGTCGTAGTTCGCAATCTGGTCGTCCACGCAGGTCTAACATGCAATTCAGGTATTGTAAAATTGTTACATTGTATTTGTCATTCATTTCATTACTAAATATCATTATCATAGTTTTCTGGTTTTTTTATTTAGCGTTTTTAGCAGTGGGGCCTTATCGTCATTATCCCCATCAACGAGAGACTCTGTAGATCCAATTGCAGAGTTATTGTCACAGTTATCTGGTGTACGACGTACAACAAATAACACAAGTAGTAATAATAGTAGTACTCCATCTCAGTTGCAACAATTGCAAATGCAGTTGCAACTGGAACGCCAGCAGGTGAATGTCACTAGGCAACAAATGGAGCGTCTTCCTCGTCGACAGACACAAAGTCAAACTACTGCTAAGGATTCTTCTAATGTGGATTCCTCAGGTGTGCATTCTCTGGTATTGAAACCTGCAGTAACTTTAGCCCAACCATCAACCGCCCTATCTACTCCAACAACATCATCAAATTTTCTCTTAGCTGGTTTACTAGAGGAGAATGCATCCCAAGCCTCTGCAGAAGACGTACGTTTGGATCGTAGTCAGTTTGTCCAACAACTAGTATTATCTACTATAACACGCAGGAAGGAGGAAGTACATCCACCACAGCTAATTGATCCTGATATTGCTTCTACCTTGACTTCTGATTTGACATAGTTCACTGTTGCAATATTTATTATATTCTATTTAATACCTATAATCCCTTTTGAAAGTTTGCATAATGCTTTGGTTTGTATTATAATTGTAATAAAAGAGCTTTGAGAGTTAATTGTTAATTGCTATAATATTATTATATGATGTGTTCGTAGTGCTGTACAAAACACTTATTTATCAGTTGTATAATGTGTCTAATTTTTGACAATTTTGTGGGGTATCTATTTTTTACCATTCTGTGCTACTTATTCTAATACTTCAATCATTATACAGTTTATTAAAGAACTAGTTTCCTTGACAACTCTTGATTCACCTCATAATCTCTTTCGATTTAATAAAGTCAGACAAGTTGTTCTAGTTTTTTTAAAATTTGTTATTTTTTTAATCTTCTGTAGGATATTTCTACCTATGTAATTTGGATACTTGATATATTCCTGCTGATGTAGGCAGCATGGGAATGTTTTCACGTAACTATGAACCGCTTCAATTACATTTCTTCTGCATCTTAAATAAACCAATACTATATCGACCAAAACATCATTTGAGTAAATTTTTGAGTACAAAAAATTATCTCCGAACACAATGCAACTTCTAACGAGTGTTGTTTAACATTGTTCTTTTATGTTGCAAGTGCAAGTTGCAATAATAATGTAAAAATAAAAACATTTTCCTTGGAGATGGACATATTGGTATTAAATTTCTAAGTAAGTAATCATAATTAAATTATATTAGTAGTAAAATGGACGAATTTCTACTTTAGTTTCTTTGGGATTTTTTTGTCCCAAAAAGGCATTTTTAAGCTGCTGAATAATATAATCTTTGTCACTGATTTCTTTTCTATTATTTCTATTTTGGTCTATGGAGCACGGTCGTCACGTAATAGAAGAGATACGATTCGATGATTAGTGGTACAATACGCTGGGAATCTGATGACTTGATGTACTACCAAACCGCTTGAAAATTGTTTCTGACGCCATGCAAGTGGTCTATTGTTGATCTAAAAGATATTTAAATTTCCTTACTTGTCTAAAGATTCTGTTATTTATACCACAGCACAGTGGCGGCATTTCAGTGTTTTGTTGGAGGGGGCAACGAATAGTTTTTTCTCTATTGGGCCAACGAAAAGGTAACAGACGGGATTCTGGCTAGGAACAATTTTTTTTGAGAAATGCAAAACACGTCAATTGTTATGTTGAGGGGTACAACTTTTGTCATGATTTTCAACCTGAAATTATTTCATCCCTTAGCGCAGGTACAGGGTAAACAACCCTTAAATTTTTAAATAAAAACGGGTTAATTTTTTCTTGTGCTAATTAATAAAACCAGTTTATGGAAATTCAAACTTAGTTTAATAATAATGTTGGAAGTGCCTACCCTCAGCTTCCATGCAATAATACGATTTTGATTAAATCGTTCCCGTACATTTTGCAGCAAAGTTGTCTCCCTTGATATAAAAATTGACGTGTCTTTGCATTTCTCAAAAGAAAAAATATTCTACTATCGGAGTAAAAATGCAAGGCCTCTGACTTTAGAAGCTTGTATCTCAGTAATTAGCAATCATAATTTAATGAAATAAAGTGCATTTAAAAGATCATTTATTCCTACAAAAAGGTGTACAGTTTTAGATTTTTGCAACACATCGTTAATTTTCTGTATCAGTGTATGTGAGAAAAAGCGCTAATTATGACTCAAATCGCACAAGCGCTCCACTTTAAAAATTAATTACGGCTATATTATTGAAACTGAGTGGTAGATACTTATATATTTGAAAAATGTATACTTTTTTGTCAATGTGAGATGCTTTTGAGGCCAATTGGTTTATTAGTCTTAAAGCTATAATGAAAAAACGACATCTTATGTAACTCAATACCTGAACGTTCGATATTAACAATTTGACAGTAACATAACAAGGTTAAAGCAATTATACTGAGGTCTAACACGATTCACAAAAATAATGTCATTATACATCGTTTTTTTTAAAAGAAATTTTGAAAAAAGGATGCATGCACCAGTTGGAGGGGAGAAGCGCGGCCGCGCGGGGCAGCTGTTGTCGTACACTATTGCTGTAAAGCGCATGGTTTTGTACAATGCAAAAGAATAATCACATTGTTGTGGGTTGCCGCTCGCTGCTTACGATGTGGTAGATTACCTCTCGCGGATATATGTGCGTCTTTCTTTCGCGATAAACAACACATTTTACTTGGAATTACAAGAAAACAAATTTTATTTTCAATAAGAGAATAATGCAGTTAGATTTAAGTAATATCAAATTTAGCATTTAAAACAAGAATTTTTTCTTTAACTTCCGTAAATTGCAAAATAGCACATTTTCGGTTAGGGCTTATAAAACCAGTTAATCATATGAATAATCAATATTTATTGCCTGTCGACTTTTCAGAAGTATGTGTGCTACAACATTTGTAAATTTGGTAACAATTTATGAAACAATAACAATTTTATGATAAGTTAAAACTGACCGTCAGCCAGGAAAATACTACATACAGCGTTTTTATTGTTGTTAATTAAAATAAAAGTTAAACAACTGATTCTAGCATTTTGCTTTTTACACATGTTAAACATATATAAATGACTAATGTACTGCCCAAAAATGAAGAAATTTCACCCCTCAGTTTTTTTGTTATGATCACTTAAAGTCAGACGCCTTGCATTTTTACTCCGATAGTAGTCAGAAACCCGTCTGTTACCTTTTCGTTGGGCCACCTTGTATATTATTTTATAATGGAAAGTTTAGCGTAATTTTTTCTTTTCTGTTTAAACAGACAGTCTAATTTTATTTTATTGAGGTTTAATGTATATCCCTCACAGTCCAGCCCACATTGTTGGGGGGGTCGGCCGCCCCCCTCAGCCCTCCCTAAATGCCGCCCCTGCCACAGCATAAAGTGTAGTAATACCTATATTTTACAATTTACAGTGCTTATACGGTCTCCGTTCCCCCTACTAATTTCTTTAACGCTTGCTATATCGCAACGAAATCTGGAGGCCTTAAATAGGAGATGAAAACCCACAGATGGGCCACAATTGCCAGTTTGACAAATGGCGGTTACCAATTATATAAAGGTACATAAGTTAACCATACAGCTTTTGATCGATGTATTTTTATAAATCTTAATTGTTCATATGTAGACATTTTAGTGTGAAAACCTACTTGTTATAACGGCTAAAAGCTTCAAAATCGTGCTGAGCGCCATCTTAAATTATTTTTTTAAAAAACACCGTATATTTTTTTATTTTAATTTTTAGCCATTAGTGGTTGGTGATATTTTTGGATGATTTGGAAGAAGAAAATTCAGCTAACATGTAGTATGTTCGATATTATAATAAATACCAAGAAATTATAATTTAAAATTGGTTCTTTTTAAATCTCAGGAACCATTAAAATTCCGTCACCTCCGGTAACGCTTAACTTCTTCATTGGTTACTTTTAAAGTAATTAAGCCTTACCTGAGCGGACGGATTAATGATCATACTACATAAAGTAAAGATACTCTTGTAGCCTTGTTAATATTTAAAATTTTTGTTACAGAGTTGTAAATTATGATTAAGCTCACCAAGATGGGCGAAACGTCAAATTTAATTTTATTTTTAATTATAATTTCTTGGTATTTATGTATAAATAAGTACGAAACATACTACATTGTGTTAGCTGAGTTTTCTTCTTCTAAATCATCCAACAATATCACCCCGTACATTATTCCATTTTCGAAAGCTGCTGATAAATTATAATTAGGCAAGGATCGAATAAAAGAAATCAAAAAAAGATAAAATTGGTAGATGTAATGAAGAGAATAGGTATTTTATTCTTTTTGGACGTTGTGGTTGACTTAAGTCAGCCCTGTCAATAACACACCATTCGTTTTATAAAAATAATTTGACTCGGTTCTCAATAACCCTATTCGTTTTAAAAGCTTTATTTAAGTTTTATATTAACCTGAGGCAGAAATGTCTTATGACGGAAGTCACTTCAATCACGTGATAATTGTGACTACTTAACCCTCGACCCAACCCTGTGGCGATGCAAAAAGAAAACACCTAATGTACCACCAAATCAAAGAATTATAAACTAGAACTACACAGCCCATGAAAATAAATGAGGGGTTTAAGAAAGTTGCATGAAGGTTCACAAAGGGATGCACAAACATACTTCGAAACGAGTACATACAAGGCGAGGATAACATGGGAAGGGAGTACTGAAAACCTGGCACGGAATTACTGTGGAACAAACATATCAGATGAGAATCAGAATCTTTCACGACTTAAAAAAACTCCTTATGGATGTTAAATGTGACCTCTATTCGGGAATTTTGGATATCTATAGAATGGCACAGTTGGCTACTTTGCGATAATCTCTGCTGCAAACAAGAACTGGAGAAGAATGCGAATTACAACACTAGAAAACAGTGAAAACTTTTTAGAATGGAACTCCAGAATAAGACCAGCGTTAGAGTGAATCATATACTTTAAGCAAAGACCATATAATAATTGGTCTTTGCTTTAGGTAAGCAAAGCAATGCCAGAAAGAGACCTAGAGGTGCCTAGAGCAATAATACTGGCAAGACCAGCAGTGGAAACGAAAAATTTCCTGTAGACCTGTATGTACAAAATAGATTATTCACACAAGTGAAGTTCATATATGAAGGAAATGTAGTTCAAATGAAGTGTAAGTAGATATTACGTACTTAAACATGTTTATATACATATGGTTTCCGCTATAATAGGCATATAGGCATTATGTGTATTACATATTATATGATAATAGCATTGTATTTATATGTTATAGTAAGCCAATCCCTTTGATCTTTTATCGTCCGACTTTTAGTTTAATAATTGTAATAGAGATGGAGTATGGTATTTAATTTAAATAGTATTTAATTCTCAACTCAAACACTGTCCTCTGTTGAGACGTAAAAAAGCAGTTATAAAGTGTAAACATAAACACTTGCAGATTTCTGAAATCACACAAAAACGTATGTCTTTGTTTAATGAAACTGAAGTGCAAAGAATTTAATCTGTATGTGTTCATTTGATATCATAATTTGTTAGAACTGCTACCTTGCAGTTTTTTTTAATCTCTTATTACATGTGGAAAGTACACGGTTTACTATCTAATTTTAATTTTCTTTACAATAAATTAAATCATTAAATGTGAAAAAATAAAAGATTGCTGGGCAATAATAAACTACCTGTTACATTTAGAAACAAAATTTACAAAAGCATACAAATACAGAACGAATAATATTTGACATCCTTATGATTAAATAATAGTACAAAACAGTGGGCGCATAATTAATTTACAAAAGTGTGCTTATAATATCTAGTTAAGAAATTAAAAATATGCAAAAGCTATAAATAATGCCGTTATATTTTCCCGTATTTTAATACGTACCTACCTAGCAACCTTTTTTAGAAAAATTGTCGAGAAGAGTAGTGTTTCTCCGCGAGGTTCATGGTGTAAAACTCATATCCAAATTTTGAAAACCAGGGATGAATTCACGGTAATAGAAGTTAAAATAAAACGCGTGAGCCTTCTTTGCATATTTTTTTGAAAATTTAAAATTCCAAATTATAGGTTGATACATTTTATTAGTGTTGCAAAACTGTAATTTTTAAATTTGATTTCACCGCTAACGGTTTGGTTTTAATAGAAACTCTGCTGATATCCTTACAGTCTGAAAATATCTTAGCAGTCAACAAAATGTTCACCAACATTTTGATATGTTCCCCACAAGGTGTCTGAAGAATGTCTTTTAATATGGGATGCTCATTCACTTCAAGTTGAAATCTTCGTAAAAGTTTCAATTTAAGGTTTTTTTCGAAGAAAATTTTAACAAATAATTCCTTATAGGATAGGTATACATTTAAAGCAATATACCAAATTTCTGTTGGTGCTGTTTATTTTCCTATAACCTAAGCCTAATTGTTTAGCACAATATCCTGCAAAATATGCTAAAGCGCATATTTCCAAGCCAGATACACTGACTTCATAGAGTTCACCAAAATCGCCATTGTTACAAGATGACACGAATTGCATATCTTCACTGATGCCGCTTTCCCCAATTTCAAGGGAAGAATTTTTTGTCGGTGTCAATATGGGTCTTTCCATATATAATTCCATTGTAGGTAATTAATTTCCGCTCTCTAGGTCTGGTGGCTTCAAAATACTATTATTTGTGATTTGCCTAAATGTCAATCGCATCATTTTTGTTGATGGATTTTTAGAGTATCCCCCTTTTTGACCGATAATGGAAAATAAATTTTCAATTCCATCTTGATTAGCTCTTGATATAATTAAAAATTCCTTTCCTGCTACTTTCTCGTGTTCGTGTACCTAGTTCTAAAATAGCATAGTGATTGTTTGAACTAATCCGTCAAAACTCGGTGAACGTGTTATATTTTCATTTTTATGTTCTATCGTTTGAATAGTTTTAAATACTTACTTGTTGGGCCTCTAAAAGAATGTTGAATTCTTATGGATGACTATCTTTTTTATTGTTGAGATCTTTGTGATCTCGTGTTGTATTTTTAAAGTTTTTTTGAAACTCTAAGTAGGTACCTAGAACTTGAATCAATAAAACGCACAACCTCCCCTTTAACCAAACTTTAACGACGTAATAGATGAGGTGAAAGACTTCGAACATATAACAACAGGAAGGAATATCCCTATAGTTTAGTAGATGGTACAAATGTAACGGAAGTTACGCAGGCTTGACGTCACAGTGACGTAACAGTAAACCACTTGTGATTGGTCAAACGGGTGTAACGTGCAGTTTGTCGATTTAAAATTAAAGCGGTTCCATGATTCGAAGAGTTTTTACGAGTTCTGATTTATAAATTGTAATACAGAAGATCTTAGTGTAAAAATATATTAATTAATTGACCTTACTGAAGTCTAAAATATAGAATTATTTATATAAACTTTATGTGTTTGGTTATGTTCGTTTTGTTGTTACCAGTAGCGTAGAATTCATTATACGGTTAAGAACATAGAGAATGTGCAAAAAATTAGAAATATGCATACCAAATTAATTTTGTTTAAAGAGCAATAAAATTTAAAAACAATTTTATGCATTTTATTTTGTTTACAGCAGGCGCGTAAACATAGAAGTGTTGGATTTACGCCCTTGCTTAACAGTACACCAATGACTCGACGGAACACGTCACAGCAGGTAGCCATATTGGTAAACCATTAATGTTACTCATTTTGCCATATGCATGTTCCTTCCTTTTGTTATATGTTCGAAGGTGAAAGATGATTATTTTGTTTTTATAAGTGTTTAAACTGCTCAGCAAAAAGCAGGAAATTTCTCAAATGTTCTGTCCTGTTCAAACAAGATGTAATTAGGACTGCATATTGTATGATAATGATGAAAATGATGGACTTAACACATCTTATAAAGATTAAATAGTAAAACATAAAAATTTAAATATTTAAATAAATAGCAACATGGCGGAAGGCCTTGTGTTTACAAAAAAAACCCCTTTGTGAGAAACAAACCATCTTCCAACATGTCTTTAAATAGGTACCTATTTGGTATGGGCTAGTTACATAAGTTTTATTCTTCGCCCTATAGCGTTGAAAGGTTAGTGCAATATTTACTGACTAACTTCAATGAACGTACACCAAGCACGTGTATCGATTCGGTCCATTTTACCATAAATAACAATTACATTCCAAAAATCTTTATATGAAAAACCATTGCGAACAATTTTTCGATTATTGAAAAACTTATTTAATAAATATGCAATACCAAAATATGCCCATTTTGATTCTCTATGAAATGCAATAGTAAGAAAATGGTCATTTCATTTAAAAAACCGACTTTTGGTCTTTGAATTTTCATAAATGTGGAGTCTCATAGGTGAAGTCATACGAAACTTAACATTTTCCTATTCCTCCTCTATGAGCTGCTGAAATTCTGTTCCCATACCTACAACGGTTTTCAAACAATGAATTCTCAAAGTACCACCTGCATTCGCCTTTTTTTTTAAATAAGTGACAGTAACTTAAAAACCATACATTGTAGATATTGACATGTGTCAAAAGAACTGAAATTTCACGCAGAATCCAAAAATGGAATGAAAAATAGAGATTGCCGTTTAAAATAACGAAGTTATACTAGCTACTTCCGGTATTTCTTTGATCAAAAGTACGCAGAAAATGTCAAATAAAAATTGTAAGGGGTTCATAAATCAAATGAAATTTATCAAAATTCAAAACTAGGGACATACGAGGTCTGTTCAAAAAATATCGCGAATGTTGTGTTTTTTCAAAAAGTATTTATTTATTCATTAATATCTATTTTATCTCCTTCAAAGTAATTCCTCTCGGATAGAAAACATTTACTTATGCCAGCGTTTTTCCCCAATCCTCGAATCATTAAAAAACCATTTTTTGTGATGTTGTTCAGCTCCTTCGATGCAACCTTTATCGCTTCAATCGTGGCGTAGCGTCATCCTTTCATGGGCCTCTTCACTTTTAGAAACAGAAAAAGTCACAGGGGGCCAGGTCTGGGAAATTCGGTGGCTGCGACATCATTAGGCAAAAAAATGTTCTTCCACAAATCCGGGCGTTTCTGGCGGGTTGCTTCGCGCAAATTGCGCATAACTTGTAGATAATATTCCTTATTGACTGTACTACCCCGTGGCAGGAACTCATGATGCACCATGCCTCTGCAATCTAAGAAAACTGTGAGCAAAACCTTCACATTTGACCGAATGTGGAGCGCTTTTTCGTTCTTGGCTCATGCGGCAGCTTCCATTGCGATGATTGAGGTTTGGTTTCCACGCACTGAACTCTATTATATATGGAAGAGCAAAGTTGTAAATTGAAGTGATACAAATTGAAAATGCGCACGGGGTTCCCGACCATGCGCCGTAATAAATTAGAGTTCAAACAAATAAAACAGCTGTTATATATTATCTAAAACTGTATTTTAATCATGAACTCCATAACACCCACTGTAAACCCTTCTCCCTTGTAACGTTTATAAATCAAATTAATCCACTTGTTCACGAAGACAAACCACGTAAAATTTTCTAACCCAACTTCAATTTATTAGGTAGAGTTCATTGACTTCAACACATGATGCATTTTCATGGTATTTTCCACTGCGCAAACGCGTAATCCCCGTGGTTAAACGATTTTCGACCTTATTATTTTCTTCAAATTTGCACACTTTTTCACCCGTATCTCCACGGCTTTGCTCTTCCATATATTATTGAGTTCAGTGTTTCCACGTCATAACCATAAACCCATGATTCGTCATCAATTATGACCCTCTGGAGCAAATTTGGGTCGTCGCAGACCGAGTCCAACAGCTCTTTAGCAATGTTAACGCGACAATGTTTTTATTCGCAATTGAGCAATTGTGGCACGAATTTCGCAGCGACTAGTCTCATGCCCAAATCATTGGTAAAAATCGAATGGCACGAGCCAATCGATATGTTTAGGTCCTCAGCAAACTTTGAAGGGTTGTTTTGGGAAATTAAGTAAAATAAATAAAAATATCCGCCTTTACCGATCTAGATTATAGTGTCGTCTATCATATATGTACTCAAATCTCTATCTGTTAAGTTGAATATTTACCAAATGGCATATTTTTTGCGAACTTTCGAAATTGCATAGCAAAAATGAGCGATGGATCCCTCTTAACAACAAAACATAGTCAAGCGTCAACGAGACACGACATAAATGAAAACAAAACATAATCAAGCGGTAGTAGGTAAAATATATGAGACGGCTGTGGATTGTTTTACCACAGTATATAAACGAACCAGTACAATAACTCCTACGCATTTCATTCATAAATCGACAGAGCTCTTAGGGACCTTGAACGCACCCCTCCACGATTTATTTTACTTTTCACTGTGCACGTCTATGGCCGTCGGATGAGATTCTCATCCGAGCAGCGTTGAAGGTCACAGAAAGTTTAGCGCGTGACGTCACGAGATATCATACTGGTTCGTATATACTGTGGTTTTACTATTTAATTGACTGAATCATGTAAACTGAATAAAGAAAAATCTCCTCGTTTAGGCAACTGTAAAAGAACATTTACAGGATTTTTGTGAGAGTAATTAATCGGCAAGGGTAAATTAGGGTTTTTAGAAGCCACGTAAATAGATATTCATTATCATTGAAAAACATTTCTCCCATAATGTATGTTGCACCAAAAACGTAAAGATTATGCAACAATATTACTTTTCCGTAAATAATAACAAACCTAAAGGAATAATTAGGAATTTCTAATGTTTTTTCCAATTATAAATCTTTAACGTTTTTATCGAAATCAAATTAAATTTTGAAATCATGTCTTAGTATGTGAAAATTTGAAAATGTTGCAAAAATTAAAACTTTAGTTTTAGCGGAAGTTAAAGAAAAAAAAATATTTTCTGGTCTTGAGATTGTTCGGTAAGCTAAAACTGACAGACGATGAAAAAATCTCATTGAAATCTCGCTTAATTTACGAAAAATAGCACTTTTAGAATTTAGATAATTTCGAAAAACGCCATTTCCTAGCTAAGTAAAAATCACTCGGTATATCTGATAGGGGCTAAATAGGTTTTCAGACAAGCACAAATTATTGCCGTAAAAAGTTTTTTTAAAAAATCATAAATAAAAAAAAATCCATTTGGTGCCGACTTTTTGGCGAGCACTGTATAAATGTATGATATTGTGAGAAATCCAAAATATAAACGTATGTCATTTCTGATTCATAGTTTTAAGTTCTTGAACATAGTAATTACAGAAGTCTTTATTTTTAAATTAACGACATCTCTAAGGTTCATCTGATTGCTCATGAATTCCATTTAATTTTAATTTATGATACGCTTTTTAGATGTCGACACAGAAAATCGTATCTTTATAAATGTTACCTAAAATTCAATTGGAGTTGGCTTACTATAACATATAAATACAATGATAATAGTTATATTATGATTTATTGATTTTTATACATAAACGATTTCCACAGAATTTGTTAAGGTGTTTTCATTGTAATCGTAATTTTTTGCCTTTTTAAATAATTTTACAACTAAAAATAAAGCACTACAATGGTTTTTAAAATATTGCAAGTAGGAGGATATAAAAATGAAGGTTTTTTGAAAAGGAACCTAAACTGATATAAACTATTTACTGGTGCAGAAAACATGGACATTTGTAAAATTGAACCAAAACATTAAAATGGAAATTAATTTATTTCGTACAGAGCAAGATTTTTTTTAAAATTGCGAAGTGAACAATGAAAGTGTAAAAAAGGGAAGAAAGCACTGCGAATCAAGATCAAGGTATGAATAACTTTCAATGTTCTTACACTCTGTCGTTTTTATGTAGCCGTTGTAGAAAAAGAAAATGTGAAATATATATCTCTGTCATGCTTGGGTAATACCTAAATCCCAAGAATCGTGCGCATTATAATGCAAAAATCTAAAACCTATAAAGTAAGGCCAATTTTTAACATTCAACAATTCGAGATTTCAATATTATTATGTATATACAAAAAACATGTTTCTTGAAACCTTCACCAAAGTTACAATAAATGTTTAATATTTTGTACTAAATATTCCTTCTACACATAATATTCATAAAAGTTACACGTCATCATTCAGATTATCATTAAACTGTAATGATGTCCATCTCCATAGTACGAGTGAAAGGTGTAAATCCAATCGATGTCATCTAACAAGTGGGAGTTAACATTTACTTATTACCCTTCTCTTATATAATTATGTAACAAGTCAATTTACAGTAATATGACCTCAAAATTTATCTCATTTTAATTGGACCATCAAGTAAATTTAGTAATTTATAGGCATTTTCAGAAAATAAATCCCTTATTTTAGCTCATTATTATATAACTGAAGGGAAATAATTTCTACAGCAAGTGGTATCGGACCACATTTTTAAAATTACATTATTGAAGACGGAACAACAGATACTGCATGGTACCTACTTGCATTATTAATCTTGACCAGTTCTGACAATTACATATCTGTGTTCATTACTTATAGATTCTTCTCACAAAGTGTGTATTATTTTTGCACATGAGATGGCAATACTGTATACAATATAATATTCTTATTGTAACTCCCCTCCCTTTTCTTACAATTCATTCTTTCTTCCACCTTCTCCATCCACCCTATTCCTCTTCCCTTAGTTCCTCACACTCGGCTAACATGTGCGTTGAACTCTTCACACAACCTTCTTTTTCTCTCTCATCCATATTTTGCTACCATTCTCTTCCTCTTCCTACTCAATTCTCCCCTTAGGTTCTTCAACACTTCTTCTGTAATGATCTCGCCGAGGATCTCACCATACCTCTGATTGTACCATCCTTCCCTGAACCTACTCCTCCTTTCTTGCCTTTTCACATTCTTATCCCATCCCTTTCTACAATGTCCTCTCTTGTCCTCACCCCCCATCCTCCTAGCTAGAAAACGCGCTACTGAAAAGAATTATCTCTGAACAAGAGGACAAGTATTCTCTGGGCATTGCATATAATGTGTGCAATCTTACGACAAGCTATCCAAAATGTCTCACTAACGAACTGTGGAAGATGGTTGGTATTCTGCTCTCCCAAGCGTTTGTCAGCATTGGGTGTTATTTTCCTCTTGTTTCTGCTTGGCTCATTGTCCATTTATTCGCTCTGCTACTCATGGGGTATTTTGCCATCACTTTGTCCAAACAAGTCCACACCGCCCATTTTGTCATTGTAGTGCCGAATCACTCATAGACAACTGAATTCTATGTATCTTTTATCCTGTACTGAGCAGCGCTCACATGTTACCAGGTTCTGCTCTGAATTCTGCCGAAGCCAGATGAATGGGCTTTCAAACAAACCATTTTGTAACCACCATTTTGTTATCTTCGGCAACCAGCATGTCATGCCCTTCCGAATTTTTTTAAATCTTTGTTACAAATTGGATTCAGGTGATCTACCTTTTCCTTCATGCATATGAAAATCGAGGGGAATGCCTGTAGGAGTCGCCATGACAAAATTCTTCAACCCTACAGGGTTAGGTTTTCCACGGACAAATTGCCTCATTAAAACCTTCCCGTGAAACGATATCATCTGTTCATCTATTGAGACGTTCTGTGATCTTTCATTTTGCAAGCAGGCTCTTTGAATTTGATCCGACATTGGTCTGTCTTTCCAAAATCTATCATTTGCTCTAGCCTACTTGGATACTGAATCGTCGTCCACAAGTTTGGGCAGCGTTCGAATAATGAAAAAACCTATTTCTTGATTTATATTATCTGAAATGGCCATGATCATGCAACAGACAAAAAACGTTTCCAATTCTTTTTGATCTCCAATGATTTTCCAGTTTTTTTCCACTTTTTTCATGTTTGTGAACATGGCTAAAAACTGTTGTTTAGGTACTTATTGAAATAGCGAATAGGTTTGGGAAAATTGTCAGCGTCCAATGGTTCTTAATCACAAGGTAAGTATTTTTCAAGCTGTGGTCCAAAATTTGTTCTTTTCCATTTCCTCTCCTTATCCCGCTGAATCAAATTTGATAACGGAAAGTCATCATCTGAATTGCTACTGGGATCAGCGTCACCCTCTGCGTTATCATCACCATCATCTTTGTCACATTCAGCCAATATTTCGTCATGACTTGCATTCAAAACATCCGAAGTGCTGTCCCATGCATCGTCATCTTCATCAACAAAATTTTCATCAGTCAGATTCATCCAAGTTCAGATTATCGGCCAATTCTTGCAGTTCAGCAATAGTAAGAGGTACTAAAAAAAAAACATTGGCCACGCTGGCGTCCCATGATATCATCAGAGATATCTTAGGTTGAAGGTCCTAAGCGATACCAGTGAGCCATCCTGTCGCGCCGCGAACGCTTGAAATAAATTTTTGATCTGTAGTATCATATATGATACCTGGGGCCCGAAGAGGTTAATACAAAAACCTTTGTTGTAAGTATGTATTTCTGAACGTACTTTTTAGATACATGGTGGCCCATAAAACAAATTAGAAGTAGCAAATAATTACCATTATGATTAGTTCTCTGCTCTTTGCTGTATAGGTATACATATAAATCTTCAAAAGATCACTTTGCAGACAACGGTGATATTTGACCGTTCTGGCCCTTTTGCCATTCCTTGTGTATATGTATGTATATGACTGAACTCGCATAATATTAATAGAAGTTTTAACAACTTTCAGTAATGGCCAGCAAGAATGCAACCAATAGACAACATGCGAAGCTTATAAGAATTTCCACGCCCACAATGTCAGCATACAACAATAAACATAATTTAAAGGGTTCAACTGAATTTAAATGTGAACAATGTGACTATGTGGCAAAATGGGAGCATAAACTAGTTGCTCACATAAAAAGGCATCATCGTTCAAATGAATTTAAATGCGCAACTTGTGAGTATGTGACGAAGGATAAAATGAATTTAGAAAGGCATACGAAGGCAAATCACAACTTAAGTCAATTTAAATGCGAACAGTGTGACTACATAACAAAGTACAAGAACAATTTAACTCTACATTTTAATGGTCGTCATGGTTCAACTGTATTTAAATGTGAATTATGTGACCATGTGACAAAATGGAAACATAAACTAGTTGTTCACACAAAAAAATGTCATGGTTCAAATGAATTTAATTGTGCAAATTGTGAGTATGTGACGAAGCATAAAATGTTTTTAGAAAGACATATCAAGGCAAATCACAGCTTAAGTCAATTTAAATGCGAGCAATGTGACTACATAACAAAGTGCAAGAACGATTTCACTCAACATTTTTATAGTAATCATGGTTCAAATGAATTTAAATGTGCAGATTGTGATTACGTAACGAAAAGGAAAACATCTTTAAAGCGACATATGAAAAATAATCACGGTTCAATCGAGTTTAAATGTACAAATTGTGATTACATAACGAAACGGAAAACATCTTTAAAGATGCATATGAATGTTCATCATGGTTCAACCCAGTTTAAATGTACAGATTGTGATTACGTAACAAAGTACAAGAACAATTTAACTCTACATTTTAATGGTTGTCATGGTTCAACCGAATTTAAATGTAAATTTTGTGACCACAAGACAAAATGGAAGTATAAACTAGTTACTCACACAAAAAGATGTCATGGTTCAAATATGCAATCAACGATGGCAGGAATGCCACCAATAGAAAATGTTCTAAGTTTAAAAGAATTTCCATGCTCACAATGTCATTATAAAACAAAATATAAATATAATTTAAAGGCACATATAAATGCTCATCATGGTTCGACCCGATTTAATTGTACACAGTGTGATTATGTAACAAGGTACAAGAACAATTTAACTCAACATTTAAATGGTTGTCATGGTTCAACCGAATTTAAATGTAAATTATGCGACCACGTGACAAAGTGGAAGTATAAACTAGATGGTCACACAAAAAGATGTCACGGTTCAAATATGCAATCAGCGATGGCAGGAATAGAAAATGTTCTAAGTGTAAAAGAATTTCCATGCTCACAATGTCATTATAAAACAAAATATAAATACAATTTAAAGGCACATGTAAATGCTCGTCATGGTTCGACCCAATTTAAATGTACAGTGTGTGATTACGTAACAAAGTACAAGAACAATTTAACTCTACATTTTAATGGTTGTCATGGTTCAACCAAATTTAAATGTAAATTATGTGACCACGTGACAAAATGGAAGTATAAACTAGTTGATCACACAAAAAGATGTCATGGTTCAAATGTGAAAATTGTCGCTAGTTGTAGTACAAAAGATATTTAATAAAACATACTCAAACCAAGGTTAATTGTTTTCCTGCTGTAGAGATACAGTAGTTCGTAGCTGGAATAAAACTATACTAATATAACGAAAAGTGAATGAAACGAACCACATGTGATAATAATAGTAATAATAATAATACAACAGTAGTATAAGCATTCTAATTATAATTGTGTAGATGTAGAAAAATTTTAGTTGTTAAAAATAAATAAATGTAGGGAGTCTGGACTGTTAAAGGGATTGGTAACTTAGTGCTAACTAAGTTAGTAAGAGAGGATCAGGTGTTAAATCCATGCCATGAGCAAAATTTTTCTTTGTGTAACAATGGCCAAATGAGTAAGAGGAAATGGCATAACTATGTTTAGTTTATTTTTCTCCACTACATTAAATTTTATAGCAGGAAATGGGATTAGGTTACTAATTCACCTATAATTTTTGATGTCGTTCCTTTTCTTAAGAAAAATTTTCAGTACAAAATTGTTATGGAACACAAAATCAATAGGTATATGCATTGAGTGTATAAACTCAATGGTATAATCCCTTATATGTGAACATAAAAACCAAATTTCTTGTCTCCCTAGTTAAAATACCTACAACTAGAAAACTGTTTTAATTAACACTGTAAATTATAAAACTATTTTAATTAACACTGTAAATTATAAAAAAACAGGATAAGAAGTAGGTACCTATATACTGTTATTAATATAAATGGTGCACTGAAGGTGCCATTCAATATACTTGGTGGTGGTATGGATTTTGGGCTAATGCTCGAATCGTGGTTTCATACGTTGGGTACCTCTTTGGAAATGGACTTGTCCTTCATAAAACTTGTACGTTATTTATCCTCGAGGTATCAATAGGTGCTATAGTGCGTCTCCAGATATAAGCGGAACTTGTTAATTGCAATACAATTACAACAAACTTAGTTCATTGTGTTACTTAATTAGACAACTAAAAACTATACTCTCAGTATAACAGATAATTAATATTTACTACTCTTATGTTGGATCTAGACTAATGTACGGTCTTTGTGCCTGGTACTCCTCTTCTGATTGCAGAAGAGGATTATCTGTTGTATAGAAGGTGTCGATCAGAGGCACAGTTGTCGTACATTATTTAAGAAACTTAAAATATTAACTTTATATGATCTAATCGTATTACATTTGTCAATATATGTTTACAAAAATAAACATATTTTTAAGACGAACGAGAGCTTTCATAATCATGATAGTACGAGGCAAAGGCAAGATTTACATCTGGTATTTCGCAAATGTAACATAGGTCAATGTTCACCGAATTATTACGGGGTAAAATTTTTTAACCATTTGCCAGCACATTTGAAAAATATTTGTACCCTTCAAAAATTTAAAAAAGAAATAAAACTTTTTCTTCTTGATAGAAGCTTTTATGGTTTGGATGAATTTTTTAACTCATAACATTATTATATTTATATGAATGTAGGTAGGTATTATTATCATCTAATATTAACATTGCTGTATTATGACATGTTGTATATCTCTAGGATCTCTGCAATAAAACATATATTATTAATACATTTCAAACCTTATGTAATTGTATTGTTTCTCAGGTTGCATATGTTTTGTAATTAACATTTTTCAGATTCAATCTCTTAACTGTTATCACTGCTTGTTGCTTATATGTCCTAAACATATGTTTCAACCATGGAGGGCTCCCAAATTTGCATGAAATTTGTAGATAAGATGTATTTGTAATTCCGTCATTCAATAATGCTGGTAACCAGTATGCACTCAATACCTTTGAAGCCAAACTCTTGCACATTGTAGAAAAAAGTACAAGCCTGTGTGCTCCCACGATTTTGAGACAATTATGAATTTTCCCTCTAATGTTTTCTATGGAAAAATGAGTTCCTTTTACTAGACAGGATAAGTATATTTGAAATGTAAGTAAGTAATTAATTGAAGCAGTGCTGCTTGCGCTTCATTTGCCAATGTCTCCAGTTGGTGCAACTCTGGAGAGCTTGAAACGCTTGGCCATAATTTTTCCCATTGCCCGTTATATGCCCTACAGTACCTACTGCCTTAGGAACACTTTAATTCCTTGTACTTGTTTACAGCAATAGCCTACAGTTATTTTGTGTAGTAATTTGTCTTGTTTTCTGTATTACGGATTCTGGGAGGGCGGTCAGAAGTCCACGGGCACATGGACCACCTATTCGGGCCCTTTGTGCTGCCTCCCTGATTAGAATTCTTCGACCCCGCAACGTCGCTCAACCCATCCCACACGTGAGATAAACCTGAGGATGCTGGACGGGGAAGCGTCTCTAATCTTAGCCATGTGTGGCCAGGACCCCCCCCCCCCCCCCCCCCCAAACATGGATCGTTTTAATTCGACAAGTATAGGTACAGAACACTCGCAAAGTAGGTATGTGTTGCGCCGTCTCGTCGTCTGTGTAGCATCCTTTACAGGATGGTGATTCGACCAACGACCAAGTCCATGCGGTGCATGTGCTTGTTTAGTTTACACTTTACAGTGCCCATGAAGCATGCCCACAAGTAGCCGCAGGTTCTTTCTGGATAGCCCTGTGCAGATGGTCCTCTAAAGGTATTTCTCGGGTAACGGTAGTCTGACATCAAGTTCCACCTGGCCTTGTGCTGGGCTTGAGTGTCTTGGGTTATTAAGTTGTTTACAGTTGATATTGTAAGACGTAAGTGCAAGAGCTGCTTCTGGACCATAAAACAGTTGTTTTGAGGCCAGTGGGGCTAACTTATAGGCTTTTTCATTGCCTGCTGTTCCAGCATATGCCCTTTAACCCATACGAGCTCGAGGGTATCACTGTTGACTGTTTGTTTCTTGCTTTAGTACCTGGAGACACTCGGAAACCAGCTCTGCTGTCACTGGAGATTCTGATGATTTTATTCTTTATGCTGTGCATAAGAGTTGCTTTTGCACTAAGCGTTATTCCTGCTAGTTCTGCCTGAAAGACAGTCGAAATTTTGCCTAGTGGTTGGCTGATATGGAAGTTCAGTTCTCTGGAATAAATTCCTGTGCTTGTTCCTTCCATTGTTTTAGATCCATCCGTGAAGATGGATATGTCTGGTTGGGATGCAACTTCCTCATCAAAGAAGATGTGGTAGTTTTTCCCTAGTATAAATTGAGGGATGAGTGAGTCAGATCGCTCAGAATTCGAGAATAGCCCACCTCAATACCTCTGCTGTTCAACAACCCTTTATTTTTCAGACGCAAGGCTGCCAGCGTGGCCTGCTTTCTCACGTGGAGATCCAGTGTTCAGTGGAGGCAGACTCAGAAGGGCTTCCATGACGGATGTGGGGTTTGTTCGCATTGCGCCCGTGCACGCAAGGCACGCTAGTCTTTGCACGAGTCTTTTGTTTTTCAGGCTAACTTAGTTTCTTATTATGTAACCGAGGGTTAGTGAGATTCTTATATTGGAAAAATGGTTTGCCTTTAAGACCTTTTGCGTGTGGATCTTTGAAAAATGGCTAGATGTTTCACGTCTTCCATACGGTCATCCAACTTCCCGACCAATACATGTCCTTCTTTGGTAAAGTTGTACGGTTCTAGGAAATCTGAAGGTATTCCTGTTCCGATTACCACTTATTATCCCGAATATGAGCCCTATTACGAAGCCATGTTTCTATTTCCCCATTTGCAGCTGGGTAACACGATGTTGTTCTCATATGGTACCTACATATACCTACACCGACGTGGTTGGTGAAGGCTCTAAATGACAAGCTTTTAAATTGGGCCCCTCGATTGGCAGTGATTGCGCTCGGAACATCAAAGCGTGACAGTTTGGTTGATTACGACGGTTACAACTTACAAGATAACAAAACTCATTGCAGGTAGACACAACTTTTCTTTCACAGTGAACAGTGGCGTATTTAAGATTCAGGCCCATCGTCATGCAAAAGTAGGGAGGCCCCTTAGACCATATACTAATGGACTGCTAATGCAACGTTTAAAAACACGACGGAACCTTAAAGGATGCGCAATACTGCTCTCTCGCTTAGGCTGCAGTATTATGGGGAAACCTTGAAGGATGCATAATACTGCTCTCTCGCTTGCAAGCAGGTCAACTTTGTAAACATTGCTTAAATAGGGAATGAGCAGTCTAAGGGAGGCCCACATTATTTAGGTGGTAAAAAAACGTCTAGTTATGAAAAAAACACAAAATCTTATATTTAATGGTCTTTTTGAATCAATTTGTTAGTGTTATTTATTTTTTTGTCTCATTTACTTGTATTTATAATGTATCATCATTAATTTTATTTTTTGGATGGTCTCATTTGGCGAGGGCCTCGTCGTCTTGCGCCGCACGCCCGTTAAATACACCACTGACAGTCAACAATAACGTTGTAGTGAGTACCATAAGAAAACAAGGCGATAGACTCACGTTGCTCAGGATGGGCTAAATTGTGGAGTGCCAGGAATAACTGTCGGTGGCATTGTAGGTGTAAAGACGGTTTACATCTCAAACCGGAGGACAACGTCTTCTTCATCTAACGTTATCACTGTTATCAGTAACTTGTGCGGCGGTGATTGTAAATAGTTGTTCGTTGATATTGTTTATACGTGAATATTTGTTGGCCACTATGATGTCACCACCATTCGTATCCGGTGTCTGTCGTATATATTGATCGATAAAGTCCATGGACATCGTCTCTCATTGGTGTTATCGGATCGTTGTTGACAAACGTTAATGGACAAACCATACTGCCAGTTTTCAAGGAGGTATCGAAAATGTATGATAGTTTAGGTAAGCAGTGGTCAGTGCCCTGTTGTAAATGCTTTAATTTTGTTGGGTGTTCCTAAAACGTGCTGAGAAGAATCCCAGAGACTGTTTGACACCTTACAGTTTGGTGTAGCGCTGCGTCTCCTACAATAGCGGATGGCTCTGTCATTAAGAGAAGTGGTAATCCCTTGGTTGAGTGTGTTAAAAGCGCGTAGTCTTTTGAACTTTTTCAAACGCGTTGCTAATTGATTGGGGTTTATAATGGCGCTTGTTCAATATGTACATTGATGTAAATTCACCATCCTCACGAAGAGATAAGTGCCATCCATGTATGAGGTGTGGGGGGAACGTTTGAAATCGCTTTTAAAAAGTTATGAGACAAGATTCTGAATAGAGTGGGGTGAGGCTTGATGACTATGATTACCAACGCTCGCTACCAGGATGTCGTCGATCTACGAATAACAAGCTTCGAGTAGCCCGTAGTCCATTTTATCGCTAGATCTCTGGCTTTTCCCAAACCGCACTTGGTGAAGTCATGTAGTTCGAACAGTGTAATCACCGCAGTAGCGGATATCTGTCCGGAATTGTCATATGATTAAAGAGGAGGTAGTCGAGGCATAGGCGCCAGGTTTCGTCAGTTTTATGAACCAATATCAATGGAAATCGAAATCGCTTGAAAATGTCTGATCATTTCTTGAAACGTGATGTTTTGGCATTATATTTTCTCATCTGGTAAGCGGCGTACGAGTTTTACGTGTAGGTGGCGGTTGATGTTGATGTGGTAAAACACGTACGTATTCGTTTGTGACGAATCTTACTCGAGATATAAATGGGAGAATTCTCGGAATATATCGGTGATTTCATCGTGGGCTCGAATAGAAACGGGGACTAGCGTACGAGCGGGTTGAAAAACACATCAGGATTTTCTAGGTACTGTCTTCGAGCGTCAACTTTTAAGTTGTAATGGACGTACCCCATGGCCATGTGTAGGAATAGGCGTTCTATTAGCAACAAAGAGATGTTCAGAAGAAGAAAAACGTTGGCGGATCTAGTTTTGCGAGGCACTTTTACTTATGTAAGAACATGACTTATTGAATTTCTTTTCTTGCTCCTGTATTATAAACGCTTTCTGTTCCTTTACTTCAACTGGCGCGTGTGTCGGGATTTATCATGTATGACAGCTTTTCTCAGCGACATCCATAATTTGTTCTGCAATGTCAGAGAAATCTTGGTGGGAGATCATCTGGAATTGGTGTGCTTCTTGCTAATTACCGCATCTCTCAAAGAAGCTGTGAGGGTCGGCGTTTGTCGAGTTCAAAAAATTCCCAGACCCTCCGATTTTGTTTTCGAGGGAGGCACGTTTTAAGTATGTTTTGCAACCTATCGTTTCAACTCCCTGGAGGAAGAGAATCACACCCCTCTATAATTTTAAATGGTAAATGGGGTCAAGCGATACATCATGTTAAAGAGCACAACATTTTCTTCTAATGATATCCTACGTGGTGGATTTTACTTAAACCGTTAATTTCAAAAATTGTTCTAGAAAATCAAACCTTACAACGTTACAGTTTTGGTATTAAGGAAATGGACACTCACGTTTTAGTTTTTAGGCGTCAAAAAACCATTTAGAGCGCTAGTAGAGCGAGTGAAACGTTTTCGTTGGACTACCTCGTATGGGTTGATCGAAGGTGGATCTAAAGGATGGTATCTGACACTTCTGCTGTGACATCCCTATGGAAAATAAAATTTGGGAATAGCTAGGATATAAAAAAATCAAGAAAACTGTACTTATCTGAACGAAACAAAATAATATTTGGAGAAATAGAATAATTAGACAACAGGATCAAACTCTACGTCTACAACACCATCAGTCAATCATGAATAATTCAGAAAGAGAAGGAGCATGAAAGTAATGGTAACGGAGGTTGAAATAAACTGAGAAACGAGGTTGAATAACCACAAAAATACAGTCGTTTGGGCACATAATAAGGATGTTAGAATAGATAACAAGGTATTAAAAAGGGTAACAGAAGTGGAGGAAACGTAAAGAAATGCCTGGAAGTTATGGAAGAAATGGACCCTCCAGGGGAGTATAAGGGATAGCGGAGGAAAGAATTAACAAAAATAATATACTATTTTGTATCTAAGACGTGACAAGGTAACTGATTCATTTTTTAGAAATAATCTTGACCGTCGCGTCGTATAGGTACTTTGATTTGTTTGACACCTCCGAGTTAAATTCTAATGGACGTACCTATATGAGGGCGAGTCTCGTCAGGAAGGGTGGCCTGCAAAAACTAACACTTTCAAGTTAACGGATATTTAATTGAAATGACAAAAAGAAGGTAATTAACGGAATTTAATCGAAAACGAATTAACTGCGGTTAATTTTTTGGGTCAGCACTTTCAATGGCATCTTTATGATGGAATTTAGTAGGTTTATGTTAAATTGCAACATAAAACACTTGCCAATAGTTATTAACTTTTATACATGGAAGTTACAAAATAATTTAAGATATAGGTGTCCATTAATGTTAATATGTTGCAAGAACATTTGTTTGTTGATAACATAACACGTAAAGGTCCTTTAAGCGATTGATTAGACTTAGCAGTTTGTAGATTGTGCGAAGGTTGGTCAGTTTACGCCATCAACTTTATTGTCGTTATTGGTACTATTGATACCGTTACGAGGATTGGTGAAAAGACTGGGTCAGTGGTAGTCTTCGTGCTAAGTCAAAGAACCGAAGTTGGGTTCCTTCTTACATTGCAGTTCAGAAAGTTGTCTTGGTGCATGTATATGTGCGTGCGTGATCGGCAAGTGCAACGCGTGTTTGTGAAGATATGAAGTGCACAAGTTTCATTTTTTTTATTATTTTGGGTAGGTAATTTACTTTTGTAATTAATTCAACTGTATATTTTGTGTAGCATGTAAACACGTAATTTCTTGTGTAGATCTGCAGGATAAGTACAAGTGGTGGTTGTCTTAATTCATATCTTCTAAGGCTTTATGGGTCTCGGAATTTTGAGCTCGAAAGCGGATATGTGTAAAAACTGTAAATAATATTCCACGAGACAGTTATAAATGTACCATGTGGGTCAGTAGGTCTTTTAAGTGTACATGAATTACCAAATATATTTGGTGATTATCGATCATCTTGGAGAACCCTAAAGCTTTAAATAGTTTCTGGTTTTTCCATGATGTTATTACAATTCCACTTATTGGTTACAGGCGGGACATGGCGTCTAGGCCACCCCACCTGTGTCCTGGAATCAGAATTCGGATTTGTCCTGAACTGCGCTTTTAAGAAATCCGGACTCTTCCGAGTTAGAAATCTTGGTGGTGTCAAAGCTCACGTTGGCCTGGGTAATCTTTCGCTTATTTCTACTCATATTATCATCATGCATTAACATCTTTTGTAAATACGCATTTTTTTTTAATTTTTAAGGCGCTAAAGTAAACAAAAATTATACCTTTCCATACTTCTAACGTCAGTTTGATTAATGAGAACGTTTAAGTATTAATTTATTAATTTAATAACTTTCTAATTTAATGTAAATGAGATTGGAATTATGTATTTACATAATGGCAATGTGTCTATGGAACATAACTTCCTCAAAATAGTCAACTGATATAAATATATTGACATAATTGAAGCCGGTTTTGTTTGAATTTCAATAAACTTATAGTACATTATTTATGTGAGTATAACAAATATCAAATTACCTACAATTAATACTCTTTAATCATCCAAAATGGGATATTCAATTAAAATTTTCAATCTGGGGAGGTCTTACCATGAAATCGTAAACTTTTCAAATGGAAATAGATACAAAGTTATTGATTAGATCTTCTTTTTGAAATTCCATCTACGTTTTCACTTTCGCTTCCCACATTTGAGTCAAATCCCATAAAGAAATTACACTCGAGAGTTTTCCTTCACACGAACTGGTCTTTGTACTGATGATTTAATTACCATCAAGGATATTTTATGTTCTAGACTCTAACATTTAATTTATAAGTTACAATTCATTGATTAATTAAACGGTCTTTAATATAACGTATCAAATATGATTTTAGCGGAGAGATCACATCTGACCGTGGGGCACAGGCGTGCATATTTTCTCAGACCTTTGGTGGTATTTCAGTGAACCAATATCCTTAATAGCCCTGAGCAAATTAGTTATACTCGATAATAATCAGTTATATCAGTTTGAAACGGCTATTAAAAATATAATCAATTACTTATTTTTATGAATAATGCGAACTTGCGATGCAACAGGCAACAGCTCATTCCTATTCAAAAGGATTTGGCTCACTTTCCAATCATAATCTGCACTACAATGTCGGCATTACTGCTTGGGAACAGTCTGCTAAGGTTATGTTTGGTTTTGGTTGCTGTCTTTGTTAGCTGATTATCGTTAAGGATTCTTTTCCGGGATCCCCTTGAGACAGTTGAATTAGGTACATGGATGGATTCATTGCTTTAGTATTGAAAAAATAAGGCGATATTGTTGTTTCGTGATATTTTAATCCAGTGAGCAGGCAAAATAAGACTTGTATCTTCAGCAAGTACAAAAACTGTTTCGCGGGAAAAATATTAGATAGGTACTTATGGCATTGTTGATAATTAAAGTATATGCATTCCTTTTGGTCTAGCTCTAGAATGTTTAAGCACCTTCTGCTTGAAATGTATTAAGGCGCTCCTTGTTGCTCTCATTTGGGCAAAAATTGTCCTTGACTAATGTGAGCGAGCCACTGCTTGTAAATGATAGACGATGTGGCGAAATACTGATGTGAAGTCATAGATTTCCTCCTTAGATTTTAGCTTGGATTGTAGTTATAGAGAGGACCTGATACTTAGATAATATTCGTAGCAATGAAATAAGTTAAATAGGTTACAAATCTATTTAATTCAATCAATCAATATTATTTTATTGTATTTTTTGAAATATACAATCTTAATCAAAATCAAAATTACCTCTACTTAACCACCAACATAATTTTACAACTAATTTAAATCTAAATCTAAGTCTAACTCACATTTTACATCCCTTTTCTCCTTCTGTTCTCTAAAACCTCCTCCATCCATTTTTTCCCCTTTCCATCCTCTCCTCGTCAACCTCCCTTCTGCTCTCTTAGCTCTACACATTTCGCCACCATGTGTTCCATATTTTCCCTTTTCTCTCCACATAGCCTGCACAACCTCTCCTCCTCCTACACCAATATTTGCTGTCTTTCTCTTCATTTCCCACCCTGAATCGCGTCACTACCCTCGTATTCCTTTTCCCTTCAGGTATCACGGTATCTCGTCTGTCACTAAGTATGTACTTATATTTTTCATTATACCTTTCCTCTCTTATCCTCATCCTTCTTTCCTGTATTTGTACCTCCTCGTCACTCCTTGCTATTTCTGCTGCTATGTTCCGCCCCTCCACCATCTTCCTCTCTACCTCCTCTCTCGCATGTCCACCTCTTTCGTAATATCGCCTTCTTTCCTCCTGCCCCTGACGTATTCCCCCGTTCTACACCTCGTTTCAACAACATCTCCTCTTCCATCTTTTCCATCCGCCTCTATATGTATCTTCTTCAGATTAACCTCCACCACGTACCCCGTGGTTTCTTTATCCAACCCTAGCACCCACCTCCAATATTTTTGTTGAATCTTTTGCCCGTTCCTCCTACCCCCACACTTCCCTTTCCTAGCCAACTCCCTAACCTGCCCATTGTCTTTATTGTCATACCTTATCCTGTAACTGAGGTATGTAACTTCGGCTGCGCTTTCTGTAACCTCATCTCCTCAGTTCCATTCTCCCTTCTTGCTTCTTCCTTTCTTCTTTTGAAACTCCACCATCTTAGTCTTCCTTGTATCCACCTCAAGCCCTCTTTTCTTCATGTATTTCTGTGTTACTCCTTATCATGTCCTTCATATCTCCCTCTCTCGTCGCCACCAACACCAGATCGTCGGCATATCCTAGCACCCAAACTTTTTTGCCACCTACCACGACCTCACCGCTCTGATGTCACCGACTTCCTCCAGGTCTCCAATCAATATTGAAAAGAGGCTAGGACTCAGAGGGCATCCCTACCGAAGCCCCTTTCCAGTCCAGAAGGGTTCACCGATATCATCACCCACCTTCACCCTGCATCTTGTTTCCCTGTACATTTCTTTCAACACCTCTACTACTTCCTCGTCCATCTTTAGGGCCCTTAACCTTTTCCAGACTTTCCCCCTATTCACCCTGTCTAACGCCGCCCTAATGTCTATAAACAACGCGAACACTATCCCCTTTCCTATCCTCCCCCTTCTGAAGCCGGCTCTCCAGTCTGGGATCATTCCCTTCTCTTCTCTCCTTCTTTTCCCGTTTTTCCCGTACCACCATCGCAAACAATTTGTATCCCATATTGGCCATATTCAATACACTAATTGACCCTTAATTTCTTACGTGTTTCTTTTCAGCTTGTTTACAGGGCAAACGGTAGCCTCCCTCCACGGCTCTGGGATTCTCTCTCCCTTCCATATACTGTTTAGCAGCTTCAATATCTTTCCTCTCACTATTTTTCCCGTATACTTCCATTGCTCCCCTTGTATCCTCTCAGGCCCTTGTCTGGATTTCTTATTTTCCCCGACATCCTTTTGTCTTTTCGTCTCCTCGTATCTACTTTCAATCCCCTCCATCAGCTCCATTTACCCTTATCTATCCTGCACCTCTCCAATTTACCTTTATTTATTACTCCATTAAGGAACTTCCATACGCCCCCCTCGTTCTCTAGTCTTCTTATCTTATCTTCCATAAGCACCTTACACTTCCCCTTTTCCCTTTTACACGTATCTTTATATTTTCTTTTAATGACTTGTATTCCGCCATTTTCATATCTTAAAATTAATTCAAACATTTCAATTTTCTCAAGGTCACCTCAGACACCTTTAATTTAAAATATTTTTTTTTACGTCTTAAGGTATCTAATTCATTCTTCAGTAGTAATCTTTGTGCTCTCCGTATACGGGGAGGGTTCAAATTTAAACCGCAATTTGATGATAACATTTTATTTAAACAATTAACATAGAAAAAGGTATATGATCCCCCTCCCCCATTACTATCATATACTTTCTCTCTTTCATGACGAAGGTTATACAGCTACTTCGACTGACCCTTTCTGGATAGGTGATGGTTCTTTATATTGGGGGGTTGGATCAACGGTGAAAATCTTCTCCTCAGTAAAGAGAACAACCAACGACCAACGGAAGCATTGGCCATGATTTCTCAAGCCGTTTCATCGTCATTCCGTCGTTGAGAGTAGTCGCGATTGAGTTTGTAATTACGAAATCCCAACTTCTTCTTCACAATGTTGCGGTCGCTAAACTCATCGGTTGAAATTCCTTTTACTTTCCTTTTGACCACTCTGAGAACGATGCGCCTGTTGAAAACATTTCAGTGCCCTATCGACCTTTCTTCTACCATAACGTGTGGTATTCTTGATCAATGCAACTCAACGATTACAATGCGCTTAATATCTTCCTTGGTTTTGAAAATCACACATTAATGCACAACTTGATAACAAGTGTTTTCAAATTCAAAACTCATAAGAAACATGTTTGTTTTATATAGGTACCTACTTCCTGCAAAGCTTTTATCGCATGCTGTAGCGAAACTTTAAGGCAAACACCTGCTATTTCTAATAATTTTCTGTCTAAAATCTGAAGAATGGAATTATGTCTTGTATAGTTGAAATTCGAGCCGTGGAAAATTTGAATCCAATTGAGTTCGACGTGGGCCTCATCGAAAACTGAAAGATTAGGCTTGTTCGTTTGAAGAGTTTTGAGTTGTTGCTTACTTTTCCAAAAAAATTAGAATGCTTTTCGTAGTAAGCTTTTATGCAGTATTGTTGGTATCTCTACAATGATTATTTCAATTTGTAAATCAGAACTAGACAAAAACGTTTGGGGGGCGTCTAGCGTTTACGCCGTAATAATAATGATTGGCAAATAAAAAAAGAGATTGCTTACACCTGTCAAAAGATTCATATAATTAGTGTTAAATTAGAATTCAGCCAAGAAAATCATTACATCATTGTTGATTATAAAATACTTAAAATATTGAATGAGTTTCGAGAGCAAGGCTGTCATCATCAATATTTTGTGGCCTTTTCTGGTTTGTGCTTCAACTGAACGGGCACAGCAAAAAGCAGTAAAGTCGCCGAATGTGGAATACAATTTTGTTTTAATTAGAAAAAAAATTGAAAATTTCAAAATTATGTTTTAACTTTGTACATGTATATCCAAGTATCTAAGATATATGTATAGATAATATCACAAAAATATATAATCCAGTACAAACGACGGAAAAAAATTTAGAATGGAAAAAGAGAATTTAGTAGATCGTTAAAAATGGATCCCTAATGTGGAATACCAACGCCCCTACAGTGAAATATCGTTATTTTTCAGTCTTTGAAAGAAAACAGTATATCCTCTTCAGCCCACTTGTGCTCTTGAATGCTTTTTGACGGCATTTCTTCTGAAACAATAAATTTTAAAAATAGTTTCCTAATGTGGAATATTTCACATTGAGGTCTCCTTTGCGCTCTTGGGCTATTCCACAATAGGAGACTTTTATTTTTTTATTTCAGATCAACATACTTGAAATAAAAATGGTTACTGGTTTTAAACATTCACCATATTTAAACCTCCCTACTGTCTACTTTAACCCTACAAAATAACTTACCTTCAATACTAGAAACAAATAAGCTACAATATTTTTTGTTGCCTCGTGGAAAACAGTTGCGTGTCACTAAAATGATGTTTGCCTCGATGTCACGTAACAAGTAACACTAGTCGTGTCGCAGTGGCCGACGTACGAAAACGATTTAGAAGGGGCGTTTGATTACTGACTAGTAAGTAGATAGCACATATAGTTCGGCGTTTAATAGCATATTTCACATTAAGAACCTATTCCACATAAGGCGACTTTACTCTAGGTACTTTTTAGATTTGAACCCTTTTTATATAACATCATTTCACTCTAGTATGGAAAGAAGAAAACGCCGAGCCGTTATCGAAATATTGATTGGTAACCTTCGTAACACCAGGAAGTTTTTAATAAATTAAAATTAAATGAAAGTTTGGAATTCACTTGTAAATCAAGAAACTTGACATTTTCTGGGTTAAAGACTTACCTAGAATTAGAGCATTCACTTTCGAACTATTACACCATTCTTGAGATCTTCCAGTAAACTTATCATCCTCAATCCAGATACAATAAGGAAGTAAACTTATTAGAAATACTTCGCAAGGAATAGGAGATGTCCCAATCCCCTACCTCGAGCACCCCCTCTTTGTGTTGGTACTTTATTTATTATTATTGCTTACACATTGCCATTTACTACTTAAATATGATTGCATTAATGACCTTGTTTCTGGAAAGCTCCACAATAGGTGTTCTCTGTTGCAATGACATCGCCGCTTGTCTTGAAGTACTTTCCAGCCACATTTTTTTTTAAATTAGGCAAAATTGCTACATCTGGATAATGGAGTCGATGTTCCAACAATTCATGTCTCGATTCGTCAAATTTAGCCATCGCAATTACACTTTTGCTTTCTTTCTCAATATACCAAGTTTATCTAATTTGTCTAGAATGATGCGATCCATTAATAGTTTCTCCCATTTACAAGTAATCGATTAAAAGTAAAGCGCTTGAGTTCTAGAATGTCGACGCCACAACCTACCCGTTAATAAAGCCGACTTATCCTTCGGAGATCTCAGCTACTTGAACTTCATAACCTTCAATCGCCTGTTTACGTAATTACGTTGACCACATCGTGTTTTGCATTTTCACTTTGAAACAGCCGAAAATAATAACTTTTTGTAATCTTTCATGAATTTACGTAGCCGAGAGGTTTTTCAAAAAAAAATGGATCACCTCAAAAATGATAGACTTAATTTCTAGAGCACACCTGATTTTTTATCTATATGGCGGATTTTTTTAAAATATAGGCTAACTTTCCTTGATGACCGTGTGGAACATCCATGTCCAGAGGTATTTTACATCATCCGATCGGGATTCGAACCCGAGACCGCTAGGGGTAGTTTTAACTACACCACGAACGGTCTGCATCGCCTGCGCCAGCTTCCATTCTTTGTTGTCGTACCACATGCCCTTATAGGGTCGGCCATATCGTACATCCATCTTCTTCTTCATCGCTATCTTTTCTTCTTTCGACAGGAATTTATTCCCACGGTCATTTTCATATTTTCTTGAATTATGACATTTCCAATTCTTTCTAGTGGTCTAGTGCGGATATTCCAAAACTTCCCCAGACAGTACATTTCCTTCGTTACAAGCGTGCTCCTGTTCCTTTTTGTATGTTTTCTCTTAATCCCTCTTGTAGGTAATCTTTTGTCCCATAAGATTGAGTTTAGTGATGCAATGATTTTTATCCTTCCTCATTATCTTATCGTTACTGTTTCTTTTTTTGATAAGTATTACACTTACGTATTTACACAAATCCACGCTTTTTAGTCAAGGTTTAACTCTTCTCTATTATCGTTCCCACTATAACATATGTATTCAGATACTTCCATATCAATTGTTCATCAACAAAATATGGACCTTTGTCTCAATCATTTCGAAATTCTCTCCGCTTTGTATTTTCTTTTCGTTTTTTGTAGCTATTTTCCTTGTCGCGTTGTGGAGGATAGGCGAACTCCACGTTCACTTAGGCCTTATATTCAAGTTCATTGTGTAGAAATTAGAGTTGTCTGGCACCATAACGTCACTCAATCCATTTCCCACTTGTGATATACCATGCCGAGGAAGTGGCTCTAATCGTAGCCGTGGATTCTCTCAGAAAGGATCCAGTTCAGCTGACATACAATGTGGTGCGCCTAATTTAGTAGGTGTTTCTCACTAAGTAGTTCTTCTACAAGGTGGTTTTACTACTCCAGTTATGGTTCGCTTTCAAGGGTGTCTAATATTTTGAGAAGAGTGATGCTCAAAATCTTTATTTATACACCTATGTCTTAGTACATTTTCGTCTGAGACTCAATCCGCCATATTGGAAATTTGTGTTTATAGGTTTGGAAAAAGTGCCAAACGTAATGCCGTTCTTAAGAATTTTTAAGTATTAAGTATTAAGAGAATTGCTAATTTTTGTGCATAACCACAAAAGTTCATTTCTTTGTAATACTGATTTTCATCAACCAGCATCAAAAATACAAATTATAGACAATTTAAAAAAACCATTTCCAAAATTTTATTGAAGCACGTGTTTTACAGTGTGTCTGAATATTTAAGTGTTGATATAAGTAGTGACATAAACACTGAATAAGGAACTTTTGTTTTGCTTGTTTTTGATTCAATTTACTTTGTTTAAATTTATTGAGTATATATGTAGTGTTTATTTTGTTATACTGTATTACGACTTGTTCTATACCATTTTAAGGTCGTTTTGGAACAATATATATTATTATTATTATTAAAACAGGATGTGGTGTTGCTTGGGTATCCATCCATCTACCCATATGGGGGATGAAACTTTCTATACGAGTCCCTATTAAATATGTGTTTCGAAGAAGATTGGCTCAGTTGCAACGTACCATGTGTACCTACATTTGATACTTGTTTTTTATATTACCTATAGATTATTATAGTTTTTGTTTTTTGGATCTTCATCTTTATTTTCTTGGGTACTTCTTACTGCGAGACTGTGTTGTAAATTTTCCTTTGAATCAGCTATCAGGACCATGTCATCGACAAACGGTTCCGTTAGCTGCGTTGGTCTCATTTGATTATGCCAATTTTTTAATTTTTCTTAGAATTTCCTTAATACCTCGTCCGGTACCATAAAGAATCAGGGTGAGTTTAGCATAAGTACAACTTGACTGGCTATTTTGTTTTAAATTTTTTAGATTTCTCATTGTTTCATCTTTACTAGTTCGTGTTTGCTTTATTATTTCTATAATGTTTTGACTCATATTTTTCTTAATGTCTTCCCTTCAAATTTCACTAAATACTTTTTCGAGTAGGTCTATAAGCAATATGTGTATTTCTTTGTTCTTGTGACTCGTTTTTTCATTTATTTGTCTCAGCGTGAATTTGAGGTCCTGCGTATTTCTATTTTTTTTTTAAATTCGCATTGTGGATTCACCCTTCACCTGCGCATGAGGTGGGATAGAAAAATGTACTATCACATAGACACGAATGTGTACTTACTTGTTGTTAATTTGTCATACTAAATAAACTGAATTTAAGGAAGTTATACTTCATTATTCCAAGCATGGTATATCACAAGTGGCGACGATCATGTTGATTTCGAAAAGTTATCTGTAGTGTATGATTGTGTCTATAAAAGGAAATCGGAATCCACATATTTAGTGCAAAATGGCTTCTGGAAGTAATGTCGGACATCTTAGGGAATTTGACCCCGCAAATTCGGACTGGTCAGTTTTCAAAAGACGCGTTGAAAATTATTTTGTCGGTAATGAGATATTATCTCTGATTATCTGATCAAGCCAAGTTTGTCGGTATTTGTCGCAAGGTACAAATTTTACAATTCGCGTAAAACGACAAATGAATCAGCACGAGAGTGGTCGGCGAGAATCCGAGATTTGGTTGCATTGTGTAATTTTGATGCTGCACAGTTGGAATTGGTACTTCGGGATCATTTCGTTGTTGGTTATGACAAGGGTCCGATTCAAGATAGACTTTTTGAAGAAAAGAAGACCGTCACGTTTAAGGAAGCAGTAGAAATTGCTGCCGCAAAATCGGCAGCGCTCTCATCTGGTCCAGAACGGGAAATTTCGATAAAGAAAGAGCCGGAACTCTATCATGTGGGGAATAGAGATGGAACAAGAGCATCTACGTCACAAGGCTATTTACAAAATTTTAAGGATGAAATTATATACTTATTCAAGAGATAAAGTATTCAATTTATACAATGGTGATAAAATTGTACCTTTAGTTTAGGGTATATACATTGTAAAGTTTATTATCAAAATAAGGAATGTTATTTAGATTTTTATACAGTTAAAACTAAAACAGGACCTCCTCTGTTAGGACGCGATTTTTTCAACAAGTTTGAATTAAGTATTTCACAGATAAATCATAAATCATATTAGTTTATCAGAAGATGTACAATACTTGGTAAAAAAGTATAACAATGTTTTTTCGCCGGGTTTAGGATGTTTTAAAAGAGGAGTCATTTCTATTAAATTGAAAACAAATGATGTTAGTCCAAAGTTTTGTAGGGCTCGACCGCTTCCGTTTGCAATAAAAAACAAGGTTGAAACGGAATTAAAAAGGTTAGTGAAAGAGGGAGTTATTGAACCGACGGACTATAGCCCATGGGGTACGCCGATTGTACCAGTGTTAAAAAAGGATGGTTCCATTAGAATTTGTGGGGATTTTAAAATTACCCTTAATCCACATTTATTGAGGTGGATCAATATCCTCTACCCCGCATTGAGGAATTGTTTGTTAAATTACAGGGTGGCGTTGAATTCTCAAAATTGGATTTGTCTAATGCCTACCAACAAGTATGTTTAGACGAAAAGTCAAAATCTTTGGTAACCATTTCCACCCATAAGGGTCTTTTTAGATACAATAGGGCACCTTTTGGGATCGCGAGCATTCCCGCTAAATTTCAAAGCATAATGGATTCGTTATTGCAGGGTTTAGATGGAGTTGTGTTGTGGTATTTTGGGATGACATCCTAGTCACAGGGAAGAATAGAAGCGAGCATGTAGAACGGTTAAACAAAGTTCTACACATCTTACAGGATGCAGGTTTAAAAATTTCTTTAAATAAATGTAGATTTTTCCAACCGGTAATTTCATATTTAGGTTTTACGATTAATAAGACGGGTTTGCATACTGATAAAAGTAAAATTGTTGCGATTGAAAATGCATCAATTCCCCAAAATGTAACACAATTGAAATCATTTATAGGATTAATTATTTATTATGGAAAATTTGTACCAAATTTGTCAACAGTGTTATATCCGTTATATAATTTATTAAAAACAAATGTTAACTGGTAGTGGTCACCAGATTGTGACGACGCTTTTAAAAAAATTAAAAAATTACTAATTTCTGCGGAAGTATTATCGCATTTTAATCCGGATTTACCTATTAAATTAAGTACCGATGCATCGAATGTAGGAATTGGAGCCGTTATTACTCATGTTATGCCGGATGGGGGTGAAAAACCGATCGCGTTTGCTTCGCGTACATTGTCTGAGACCGAAAAAAGGTATTCGCAGATTGAAAAAGAGGGGTTATCAATTATATTTGGGTTATGTAAATTTAATCAATACCGGTATGGAAAAAAATTTACGTTATTAACGGATCACAAACCCCTGACCTCCATTTTACATCCACGAAAAGCTTATACCCGCAATTTTCTGCAAATCGACTTCGCAGGTGGGCCGTGATTTTAGCAAATTATCAGTACGATATCGAATTTGTAAAATCTGAACATAATCGGGCAGATTTCTTATCACGCGTGCCGGTTAACGATAAAAGTAGTGTTTGGGACGAAGTTGATATTAATTTTATTCATTTCTTCGCTAATAATTCGGATTTTCCTTTAAATTTTGATAGTGTTAAAAAGGAAACGTTAAAGGATAAAGATTTAATTACTATTTTAAATTACGTTCATACGGGTTGGCCTAAAAAGGTTCCGGATAATTTAAAATATTATAATAAAATTAGACACGAATTAGCGTTGAATTAAATTGTTTGTTGTGGAATAATCGCTTAATAATTCCGTTAAGTTTACGGCAAAATATTCTTAATCAGCTACATTCTTCACACATGGGTGTAGTAAAAATGAAAAGTTTAGCAAGGTTATATTTGTGGTGGCCAGGTTTAGACAAGGACATTGAGAGAATTAGTAAAACGTGCGAAAATTGTCTGGTAAATAAACAATCACCCGAAAAAGCTAAATTAAATTTGTGGCCGTGGCCTACCGAAGTATGGCACCGGTTACATCTTTGTCTTTTTATAGGTACATTTATGAATAAACAATTCTTAGTGCTGTTGGATGCTCATTCTAAATGGATTGAGGTGTTTCCGATGAGTTCAATTACTTCCAAAGCAACCATTGAAGTTCTAAGGTCCACTTTTGCGAGGTACGGTGTGTGTTTTCCATTCCCTCGATATTTTTCCATTTTGTAACACATTATTGTTGGTGCTGTTCTAGCTTAAACATTTTTATTGTCTCTTCCATTTTTGATCTCTTATTTTTCTACCACTTGTTCATATTCTGTCTCGTCTCCATCCGCTTCGTCATTTATACGTTTGCATCAAAATATCACTCCGTATATTTTCTTAAACCCTTTCATCTTTGTTTCCGGAATGTTTGGTCTTCTTTGTTTGCTCGTTGTTTCTGGAAATTTAAGCGTTATTGAGCGCCACTACTATCCTTTTTTGCTTACACTGTATTTTTACTCTCCTCTACTTTTAATAATTTTTGATTGTTTGTTGTTTCTAATTTTACTTTTATTACTGAAAAAATCTATTTGGACCGTTAGGCCTTCAGAGCTATCTCTAATTTTCCGTGCATTTCTCAATTTAATTGTTCTATTTCTTCCTTGCTTATTGTTTGCTCCTGTGGGTAAACCCTTACCTTTACCTTTTTATTGTCTGCCGATCAGTTTTGCTCATCAATACTTTCATAATGTTCATTAACGCTTCTTTTCCTTCCTCGGTAAGTGTGCTATCCTGATTCATGCTATACAATTTGTTGTCAGATGACCTCTCTCCTCGCTCATAAAAATTAAAAATAAATTAAAAAAAATAAACTTGATGTAAACTTTCTATATAATCGAACAATCCGCTTAAAATTTATCTAGTCCACTACTCTCACTTTAAACGCTTTAAATCTTGCTGTTGTAGTCCTTTTACGTTTGATTCTCTAAACCAACAGCCCTAATAGAGTTTATTAATAATGCGATATCACAATTCCAACGCTGTGTGGTACATTGGAACTAATTAGGTAAGATGTGTAATGAACTCACTACTTGTTTTTCGTTATTACAACACGTTTAAATGCGTTTACCAAGACTTATGGTTAACTCTGTCAAAAGATTTAGAGTGATAAATTATTGCGTCTTTTCGTTTCGTAAAAGTAAAGGAGTTTGTGCAGAACTTATGAATGTAGCACAAAAATTAGAAAATATAGACCAAATTGCCATTTTTGCTTTCATTTCACTTTACATAAGTAGTTAAAACCTTTTGCTTAGCCAATAACAATCTAGCGTCGGATAGCTGAAAATTAGTATCATGTTCATTTACAAAACAATTGCAGTACCTAATGGTAAAAGTGTGATTAACGATACCTTTCAGGTTTCAGTCTTGGAGATGAACTGGGATTCAAGGAATCACTTACAAACGTTGAAGCTGAAGGGAACCGGAGACGTTCCGTGCAAGGTACCTCAAAATTTCAGTCGATAGGATCATCGCCTCAAATTAACGTACGAGCTCAGCAATGTTAAGTATATGCTTTAATAACGCACTATCTTTTCAGGCAAAAAATTTAGTAATGCGCCCTATTCCGCCATCTTCCGAAATTTCAACAATACCGCCATTTAAACCGATTCCACCAGCACCTGAAAGAGTTGTCCCCATACCTAAAAATAGCACAAGACGAATTGGAAACATCGTTCCAACACCTACCTTCATGGGAGTTGTTCCATCATTTAACGCATTACCACCCTCTATATCACGAGTTTCCTCTGGTGCAACAATACCTGTGGACAATAAAAAACTATCTTCAATTGCAGATAAACTCAGTAGTACTAATTTATCAATTAGAACATTGGCGTCTCCACTAAATAATGAAATCATACCCACACTACAGAATGGCGTTAAAAGTTCCATTCATGCTTTAGCCGCTGCGACTAATATATCTTCCGAAACAATAGAAGCTGCTTTGTTAATACGTCAACAGCAACTTGCAGCGAAAAGGGCCGAAAGTACGACTACAACATACAAACCGCCACCAACACCACCTAGGCACCTATCCAGTCGTAATAAGGTTATGAATGCACCGAAAGAATATTATCCCGTGGGCTACGACAAAAATTTCGACGATAATTTCGTGTCCCGTGTCGATCTTCCTGATACTTCCTTCTATTGTGGAGATCAGAAGCATTTTCCTGGATTATACGCGGATGAAGATTTGGGATGCATGGTGAGTGGTTCATTTTTTTGTAAATGTGGCCATTACCATTCAGAAGACAAGAATTACATGGCCTTCTTTGGTAAAGAACCACGCTATTTTTCATTTGCTTTGTCGGAATTTCATTAACACACTTTTTAACAAATTTTCACTAGGAAAGCGGTAAGTGAAGATGTTTAATTGTTGAATAATTTAGAGCGTTTTGCATGCGTAAGCATTTAAATAAATCTAATTCCGTAAGGGAATAAATTTTAATTTATTAACGCCAACCTACGTGTACGATAATTTGAATCAAATGTCTACATTTTTTGTAATTTTTCTAACCAAAGATTATATTTGTTGCTAAAGACATTATAACTGTTATTGCGAAATAAAAATGGGCGTAAGGATCAATTTCCATGTGTACAACATGTAACTAGAATGCATTAGAGATGTATGGTCAAGTTTCATAACGTATGATTATTTGCGTATTTTTTCCTCATTAATAAATAATTGAACTTGCTCATTCGGGCTGTTGCATATAACAAATTTAGAAAACACTTTTTGGTCATGGTTTGACAGTTATGGAGGTTTTGGTAACTGTTATCTACAATAAATATGTACATACATATTGTATATTAAAAATAACTTAATTTTTTACGATAGTTATATTTAATGTGCCTTAAATTGTACATAAATTTAGCGGTACAAAACACAATTTTTACATTTCCTTTCTGTGTGTTTAAATCCCGCGTGCATTTCAATGGTCCTTCGAGGGGATATACACGTTAATATTTGTTTTTATCAGGTAAAAATGTGAAATGGTAACTACGTATTCATCGTTTAATGACGATTTAATGAAATTTTTCTTTTGCAAGAATTGATGATTATAGGAAGTAGTTACGTGTTATGTGAAAGTATATGGGATTATTTGTGATTCAGTCTACTATTTAGGGATATTACAATTTACGTCACTTTTCCATGCAAATTTACGATATTCAGATCACTTTCTACCGCAAACAACCTTTCATTATTATTTAAACACCAAAGGTACTTAAGATGTCCCTCAATTTCAATGGACACTTCCAAATTACCAATTTCATTAGCAGCTTTCGTAATCTACATTTAATATGAACATAACAAAATACTTTGTTTCGTTAATTTCTCAATGATAAGTGCAGATTCCGTAAGCAATGATGAAATAAGTAATCTATCAAAATGTAATTGCTACTTAAAGTTTTCGATTTAATAGCATTATACCGTGCTTGATTAATTATCTCGAAATTATTTAAGTAACTACATATCTATACAAAATATAAATGGCCATGTAAACAATAAAGTAGCACGTAGACGAGGCTAAATTTTCAGAAATTATTTTACTTTTCAACTCATGTACATATTTTCTTACACAAATACGATTTTTGACTTTCCTGAAAACCCCTTTAGGTACTGCGTTTGATTCAATAACCTTTTATCGTTGTCAATTGAAGATCTTGCACAAAGTCACATTGACAATTTCTCAGCTGACAAATAAAATATCGTTCAATAATTTTTACTTTGCTCTTTCATTTCAGGTACCTACAAAAATCCAAATGTAGGCCTGTGTTCACCATTTCACTAAGAATTGCATAAGAAACGAATTTCGTAAGGTATGGTGGTTATAAAATACGTAAAATTGAAATTAAAAAAGAACACTCATGTTCAAATTACGTTTCTGGATCTCCTCTCTGGCCTATAGCGGCATGTGTACCTATATATCATTTTGTAGAGGATTTGATGGTGAACAACTTTGGTTTGAAACTTTTTTCTCTAAAGGTCCACTATCGAGAGATATTTCCAGAAAACCGAATTTTAGGGGGTTGAAACTCCTACAAGGGGTCTCCGCAAGGAGTGGAAATCGTGCCCCACGTCTAGAATTATTAGATGGAGTCTTCAAAACAACTGTACCAAATCTCATACTTGTATCACAAAATGCACGGCTCACCTTTAATGTGGTCGTTAACTGCCGCACTAATTGTATTTTCCTGACATTATCGTAGGTTTGATCACGACAATTTTCAATGTCAAGTCCTAATTGTTTAAGATTATTTAATACAATTCTTGTAGATATTCGGCAGTATGTTTTTCAATTTTAAGAAATCCCATAAATCGTTCTACTATTTGCCCTTCAAGCATATATTTTCACACTTCTTTATACTTCATATATATTTTTAAAAGAATTCCGCGTGTAATATGACTTTTCGTATATGACGAATTTTAAATATTTTAAACTTAAAGACAGGACCAACGATTACAGGCGTAGTCACATAAGAAGGCGAGCGCGGCAATGCGCAAACGACGAATTTACGCTGCTTGTAAAATTTCGCTTAGCTATAAGTCAGTGTCGTTTCACGTTGTTGTTGTAGATATGTTTATTCATCACTAAATATGAACATTAACATTATTTATTGAATTATAATTACTGGATAATTACATACTTTAGTGATATATAATGAAATTCGAATAAGTTATTGAAAAAAATGCACTTGTGTGAATGCATTTATTATGGTACGCAACTGACTTGTATTTTTACAGTATTCGGCTTTCGGAGTCATGAATCGGGTTGCGCCGGTTCTCGCCTTCTTATGTGACTACACCTGTACCTAAATCAAGAATCATTTACAAGTTACAATGTGATAATTGTTCCAAAGTTTACATAGGGCACACGAAACAAAAACTGGTCAATAGCATTAAGAACTACAAATAGATATAATTGTAAAAAAAGGACGGAAGAAACAGGACTGTCAACACACCACATTAAGGAAGGACATTGTTTTAAATGCCATTTTAAATATTGAATTTAATTTTTTTTAAACTGTTGATTTCGGAGATAATTCACATCTACGGTTACAAGAACAATGTTAACTTTAACTCGGACACTAATAAACTAAGCAACATATACAATCCTCTAATATCCTCCATCAAAATAAAAAACTAAAAAACAACTAATTTGCAATTAAGAACAACTAATATAACAATGTAAACCAGTTTGCCTATTAATTTTAACCCTTGAATCTAACTTTCATTTAAGGTGACGTTCAAACTAGATTATCTACAATAACATTCATGGTAAAGTAAAAAATAATCTCATTTTATGTCTGTTCGTCGTCGTTGACAAATGGTTACTGTTTGTCCTTTAATTTTGAATTTGTTTTGAATATATTTCAACAACTGACTAATTACTATACGTATAACTGAATCGAATAATTATAAAGAATTATTATTATAGTCTGGATTCGAATGAGGACCACTCATTGTTTTTCGAACTCTAATTCTCCTGGTAAGTTACATTAAAAAATTGGGCAACCCTAATTGAGTCTTAACTAAGATTTTGTGTAGTATAACCTTTAATTTGAATATAGATTTTACCTGACAGTTTCAACTAATTATAATTTTCAATTTTTAATAAAGACGCCCTTGAAGAAGACTAGACGTATCTAGTCGAAACGTCGGCCTAATGAAGTACATTAAGTTTGATTAAAACCATTACTCCGAACTCCTCAAGAAGGCTGCTCATTATTGTAAGGAGACACTCACCATATACATAGTAATTCAAAGACTTCTTCTGAAGGTGAATTTCACCTAACCTTCCATGTGCCATTCAACAAGTTACTTCTCCGGAAAGCTGCGACCGGAATTTTTTAAAGCACAACGTGGAAAGTAAACTTGACGAAGTGTGGACTGCTAGATGCGGATCAACTACCTTGCACACCTGCTTGGTGCGTGTGTACCTATGTGTAGGGTCTATGCATGGTAATTGTTCTTCTATAAATTCTCAAAAGCCGATTGGTTTTCAGCATCAGAATTCTTTTCTTTTTGCTTCAGGAAGCCGTTGACGATGCCGGATGATGTTCTCGATATCTTTGACTATCGGTAGGACAGTCTTTAAGTACTTCTATTTTCATGCTTTTTTAGTATTTACTAATGACAAATGTCGTTCTCATTATCCTTCGATTTTTAATATTTCAATACGTTGACAATCTCATTACTTGAAATAATGTTTATTTACAGGTAAATCTTTTTCATATCGAGAAGTGCCTAACCCAATCTGATATTGAAATTCTAATGCATTAGAATGGTGTTCCAATAAGAGAGAAGAGTCAATTTCCTCTATTAGTCTAAGAGCTGGTTGCAAAAAAGCTGGCCTATCGAGTAACAGCATGAAATGATCTTTAAAAGCTAGACCATCCATAAAATCTTTTGCTGTCTGGGCGGAACTTGTGCAGAAATTCGCCATGTCCTCTCTCCTGAATATTTTTTGGATATGAACTGTACCCTTCGAGTAACAGCTTCAAATTACGCTTAAAATATAGCTTTTATATAGGTAAAAAAGAAAAAAATGTTCTGCCTTGTTAAACCTTGTGATAATACCTTGGCAGAAAAGTTTTTTAAATTATTTTTTTTTGGCACGTTGCTGTACTATCGAGTAACAGCTTCAAACTATAACCAAATTAAAGTTTGAAGATAATTCCATAAGAAAAGACATTTCTGCCTCGTTAAATCTTGTGCTAATGCCTTGGCAGAGAACTTTTTCTTCCTTAAAGTCTTATGATACCACTAATGCAACTATCATAGAAGTACTTAGGGATAAACAAAGAATCTTCCAATGAACAATTATAATGATTTCGACAAAATAATGTAATAATATAAAATATTTAGTGTTTTTTTGGGAGTTTTAGTTAGACGTTTCTGGGAAAGTTTTATAGATAGGTTTTTGAAAATTTGAACTTAGGGGTTACTCTGAAAACTGAATCGTTTTAAAATATTTTCAAAATGGCAGCGCTTCCGGAAATGCCGGAAGTAGCTAGAAAATTCGTTATTTTAAATGGGAACTATTGTATTTTTGGATTCTACGTGAAATTTGAGTTCTTTTAATACCCACATATTGTCAATATCTACAAGTTATGGTTTTTAAGTTATTATCACTTATTTAATACAATTCGTATCCAAAAAATATTCAGGAGAGAGGACATCGCGAATTTCTGCACAAGTTCCGCCCAGGCAGCTAAGGATTTTATGAACGGTCTGTACTGTATAAGTACTAGCTTTTAAAGATCATTTCATGCTGTTACTCGATAGGCCAGCTTTTTTTGCAGCCAGCTCTCGTTCTATATGGGTTTTTCAACAACTCGACGAAATGTGTGGGCCAGGGGAGGGAAGTGTGAAATGTAACCAACCCTCGCTTGTAGGAGAACCTTGGAAGCCCCTACTTCGTTACATTTCCAACTTCCGGTAGACCAAATGACTCTGCAGTATTACAATAGGTCACTTCTGTCCAATCAATCCTCACATTATCTCTCTGATGCGGTTTTCGGCGACCCAACACTTTCCCCAAAAACCTACCCTAAGAGATGAAATTGAGAATGCGAGTACCAAATCGACGCAATATCTCCTAAGCGCCAAGCGGCTTTCTTATATTATCAAATGCGGTCAGTTTTCGCGTACCCCAAGTCGACAGTTTGTAAGCGTGACAATGGCAAATCTTTTTGCGTTTTCATAAACGCCGTAGGAAATTTTTAAAGGTCGACCATTCTTAATTTAGAAAAAAATTGTTCGCGTTGCGTAGTAACATTTGCTAATAAGAATGACTGAATTTCGGTAAGGAAGTAATCTGCTGTAGGGAAAATAGGCGTATTATTTTCGTGCAGTGATACTTATTACGCGTTAAGCCTTCTGGCGCGTGGCACAATTTTTGAAATTTACTGTAGAAGTGTTTGCTGCTCTCAAAATTGAAGCAATTATTGACAGTGATTTGAGTATAATAAACAATAGACGGTGCAGTTAATCATAGTAATTGATACCATATTGAATGTCTTAAGCTAAGCGGCACGCATACCGTAAAAAGTGTGCGTGTTTAACGTTAAAATTATTTAATAAAATAATTTATCATGAATTTGCCAACAATTAACTAAATATGTATCGGTGTAGACAATTACCTCTAATTATCAATAATCGAGTTTCTCTTTAGGTGCTAAAACTTTCTCTATGAAATTTTATAGTAGGTACATATTTTCTAATTATTAAAATTATGTAAGAAATATACAATAATAATACCAACCCAATACCTTTGTTTCTGTTCTAAAAATCTAAACATTTTTGCACGTTTGAAGCCTTTTGTGTGGTTTAGTGTAGGTATAAGAAAGTCGTTTTGTATGACTTTGTATTGTTTTAGGTAAATTCGCGTCTGTGTGCATTTGTTTTAATAAACTTGTTTAACTAGGACAAGGTCTTGACAGCCATTGAAATTGATCACGTTTAGATTTTATTTTATAAGTGAAATGGATGTCAAAATGGAGCGTAATAGCAGTTTTCGAAAGGTCCATCATGTCGAAACATTATTTACTACTTATCAAAATTAATAGGCAAATACATTTCGACTTCTATTTACCAGGTAGTTGTGTGGATGTACAAACAAATTACAAAATTTCAAAAATCTGTTATTAGTACGTAAATAATAAAGATATATATAGAGATTTCTTTGCACGTTACGGTAGAATTGCGTTGATATGTGTCAGTATATATAAATAATAAATATTTATATTTCATAAAGCCCCGTGCTATTACTACGGTGTGAACTTTAACAAGTTACGTACTTATAGAAATTGTTATTGTGGTACTAAAAGTACATAATATAATTGGCGCATAATATAATTTCACTGGAAAAACCTTTAGGATTCTAATTAAAACACGTTCTACTTTTCTATTTTCGCGCAATTAATTAAAATTCATGAAGTTAAAGTTACACCTGATGTATTTAAATAAAAGACCGTTTGTTATTCTACTTGGTTGGTTGTTAAATGATCTTCATAATTTAAGTTTGTGATGTCATTCGGAAAATTGGTTACGCAGAATATTTTATTTAGGCACTTAGTCCAGATGTTAAATTAGATGCAAAGTGGGAATCATTGAAGGAAGGTAGAAAATTGTTTCAGGCAACGAGTATTATTTTTCGCAGTAGCTAAAGTAACCCCAAGTTTCCTATAAAAAAAATTACTTTATATGAAAATATGTAGGACGTTAAATGAAGCGTCAAAATGAATCCTGGTGTTTCAGGGCAGTGGGTCGTGAGTATTTATTATATACCATATCTAAAATTAAGAATGTCTAGGAAGTCGGTTAAATTAGCATTTAGAAACATTTATGTGGTCTTTACAGACGTTGATTATCTTCTTTTGTTTTCGAATAATCTAAATATACTAAAAAAGCAGTTCGCTATCGCCACCCCACCTTTCACTACATGGGGACGTTCTCACAATAATAATTTGTCACCTAGAAAAATAATTTGTTTTCGTTTTTTATATGTAAAGAATACATCCGGAGTTGAATGAAATTTTTCACTTAACTACATAATCCAAAGGATTTTGGCACCTACTTTCAAGAAGAAAATTGTGATCAATTGTAGTTGACACAAAAATGTAAACATTTTATTCTTGATTCCCGTTTAGTAATTCGTGGTTTGTGTGTTACAACCTACTGCATTGCAACAGGTTATCCGCCCAAGTTCGTAGCAACTATATTTAATAAGAATTTTCTTTTTTTGTGCGTTTAATACATCATTCTTGTTTGTCACATCAAATATAATAATGTAGGTATTTGATAATAAGGTGAACTGGTGTAGGGGTCACTAGTAAAGGTTAAGAATTAAATTTGCGATATTTGGTATCGCAGTATGCAATACCATTTAGTATCTACATTTTGAATAAGTATAAAAGAGAGTAGTTGCTCGTTGCTCGTTTCAAGCTACTACATAGGTACTATTTTTTAAAAATAATAATAATTTATTGCCCAACAGGTAAAAGGACCCAATTACAGGACAATATATAAGCATATAAGTTTATAGTGAATTGTAATTGACACAGAAACTGTAATATAATTAATTAATTAATTAGAGTGGTAAACATTAAACTAAGTTTAACAAATCAATCAATGAATGGTGTTAAAATAATTACATATAGTATGAATAGGCGAATTTTTCATCAGGTTAGTGCGGGAATATTCCAAGTAGAACAGATGGTTTGATCGAGAAGAGGTTCTCGGTACATGAAATCTAATTAAATTGAGTAACGAGGGGGAATCAATCTTATTGTGTAACAGTTTAAACAAAAATGTGAGGGTCAATCTAATCCTTCGCTGCTGTAAAGATTGCATTTGGAAGCACTCTAAAACATGGAGCTGGCTATAACCTCTTTCCGGATATTCCTGGTACTTTTTGAAGAAAAGATATTTCAGAAACTTTCTTTGAACTTGCTCGAGATTAGAATTATGGATCTCATATATGGAATTCCATATCAAAGCACCATATTCAAGTTTCGATCTTACTAAGGAGAAGTACAAGACCTTAATGGCATTTATACTTAGGTATAAATTGTTTTGTATTCCTTATAATGAAGCCTAACATTTTCATTGAGGAAAAGGAAACTTGTTGAATATGATCAACGAAACTAAGTTTATACCCAAGTGCTTAATAAATTCTGGGTAAATTCCATCAATACCAGCTGATTTTTTGTTTTTGATTTTAGAAATAATGTTTCCTAATTGTATTGTTGTGAAAGGTTCACTTAAATCTTCGGAAATTTTAGCTTTTTTTCTTTAGTTTCGAACCTTGTTTTTCATACCTTTTTTATCTTCCATTGATAACTGTACGGAATTTGAAATACTGACTAATCTAGCAGCAATTGAATTGGCGTTAATTTTATGTAGTTTGCTCAAAGCATAGCGCTTATACTTCAAAATACCTACCCCTCCACCCTTAATATTTCAGTAAGAGTTTTCAAATGAAGGTTAAAAATAACCTGTGACGGCAAATAATGCTGCATATAAGACGAACTTTTGATAATTATAAGTTTTCTCTCACGCGATGTACCAAAGCCTCACAGATTTTAATAGCATTTCTGTTTTAATCTCTTCACGGTTAATGGCCAGAAATTCAAGGTCAGTTAGCCTCGTCTGTCCATCGAACTCCCTAAATAATTTATGATTCGCTTTAAGACCCAAAACAATATTTCTATCGATGCGACTGAAATTGCTAATAGTATGAAAGCAACAGCGCTGTCACTCGTCCAGGATACCTTGAAGACAACATATCAAACTGATTAATAAAAAAGTTCTCTAATTCAGGTGCGGTTTTCAGTTTTTTCCGAAGGAAAATTAGAGAAAGGTAAAAAAGACCCGAGAACCTTTTCAGAAGTTTCATCGTCCGAAGAAATTTTGTTGTTCGCTATTTACTACGCCCAAAAGAGCATAGAAAACTTTAACTTATTGTACATTGTTTCTTCGTCACCAAAAATTCAGTAATATAAACATATCTGGATATTTAACCTCCTGTGGTGAAGTAGCTACTGCTATGATTCTTTTATTATTATTGAATTTGTGATCATAAATTAATAACCAATCTCTATCTTACTCATATTTAGTCGAGATTAAGTAAACTCTATCAATCTTCGACAAATTGCGAAAAATAAGTTTAGGTAATTACAATTTTAGCCATATTAGCAATGTTCAATGTTATTGGGTTAAACTATTGCTTATGAAAGAACTTTTTCTATAGCAGGTGCTGGTAATTCCAACCAGTTTAGGATTTTCCATTGTTGAAAGACAAAATTTAAAAAAATTAAACATTCACTGTAAAATGTGAGGTTCAGTATAAGCAGAGAATTAAGAAATCAAGTTTCCAAAAAAAGTGTAGGTAGGTACACGATAAGTACATATTTGACTTTTTTGCGCCAATTCCATAATTACCAAGCGGATTTGTTACACATTGTGATACTTTCTCTGTTCCCCAAAATGCAAAGAAACAAGTTGATAATAAGTAGCAAAACATTGCTTTGACAGTACAACCTCGTTTTATAAGCAACCACTAAGGTCACTGTCAAGTGAGAAACCTTTTCAAGAAATACATTTGCTGTTATGCTTTTATATAATAGGTACTATATTCAATCTTGATTGAATAATAACATTTGCGTAATCAAATTTCGTCAGTTTAATAAAATATTTTGAAAAATTGTTTTCTCTTATAAGCGCGATCTTGTCCCCTTGACCTTTATTGCTAAATTTTAAACATCAACTGTTCGAATTCTTTACATTCATCAAAGATCTTTAAGTACAATGGATTTCACGTTACATTACATAATTAATTGCTTCGTGTATTCTATTGTTTACAACTTGTTAGCGAATTATTTCATAATTACATAAGTAGTAATTCTACAGAAATAATACTAAGTATTGCAAATATGTAATATTTTATTTATAAAAAAAACAAGTGCCACAATCGAAAAGTTTCTTGACGTTGTCATCCTCTACCATATTGAACGTCCAGATTGCATGATCGTATGAAAAGATATGCTCTTTAATTTAACAGATTGAATGTTTACATACAACTATGTTCCTTCTTTACCAAAGAAAGTTGTATGTAGCAAATTACGCATAGGAAATATGGTTCCATGGGCTTCCTTTTTTTTTGTTGATGGGCGGGTGTTGGTTACCCTCTTTGCCTTGGGTTGTATGCTATAATTGAAGTCTATGTTATGCGATGTGTTGCTAACGTATTGTGCCAAAGATGATTCTGAATTCTGAGTGGAGACATTTTTTTGTTACCTTCATGATTAGAGTCGTCCGACTGCGCAACGTCACTGAAGCCGCAGCACATGTAAGATATACGTAGACTGCTGGCATCGGAAGAGGGTTTAATTGTAGCCATGTTAGTCCAGGATTCCTCAACATCTATTCAGTTGGAGATTCACAAAGGCTCTAGTGCGCCGTCTCGTCGTCTGTGTTACATCTTCTACATGATTGCGATTCCGCCCATACAGTGCGTTTAGTTTACAATACCACCGAGCAAATGCAGGTTTATCCTTGACAGCCTTGACACACGAGAGAGGCCTCTCGTATAACGACAATTAAGTTCCATCTAGCTTTATGTCTTAAGTTAGCTAAGGAAGAAGGAAGAAGTTAAATACAGTATACTGTATTTAACTCAGTACCGGAAGAGCTCATAACATGTTAAAAACAGTGCATGGCGAAAATGCGGTGGCTCCGAACATTGTTTACAAGTGGAAATGGGCCGGTTCAAGACGAGTAATGATCGTGACTTCCTTCAACCCCAAAAACAGACGAAAACGGGCAAAACTGGCCGAAGTGGTTCTTTGAGAGCTTATTGTAGAGCTACCCTCGTACTCGTCTGTGTAAAGTCTAGACTTTTTACTGACGATTAAAGGGAAAATCGTGGTTCGATGAAGATTGTTTAAATTCTTCGAATTTATGCTTGCCCTTTATAATATTTCTAATTTATCGGTTATATTCTCTGTCTTAAAAACATACTTGGTCTTATTTAGACTCTCTGGTGATGACTAAATTTTTCCTTTTATATGTTGTTTTCACTTGTTCGATCCTTTGATAGGGGTTTTTTAAATTTCATCTCAAGCAATAGATTTTTTCTTGTAGTTCTCTGATGAGCTCAATATTCTCTCCCTGCACCTTTCTCATATTGTCAATCTCATCATATCATCATTTCTATTGAGTTTAATTATTCCATCCAGAACTCAACTTTGATCGCAAAAACCCATAAGTATTATTTTAGGGTAAGTTTATCAAATTTTACCGAAGTTCCTAAAAGCTAAAGTTAAGCATATTTTAACCATCGACATATAGAAATGGACTGCGCGTGGTTATGCTAAGCCGGGATACTACAGGTGAGAGAGAGGGTAAACGTGGAGGCCTAGTTCTAGCTTTATCTGTCACGTATCTATTGGTCGCTGCATTCCCCTAGCTTTATCTGTCGCGTATCTATTGGTCGCTGAATTCCCATTAAAATGCAGCAACCAATAGATACGCGACAGATAAAGCTAGAACTAGGCCTCCACGTTTACCCTCTCTCTTACCTGCAGTATCCGGGCTTATCATAACCACGCGCAGTCCATTTCTATATGTCGATGATTTTAACATACAGTTATCGAATTATAACAGAAAAATTTAGTGGACGATTTTTGAAATATTCAATTTCAAATAAATACTGCATCCGTGAAACTATATTTCAGTTTTAAAAATCGGTATTTAAGTGCAACTTATGTAGCAATAGCGTTTCATTCCATTACAGTCGCTAGGGTTACGTTCCTTAATCATTAATATTCGATTTTGTTACAGTTACGATTGAATAAAGGGTAATCGTTTATTCCAAATCATAATACATATATTTCAACCAATTTAAGCAAAATAAAATAAAAATTTTGAATTAGTGTTTGTTGAGAATCGTAAGAGCCTAATGTATATATTTTTTTTAGGTATTTCACGTCTGTGCGTTAACGGATGATGGTCTGATAATGAAAAGTTTCCTGTGTCCAGAATCGACGTTATTTGATCAAACAATATTGAAGTGTAATTGGTGGTTTTACGTAGAATGTAAAAATTCCAGGAAGTTATATGACTCAAATATTCCAGTTTCGAAAAGCTATCAGTTGATGAAGGCGTTAACTTTCTTTTCGTCATACAGAAACGATTCCAAAGTTCAAAAATCTAATTTAAAAGACTGAGTTTATTATAATTTATTTGTATTTGTACATTTGAGACCATGACGTACCGAAAATTATAAGGTAAGATGCGTATAGAAAATCCCCTTATGTTACCTTGATATTGTTTTATAATGAACGACAAATACGTACTGCAGCATCAGAGAAGAGATTCTTATCATTGTAATCATATGATTACGTAATTTATTTTAGGTTTAAGGTTCATTAATTGTTTACCTAAATTCGTAAAAATTCTTTAAGTTTCCTGTAGGTGTATATTATGTAAAGGCATTAGATAATTTGTTGATTAAACATAACTAACCAAATATATGTTGTTAAGTGTTAAGTGATGTTAGAATACATAAATCTATCTGTACAATATAAATGAACAATAAAGTTTAATTTTCTTGTAATTTTACTAAGTAAGTACTAAAATTTATAACCAACTTTCACTTTCACATCCTTAAAAAATGTTCGATCGAAGTTAAAAGCTTTAAATTTTCTCAACAAAACCATTTGGTTTGTAAATTAACATCCTCATCTCTTATATAATTAAATTAGAAATATGTTAATGTATTAATATGGCTTAAATTGTTGTGTGTTGTATCTGTTTAGTGTCGTAAATATGTTAATTTGAATGATATAGAAGATGCGGAAGTCGAGGTTAAGTAATTTGTTGTAGGTGTCGTTTTAAACAATTGGATTTTTTATTACATATTCGTTTTCAAGAAATTTACAAATTTTTTAAACAGCAGAAATCGTACAAGGGGAAATAATGACGAGATGTGTTGATGAGGTGTAAAAAACGAATGGCACGGTTCAGGAAGTCACATTGTGGTTTCAGCATTCCACAAATTAATTGGAAATCACTCGTTATGCAATTGTGGATTGAGAAAATCAATGGGACATTTTTTCAGTAATCTGAAGGTGTTATTCGAGTATGTGTCCATTTGTCTCCTATATTTTGGGAATTGCTAGGGGTAATATACCACATTTGATGATACCAGCAAGCCGCTTAGCATACTTGTTCTTTGGACCTATTAGGTCGTTAAGGCCGGTGTACGCCCGATTTCGTCCCTTAAGGGATGTTAAGTTAGCGTTTTTTGAACATGTGGCAAATTACAACGCTGGGTAGCGGAAAACAGGGTTAGACAGATAACGTGAGGGATTACCACAACTGGCTTCTAACGGAGTATTATTTACCACTTCTAAACCCAAAAAAACTATACAACAATTTTATTACACGAGTAAGTACAATGAAAATGGTCAGACATCATCGCCACAATTCCAAGGATGTAGTGGTCCCAGATGGTTTTTAAATAAACCCTGGTATTCCTTTATAAATGTCAAAATTTTACTTTGTGAGTTTTGCATCGGCTCACGTGGCAGGTGCTTCGGCACCTTATCTTTAAAAACATAAAAAAATCACCTCATTTCATCCTTCGTCATTACTTTTTACAACGTAACTAAATTTTGGTTATTAAACCATATAAGGGGAGGCTTCGTGTCTTATTTTTGGATTTTACCTATGAAAATAGTCTTAATAACCGAGGTTTATTGGGAGCCGAGGGTTTTTTCTAGCTTATCTGCATCAATTTAATTTTCCGTGTTTTCAGCAGCTTCATTTTTTCCAAGATAAATTGCTTCCATTTTCGTAAGTTACGAAATGAGGCCCTCATTTAAATCACGACTATCACGAGAAAAAGGTTGTTAGTGTAATTGTTTATTTTTATTTATCATTTCTACCCTAGAAATAGGTAATAGGCACAAAAGTGGACTGTATACCTAAGGCAAGTGAATCGATTTTAATCATATTTATGCAATTTTCTTTCCATTTAACTCTTGTTTGTAGCTCGGATAAGTATTCCTTTTGCCACCTTTTCGAATAATGTTGTATGATTTCCTGTAGCCGCTACCATCTTGAAAGTATTTCCATTAAATTTCCCTGAGGGAATGATGTCAACACTCGTCCAATTACAAAGTGAGCTGCCGTTAAAGCTGGTAAGTCTGAGGGATCAGAGGATAGTAGACAAAGGGGTCTAGAATTTAGTTTAGCTTCAATTTCACTGATCACAGTACTCATTCTTCAAACGATAAAACTGTGTTTACCGACTACTCGCTTGAAATGAGATTTAAAACTTTTTATACCAGCCTCCCATATACCTCCAAAGTTAGGAGCACGAGCAGGTATAAAATGCCACCTAATTCTTTCATTTGATAAATAATCGCTCAAACTTTCAGAATTTGACTCAAGAAAAGTATAAATCTTTGATAATTCATTTTTTTTGTTCCAACATAACTAAGAGCATTGTCTGAGAAGATATTCAATGGTTTGCCCCGTCTGCTAATAAATCTACGAAATGTTGCAATAAATGCCTCTGTGGTCAACTCGCTCACTAATTTATTCTAAATGCACAGCCTTTACGCTCATGCATATAAAAAAACACACATAAACCTTTTGTGTTTTTGCAACCCTACCTTTTCTATCTTTTACATTAAATGGACCGCAAAAGTCAGTTCCAACGTTATAAAAAGGTAAGTAATTATTAACTCTCACTTCCGGTAAGTTTCCCATCAGATAATTTGAAGCCTTTCGAAAAGCCTTAAAACATTTGACACAATTTCCAATAATTTTTTTAGCTATCTACCCGAAATGGGCCAATATCTTTCTCGCTGTGACGACAACACCATTTGAGCACCAGCCTGTAATAATTTTTCATGCTCGTGCTTAATGATAAACTCCGTAAATATGTGATTCTTTGGAAGAATTAATGGATAAATTTGATCAAAACATTCTTTAGAATTAGCAATTCTTCCCCCTACTCTGATTAAATTATTATGCAAATATGGATTTAAACTTAAGATTTTACTATTAGATTTTAAACTAATTCCTTTTATTAAAACAGTTGTACTCTAAAGGGAAACATTCTTTTTGTACAAATTTTATTAAAGTATAAAGCGCATTATCCAATTCGTCTGGTACCAAGGCACCTATTTGTAAAATATCTTGATTTAATTCTTTATTTGCTTCAAACTTTTTCAGTATTGCGCTATTATTACTCAACCACTTGCGTAATTCAAACCCAGAGTTTGATAATATTCTAGATAAATTTTTTTGTATTTGAAGAGCATCTTTTACTGACTCTACTCCAGATCAATATCATCCATATAAATGTCATTTTTTATAATGTTACTTATTTCGGGATACTTTTCTTTACACTCGTTTGCTATCTCTAACGGTGCAGACACAGCAGTGCCATAAGTCACTGTTTTAAATTCGAAGCACCTAATACTATCCGATATGTCAGCTCGCCAAAATATTTTCTGAAATTTAGTTTGTTCGTCACTAATTAAAATTTGACGGTACATCTTAGATATGTCTGCCGTCATTACAATTTTATGTTTTTTAAATCGAGCTAGTATACAAAAAAGATCTTGCTGAAGTTTGGGGCCAACGTACTGGACTTGATTTAAGGTAACCCCAGTACTTGAACCCGCAGAAGCATCGAACACTACTCGGCACTTACTAGTAAGACTACTACTTTTAATGACAGCATGGTGAGGCATATAGGTAATATCCTTCTAATAAACTATCCGAATTAGCTTTAATCTTTACCATATGCCCTAATTTCTCATATTCTAACATAAATGCACAATATTCTGCCTTTAATACTTGATTTTTCTGAATTTTCCGCTCAAGTGACTAATCTACGTAGGGCGAACTACCTAACTCCTTCAAAGATTGCTTAAAAGGTATTTTGACAACAAATCTACTTTCATAATTTCTCCTAGTTGTGTCCCTAAAATAATTTCCACAGTATTGTTCTTCTGCAGTTAACATTACCCGTTTCTGTTCTACTTCTTTGACCTGCCAAAATCGAATCATTGTATCATTTAGCAATTTGTCTGCGTAATAAATATTTAAAAAACTAGCTGTTGTATTACTTGCTGGTAAATTCAAATTTCCTCCAATAATCCACCCAAACTGGGTATTATGTAAAATTGGCATATTTTTACCTAATCTTTCTTGACGTAAACATAATACGAACCAACACAGAGAAGTATGGAACGCCGTTTTACTTTTTATTGTCAGTTTTTATACTCAATGTATAAAATAACTTCTTTCTTAAGTTTACAATTTTAGTTACAATTTTAATGTTTGTTTAATAAACTTCAAGTATTTATACCGATAGTTGATTTAAAATGTTACATGAATAAAAATGTACATTGAAAATAAAAGAAGTAACTTTATAATTTCTTAAATTTTAATGAATAAGTTTAAATGTTAGGATACTTTTAAGCAACTAACATTTTAAATGGTAGAATTAAAACGTTTGTTGATAATTTTAATTGGTCGCTTCGATCGGTGGTGTTATTTTGAACTAAAATTTACATGTGTTTCCTTATACTGGTGTAGTTTCAATAACTGCCACCGATCGAAGCGACCAATTAAAATTATCAACAAACGTTTTAATTCTACCATTTAAAATGTTAGTTGCTTAAAAATATCCTAACATTTAAACTTATTCATTAAAATTTAAGAAATTATAAAGTTACTTCTTTTATTTTCGATGTACATTTTTATTCAAGTAACATTTTAAATCATCTATCGGTATAAATACTTGAAGTTTTTTAAACAAACACAAAAATTGTAGTAAAAATTAATAATATACATTTAAATTCATTCTATTAAATATTTGCTTGCCCTTAGTATTAAATATTAAATTTTGTTTATAGCATTTCAAGCAGGGGCGGCATTTAGGGAGGGCTGAGGGGGGCGGCCGACCCCCCCAAGAATGTGGGTTGGACTGTGAGGGCCATACATTAAACCTCAATAAAATAAAATTGGAGTGTCTGTTTAAACACAAAAGAAAAAAATTAAGCTAAACTTTCTATTATAAAATAATATACCTATATACATACTTTTTAATACTTATAGGTAGGTGTATATTAGGTAGATACCAATTTTATTGAAATAAAAAAACAACAGAGAAAAAACGATTCGTTGCCCCCTCCAAGAAAACACTGAAATGCCGCCACTGATTTCAAGCAAATTTTAATTTTTATTAAGTATATTTTTATGACTCTCCACTTATTTTAGTACATTAAAAGTGTTTGTTAAAAAAACTGCACACATTTAAATTGTTAGATGAAAATGAGTTTCTTGATTTAATATATTTCACACAAAAATTTGTAACACTCGTTTTAAAACTTTCATTTAAATTGAGAAGCAAAATATATGAACAAACATTGGAATTCGTGTAATATTTTTATTTAACAAACAAAAAATAGCAACTAATTTAAATGAAAGAATTAAAATGTATGTCGAATTAAAGTGTTACATGAATTAAAATGTTTGTTGATAATATTTGTTCTTTCATTTCAAATAAAGAATTAAAATTATCAACAATCATATTAATTCTGAATTAAAATGTTTGTTGATAATTTTAATTGGTCGCTTCGATCGGTGGTGTTATTTTGAACTATAATTTACATGTGTTTCCTTATACCTTTGTTTAATTAGACAACCGGAGGTGTTTCTGAACCACCACTGATAGATGGCGAGTGCGACGTCCTATTTAAAAACAATGCTCAGGCACTCGCCATCTATCAGTGGTGGTTCAGAAACAACCTCCGGTTGTCTTATATGTACTTAATCAACAAAGCTTATACTGGTGTAGTTTCAATAACTGCCACCGATCGAAGCGACCAATTAAAATTATCAACAAACATTTTAATTCAGAATTAATATGATTGTTGATAATTTTAATTCTTTATTTGAAATGAAAGAACAAATATTATCAACAAACATTTTAATTCATGTAACACTTTAATTCGACATACATTTTAATTCTTTCATTTAAATTAGTTGCTATTTTTTGTTTGTTAAATAAAAATGTTACACGAATTCCAATGTTTGTTCATATATTTTGCTTCTCAATTTAAATGAAAGGTTTTAAAACGAGTGTTACAAATTTTTGTGTGAAATATATTAAATCCAGAAACTCATTTTCATCTAACAATTTAAATGTGTGAAGTTTTTTTAACAAACATTTTTAATATACTAAAATAAATAGAGAGTCATATAAATTTACATAATAAAAATTGAAGTTTGTTTAAATGGGACGAAATTAACTTTAGTAATAAAAAGTAAAACGGCGTTCCATAGAGAAGCTTCTAGCAATATGTCTATTTCAGAAGACAAATTAAAATTGGGATCAGCTAACCCTTTTGGAATCTTGATACAATTTCCATCAAATGAGACAGTGGGTAATCATGTCAATTTTGTTAACACTAAACAATCGATATCAATGCCAAAATTATTATAATACGACTTGTGTGATACATTTACCCTTTTATCAATACTAATAGTTAAACTTTCAGCAATACCCTTTACAATGAGATTAATTTTATGTGGTTATACACCATCTTTTTGACACAATTGCTTTGAAATAAAATTACTTTGCGAACCGCTATCAATTAAAACTCTACAGTTTATGTACTCGTTTTTATAATTTTTAATTTTACCAATGGCTATCGATAGCAACACCTGTGCAGTAGATTTTAACTTTATTTCTGATAAGCAACTAACGCTCGATGATTGTGTCTCAACCACCTGCTTATTATTATTGTTTGCGCTGTCTTCAATCCCCAAACTAGCTTTCCCTTGCTCTAAATGCAATAAAATATGATGTGCCTTTTTACACTTATAATATTTATTTAATTTACAATTGACGGCAGTGTTTATCTTGTAAACAATTTAAACATAATTTTAATTGTTTTATTGCATTTATTCTATCCAACACGCTTAAATTTAAAAAGGCTTCACATTTATAAATTTGATGACTTTATTTACATTTATTTAATGAAGCAAAACTTTTACTGATAACCTGTCTTTTACATTGACCTTGTACAGTTTGTGTTTTTAATTTATATTTTTCAGATTTGGATTAACTTAATTTGTTCTAAAACATCACATTTGCGTTTAAAAATTCGCTCATATTTTCTTAATTCTACCTATAAACGATTCTTTTATAATTGCTGGGTATTCCATTATTTCGCGAATTTATGATTCTAAACAATTAGTTTTTTATTCTCATATTTGTCAACTAAACCTAAACGTTGCCAAGCAGTACGATAATTACCCGCCGATACATCAATTGATCTTATTTCTTGCATTGCGGGTAGGTATATCTAAATTGTATGTTCAATTTGCCTGATTTCAGTAATGTCATAAAAGATAAAGATCTTCTTTTTAAATTTAGCTCTACTATCTTTATTTTTGTGTCTTGCTTATCTACTTTTTGTTGATGTTTAGATTAAGTTGATTTGCTTTTTCCATTATTTTACGCTTAAGTTTTCTCTGTGTGCTGTGTGCTCTCTTAATTAAACCACAGAATAAATAGCTACGAATGGAGAAGCGACACTTACGGCGGTTTCTTTGATGTTTGAAGCGCTAGACTGCCATCCTAAAAGGAATATTTGAGCCTTGAGCGGTATTGTTTATTAAAATATTCAATATATGAAAGTAAAATACATATATCTACGAGTGTTTTATAAATGCTATATTTTAGTAATTTTTGCGCCAGATACGGCGGTTTCTGTGATGTTTGCAACCTTCGTTTAGGTCATTTTAGTTCGACAGCCATCATAAAAGGAAATATTTTCGCATTGCAAATTGGTATTTGCGGAGACGGGCAGTGCCGCTTCTATATCCGTAGGTATTTCTTCTGTGATTAAATCAATGACAAGGTGGGAGCTTATATCACATGTAACTATCATCATCAGTCCAACATGGTATTGAAAGTAATAGTAATAATAATAATAATAATAATAATAATAATAATAATAATTTCTAAACATAACGGAAGATACCGCACATCACTCAGAACCACATCACACACTTTCAACTAATATCATTCAAACACAAAATGAAACACAACACTCAATCCTCCCTTCACAAATTGAAACTGTGTTGCATACACAACATAACATTATAGAAAGTCCATTACCAACACACAACACTTCAACAATCACTCATGTAACACCTCTGACTCGTTCTCATGCACTCAAACGTAATCACACAATATACTCACAGTATCAGAATTCGCAATTAACACAAAACACAAACAACACATTACCCACTCGAGTGCAACCTATGCGTCGAGCTAAACAACAAAAAACGCTTACACAATAACCATAACACTTTTTCAAAACATACATATTATGTTCATTTTTTCTTTTCTATAAAAAGTCACTAAGTCACGAATAAGTGACGCCAACGGAGAAGCCTAGGAATATAGGGTCTCTTTTTGTTATTGATGTGCGACGCTGCGTTCATGTTAATGCCTTCGCGGAAAGAGGGTCGACGGGACGTGGCTTTTACAAATTGGGATCAAATACACACAAATACACAAACAAATACATTATCTAAAATGTGATCAGCGTTGGTTTTATCAACGTCATTTAATTTAATGAACATAATATGTGTATAGTATTTAGTATGTTCACTTTTTAACAGCAACTTCAAATTTATATTGTATAGATATATGTATTACTAGGACTAATCGTTACTTGATTTCGATCCGTGCGATTAGTTAACCAGGCTTGGCCTGAGTATCGATAACAATCGAAGTAGGTACATAATAATAATAATAATAATAATATTTTTATTGTGTTTTAGCGTGTCAGGACACATACACTCGTCATTTGCTGTTGGTATCCAGCATAAAAAAATAAATAAATGTAAATACACAAATTGAGCACGTGTAGGTACAATTATGTCAATAAATTAACACTTACAAAAAAATACAATTCACAATTAGAGACTAACTTCACAAATTTGCACAACTACAAAGTAAAATCTTTGGCAGTAATGGCAGTCCCTAAATATTCAGATGTATGGTAGTACGGATTCATGGAGAAAAATCTTCGAAGAATCTGCTTAACAGATGAAATACCTCTCAGTCGTTTGATATTGCTTGGTAATCTGTTGAACAGCTTAATGCACATGTAGTGGGGTGATTTTTCATATTGCGTTGTTCGGTGGTTTGGTATATATAGATTCGTAGCATGTCTAGATGATTCACGACAGCTGATATCACCATTTGATCGGAATTTATTCAAATTTTTAAAAACATGTAATAGGCAATTGTAGATGTATAAGGAGACTATGGTCATTATGTTGGCTTTGACAAAAAGTGGCTTGCAGTGATCAAGGTGACCTACATTATACATACGCCGAATTATTATTTTTTGGATACGTAGGATACTCGTCGTTTTGGGGCTGGCTCCCCAGCATATTAATCCGTATAATATGTAGCTTTGAGCATAGGCAAAATAGATAGTTTTTAATGTCTCCAGGCTCATGGAGTCTCTAATACATAATATTGCATACGCTGCGGAATTCAACCTGTTGCAGACATTCTCTATGTGAGCAGACCAGCATAGGGTGTCCGTTAACGTGACGCCTAAGAATTTCTCCTGTGACAGGTGATTGATACAGTCATTATTAAGGGTTAACTTCATAGGTGTAGGTTCTGCATGTGTGTTTCTGAAGGTTATAAAACCAGTTTTGTGTTGGCTAAGCGCAAGCTTGTTACCACAACACCATGCGTACATTTTTTCTATAGCTAGGTTTGCTGCTAACTCCGTTTCCAGCTTGTTGCTGCTGGAGATGATCATAGAGGTGTCATCTGCATATTTATATACATTGATGTCATTGATATTTGCATTGTGAATACCAGCGATATCGTTGAAATCGGTATCCAGATCATTTATATATACATTAAATAAGAAGGGAGATAATATTGAACCCTGGGGTGCCCCGACAGTCAGATTCTTTTTATATGATTGGTATTTAAAATTTTTTACGCTACCTTTTCTATTTGTGATTTCGACTACTTGCGTTCGATTGGTTAAAAATGATTTGATTAAGTCAAGAGCGTTTCCCACAATGCCATTTTTTCGTACAGTATGCTGTGGTTTAATAAGTCGAACGCTTGCTTTAGATCAAAATATAGACCCACCGTTGTCTTTTTCTTATCTACCGCCTCAAAGATGTCACATAGTGATTCATACATTGCAGATGTAGTGCTACGCCCCTTTACAAAACCATGTTGGGATTTGTTGAGTAGTTTATACTTCTCAAAGTAGCTGACAAGTCTTACTAAAATACATTTTTCCAGTAGTATAGCTATGGCACTTCTGGATATAGGTCAAGGTTGTGAAGCTGGCCAAGGTCACAGGTTCTGAACTTGGACAAGGTCACAGGTTCTGAACTTGGGCAAGGTTACAGGTTCTGAACTTAGCTATGTCCCTTCTGACTCAATTTGACCTTGATCGCTACTCAGTTTGACCTTGAAGTAATAAGATATCATTTCTAGGAAAGAGATGTGTGTAGAAATAACACATAACCGGATCTGCATAATAATAAAGTATTCTTTGTGTTCAAATGTTGATAAAAATTTGCTTATTCACAATTTTAGCGTGCACATGCAGATACCGTAACGATTTTCATATTAACAAAGTGTTCTTTGTGTGTTAAAATGTTGATAAAAATTTGATGACTTCATAATTTGTCATTTCGGGACCACTTCATGGTTACGAGACCCTGGTGGTGACTTTTAAAAGTAAATAGAGGTCATTCGTAATATAAAACGTTTATGAATAAATCGTAATTCTCAGGCAGTCGTGCTTCGACTCATGGACAACTGCAAACTGCAAACGAATTCAATTACTACATGAATATCGCCATAAAAACTGTACATGTAAACGTATTCTTGGAACTGATAACTGTATAGATATTTAATTCTATATTTAGATCACAATTTGAGTGTAAATTGCTGAACGCTTATCTCTACTTCTTCTGGGAACGCTGTAAGGTTATTAATAACTAACCTTTCGATGCATGAAGGTTATGGATGCCATTTAAAGTTAACGCCGCTTGCCCTCTAAATTCTTATCTCTATTCCCGGAATATAACATTGCGCACTGTAAGTAATGGTCACCTTGGAGAGGGTGTCATCAAAAGTGAACTTGCGGATGTAAAGTTATCGCTGCTCAATGTCATTGCATACCTACATTCTGGGGAATTGTTTTATAATAGGACTTTATTACAGATTACAATAAGTAAAAAAGCTAAAAGGATAATAATTTTAAAACTGTACTCGTACGTACATTAACAGCTTCGGATAAATACAAACGAAAATCTTCGCAAAATTAGCATGAGTTCCCCCTGGCGTAAAAGCATACCTACTATTGTAGGTACGTATAATGCGAAAAAAATGTACTTACCTAAAATTTAGTTCAGCTATTACAGATTACAATAAGTAAAAAATCAAAAGGAAATATAAAATAATTTTAAAACTGCATTCGTACGTACATTAACAGAATTGCATAATCTATTTATAGAATAATACCCATATATTACATTAACTTTTAAGGTAAAAATGATGCAATTGCGTTTTCTGACTGTATATTTTCATAATTAAAGCGGTAATTTTGGTGACCTATTTTAAGTTATTAGAATATTAATCAACGTATCTATTTATAGCATAGAGATAAAATTCCTTTCGTTACCTATAACAATAGTTTCATTCATTGCATAAATAATTTTTACAGGTATCTTATAAACGAGAATGAGAGTTTACGTGCATTTTTTATTAGTGTACATGTAAATAAAATACTCAGAATAAAATTGCGTACACTTTAAATAAACATATTTATTCTGTTATTAGGTATTAGAGGTACTTAGACAAAAATAATATCTACACATAGGTAAATATAACGAATTCCATCGGTTTTTCGGATTTGATACCTAGAGAATAACAAAAATTATCTTGAACCGAATACTTTTTTCGACGTAAGAGAGTAACGCACATGATTTTCAAATTAATATTGATTGTTACTCGAATATTTGGAACCTCATCCATTTTTACTAAACAATTGACTTGCAATTTAAAATATTTGCTTATTTATGTAAGGGTGCTGTTATTAACATTTCTTAGATGCGGAAAGGATGCATTATCTTACTTTGTGTGTATGAATTAAGTCTACAAGCTAAACCCTTATAAACTACAATCCCCTCCCCCTGCACCTCATCTTCAGCATCTAAAAATAGTTTGATCTTATATCTAGCTCTGAATGTCACCTTCAATTCCCCTTGGAAATTTCATTTAGTACAATCTTCAAACACATCTACTTCTCAAGGTCGTGACCTACGACTCGCGTATTCATTTAGTACCTTTTTTTGCTGACACCTGCAAATTTTGCTGGTTTATAAAAGGGGTGTCAATAAATTTATTCTTTAGTTAGCTGAGAATAGCTGAACCTACATTTTTTGCCTCTGTAGTGAAACTTATTGTTAAAGCTAGTGTTTACTCTTCGGTACGTTTATACGGTGCACCTATACTTTTATTTTGAGATAACGATTCTTGAATAAACTGTCAGTGTGCATTCAACAATACTCTTCGGTACGTTTATACTACGGTGTGTAATTTTATTTTGAGATAACGATTTCTTGAATAAATTACAGGATTACCAATGAACTCCAAGGCGTTTTCTTCTCTAACGAGTGAAGTGGTGCAGGTAACTGCCAAAATATTGCCGTTATTAAAAAGTAAAGAGGAAATAATGAGACATATTTGTATATTAAGAAAGAATATTAGATTGTTAGAGAAATTCATTAGAACTAACTTAGATGATAGGAATAATAATATGTTAAAACTAGAAAGTAACTTATCTCTTTTAAAATCATTTTTGGTGAAATTAAAACAGTTAAAGCGCGCTTCAGAGAAAATAGGGGCCGGTTGTACCTCTCATCGTAACCGTGATTTAGTTTGGAAAACCATTGATTCCTGCTTCAACGATAGACTCCTAACCGGTGTCGTTGTTAATTTAAATACGAAAGATCCTCTAACATTTTTGAAAAACGCTTATAAGAGCTTTGCAAAAAAGGTTAATCTGATGTTGAAGCAATCGATGTTAAAGGTCAATTTAGTTTTAGCATGCCATTTCATTCAACCTCAAAATCAAGTAATCGATTTAAAAACGTTTGCAACAAAGAATCAAATTATCGACGTCGGTACCGACCTTAATCAATGGTACGAAACACACGTACGTAATAAAATTCAAACAAAATTAGAGGAATTTGCGGAAAAGGATTCAGGGTGGGCACTGCATGAAATTTTACACTTAAAAGTGAATATTAACAGTTATATTCCTCTGAAAGGTGGTGTTTCAACGTACGTTAAAGTACCTCATTTTATAGCACTTAAACATGCTGTTATTAATGTCAGAAACAATGACAATTGTTGTTTCCTTTGGGCCGTTGTATCGGCTCTATATCCCGCTCGAAACAATACAAATATACCTTCAAGTTATCCTCATTATAGTCAGGTTTTAAAGTATGATTCTATTCAGTTTCCCATTAAAATTAGCGATATTAAAAAATTTGAAAAGTTGAACAATCTTAAAATTAACTTATACTGCATAAAAGGCAAAAATGTAGTACCATTTTTATTGAGTAAAAACCTAGTCAGTAATAGGGAGCCTATAAATTTGTTAGTTCTGTCCTGTAACGATGGTCAAAGAAATGATACCTATTATCACTTTACGTGGATAAAGAACATGTCAGCATTGTTTTCAAAACAGTTGTCAAAAAATCGACATAAGAAGTTTATTTGTAACCGATGTTTGAATCACTTTTCCTCAAATGCTTACCTAGAAAAACACCTCATTCGTTGCAACGAAATTAACAAATGTTCTACTAGGTTACCTAACGACTCTAATAAGTACTTGGAATTTAAACATTTTTCATATCAAGAAAAAGTTCCCTTTGTGCTATATGCTGATTTAGAGAGCATTTTAGAAAAATGTTTGGATAATCAAAACAGTAATACGCGAATATGTGAGAAACACGTACCTTTCAGTGTGGCTTACTACTTGAAATGTTCGTATGATGACTCATTATCGAAATTTCGTTTGTACAGAGGTGAAGACTGTATTCAGTGGTTTGTTAAAGAACTACAGGATATAGCAAATTGGGCAAATGAGATCTTTAGTACCGTCGTCCCGATGGAACCTTTAAGTAAAGAGCAAATGGAAGCTTTTGAAAACGCCACGGTTTGTCATATTTGTAAAAAACAATTTCTACCGGATGATATAAAAGTTAGAGACCATTGCCATTTCAGTGGAAAGTTTCGAAACGCTAGCCACAAAAATTGTAACTTAAATTATAAAGATACGCATATTATACCGGTTGTTTTTCACAATTTAAGTGGATACGATTCGCACTTCATAATTCGAGAGTTGGCCTTGAACATACCCGGTGAAATATCCCTTTTGCCATTGAATAAAGAGAGATATATTTCGTTTAGTAAGTCAGTAGAAAATACCAACGTAAAATTTAGATTTATTGATTCCTTTAGGTTTATGAGTAGTAGTATAGATAAGTTATCATCATATTTGGACAATGAGAAAAAAATTATCACTAAACTAAATTGTAATAATGACGATGAGTTCAATTTATTGGTGCGCAAGGGTATATTTCCTTATGAATATATCGACTCGTGGGATAAACTAAACGAATCTAGTTTACCTCCAAAAAATGCGTTTTACAGTCATCTTCATGATGAAGACATTAGTGACGAAAGCTACATACATGCCAATAAAGTTTGGGATACATTTAATGTACAAACCTTAGGTCAATACTCCGATCTGTATTTGAAAACAGACGTGCTTCTTTTGGCAGATATTTTCGAAAATTTCCGTCTAACATGTTTGCGTGCGTATCAGTTGGATCCTCTTCATTATTACACGGCTCCCGGTCTAGCATTCGACGCGATGCTCAAAATTACACAAGTGAAATTGGAACTATTTACCGATATTGATATGGCAATGTTTATCGAAAGGGGTATTAGGGGAGGAGTTACACAATGTTCCAACCGTTACGCAAAGGCCAATAACAAATATATGGGTCATAATAACTACGATCCTAGTGCCCAAACGTCATTTTTGATTTATTACGACGTAAACAGCCTCTATGGAAAAACAATGGGTGAATTTTTGCCATATGGTGAATTTTCTTTCGTCGACGAGCCCGATATTGAAAGCATATTAAATAATCCGGACGATTCAGACATCGGTTACATTGTAGATTGCGATTTGGACTATCCACCAGAATTGCACGAGTCTCATAGCGATCTGCCTTTGGCACCTGAACACATGATACCCCCGAGCTCAAAATCCAAATTGAAAAAGTTATTGCTTACATTGTATCCAAAACGTAACTACGTTCTTCACTATAGGAATTTGAAAATGTATTTGGAGCAGGGATTAAGATTAGTGAAATTAAATCAAGTTTTGCGTTTCAAACAGTCACCGTGGTTAAAAAAATACATAGACTTGAATACAATGTTGAGACAAGCGTCTAAAAATGAATTCGACAAGAATTTTTTCAAATTGATGATTAATAGCGTTTTTGGGAAACTGATGGAAAATGTACGTAAATATAAGGATGTGCGTTTAGTCACCCAGTGGGGGGGCCGCTACGGTGCCCGTTCTATGATAGCACAACCCAATTTTAATAGTTGTACAATCTTTGATAAGGATATGGTGATAATCGAAATGAATAAATTGGAAGTTTTTTTGAACAAACCTATATATGCGGGATTTTCGGTATTAGACGTTTCAAAAACCTTTTTGTACGATTTCCATTACAACTATATTCTGAAGAAATTCAAAAATAATGCAAAACTCTTGTATACAGACACGGACAGTCTTGTGTATGACTTCTCTGTACCCGACATATACGAGTGTATAAAAGAGGATATTGATAGGTTTGATACTTCAGACTATGATCCCGATAATGTATACGGAATGCCATTAGTTAATAAGAAAGTTCCGGGATTAATGAAAGACGAAAATAATGGTAAGATCATGCTAGAATTCGTCGGACTGCGTGCTAAAATGTATGCCTACTCTGTTGAGGGGAAAGTTGTAAAAAAATCTAAAGGTTCAACTTCAGCCAGTGTTAAACAAATCACTATAGAGGATTATAAAAAGGCCTTATTTGATTTCAAAATTACAAAGCGACATCAACATCTAATAAGATCGAAAAAACATTTAGTATTTACCATTAAACAGGATAAAGTGGTTCTTAATCCATATGACGATAAGAGAGTACGAAGGTTCGGATCAACTAATACTCGTCCCTGGGGGTTTAATGCTACCTAAATTGGTTTTGCTGAAGCGCGCTTTCATTTGAACGTAATTATAGTAAGTAAAACTGTACATATTTTTAGATGGTTGTACTATTATTATTATTTACTTTTTAAGATGTAGTTGTGTATTGAGTTCCAAAAATTATATTAACTATTGTAGCATGACTATAAGCGTGTAATAGGTATAGATTGTACTGAATTGACCGCTCAGATCTTCACCTTGTACAAAATGTGCATCTAGATATTATTAATAGTTTATAGGTTGAATTATTATTATTATTTACCTTGTAAGATGTTGAGGTATAAAACTGTAAATATTTTTAGATGATTGTGTTATTATTATTATTTAGTTTTTATTGTATAGATTGTACTGAATTGACGCTCTTCAACTTGCACAACATGTACATCTAGATATTATTAACAGTCTATATAAAGATTGTTCAGTTGTAGTTTAATGATGCTAATTTTACTACAACTTTTTATCGATGCATGTAATGAGAAGAAGAACATGCGTAATAAAAGAATCAAATCTCAGTGCAATTCTGAGATGTAGTTGAGGACCCCCCACTCCCGTCCGTCAACGCTGTTGAGTGGACATTCTTCGTAAAATTATGAATAGCAATAAGCGAAGGAATATTGTTACTTTTTTGTATGTGGTAAATAAACGATTAATTTGCTGTGTTGTTTTATTTATCAAAAAAAAAACATGTTGATTACATTTTACATATTTGCTTATTAAACTATATTATTTTTATCGATCCAAGAGTATTCATTCAATCCCCACCACTTGACGTACACTTTGTCGTCCTTTCGCCGAAGTACCCTTTCTACCAAATACACGTCTGGATACTTCACCTTCTGCAGCTCCTGCTCATAAAATCCTCCCAATATCGGTTTCCCCTTCATGTCTTCTAACAAATACGTTACAGGATTGGTTACTTGTAATTTCGCAATTTTAAACAATTCGCTGGACCAGTTTGATGTATATCCCTTGGAGAATATGCTTTTATATTTGCTAATTCGTACCACATCGCCGACATTGAAGCGATGTTTTTTGTCGAACAGTGCTATATGAGTATATGCGTCGAGATGTGTCTGGGCGTTCACCTCACACGGTTTCATTCCAATCGTTCGATGTTTACGATTATTGTAGTCCGTTGTTACGCTCTCGAGCATATCAATCCACACATATTTACCGCGAAGACTAAAGTTTTTGTACAAGGCACTTTTAACGGTCCTAATGACTCTTTCGCAAATGGCCGCCTTTTTCGTACTATACGTTGAATAGTGATTGATATGGTTCTGCTGCATCAACTTTTCGAAATGTTTATTGTAAAATTCCTTTCCCGCATCGGTTTGTAGATTTTTAGGCGTCCGCTCTCGAAATATAGCTTGCATAGCTTTTGTCACTTCCGGACCCGTCTTTGTCTTCAACTCTTTCGTCCATAGATATTTGGAGAAACAGTCGATAACCACCAGTATGTACTTGTAGCCTTTATTCTGTTTAGCGTAGGATGTAAATTCGGCTAAATCTGCTTGCCAAAGGTCATCGTATCCTTTAATAATGGTACGCCTGCGTGGAAAATTTTTGCGTGCGAGTTTATGTAGCTCCTTCACCACTTGCTGCTTGGACATTCTTGCTGTTGTTGTTGTTTATTAATTCTTGTAAAGCCTCTTTGGTTGCTTTCAAATCTTCTTCTAGCACCTGCACGTAGTTACGAAGACCGTCTAAAGGTACTTGCGCCATCTGAAGGCGAAACATTAGGAAGCCTTTATTTATGGCGTCGCCGTCGTCTTCTGGATCGGCCAATTGAGTCAGACGATTTCCTTTTAGATTTAACCTCGTCTCAAGATAGTATCGCAAAGTTAGAGCATCTTGAGGTTCAACGGGGTCGGCGACATTACTCAACCTCTTATTCTCGATATTTAAGTTGTTATCGTCAATGGAGAATTGAGGTAATTGCGTCCTAATGACTTTATTCAATTGCACGCGCGTATGAGAACGTCCAAATTTATCCATGGCCATTGTAGGTATAAACTCCTCGTTGGAACGGAACGGGTATTTATAGTTTGCTTAAAAACTGTTGAGTAGGTCTCTCTATGTACCCCTCCTCGTACAGTTCCTCCACGATTGATATTATGTCGTTTCTTAGTCCCGTATTACCGGCCATTTTTTCGGCCCATAAGACTTCTAAATCGCGTATAAGTTCGGATACGTTATTCCAATACTTATAATCGGTCGATCGACCGAGTTCTTTGAATAAACCACTCCCAGTTGTTGTTGGCTGAGGACCGAATGCAGTCAACAGACGTTTAATTATCTGTGTGTATTTTTTGCTTTTACTACCCCTTAGCTGTTCGCCCGCTTCATAGGAACGTCGCGCCACATTGGTGGCATTTAAAATTTGCCTGTAATTCTCTTCGTCTTCTTCACTTATTAGGTTTCGGTCGGGTTCGTTCATGACGATGAGCTCGTAAAGACCTGCAGTACCCTTGTACCGCACTGATTTAATTATCATATCTTCCCCCTCAATGTCTATGGGCGTATTACCCATTGTCCATTTATGCGTGTCGATGTTGTAATGTATACCATAAGTAGTGTCAATCGCATTTTGGGTATCTCTTGCACGCGCGTATGAGAACGTCCAAATTTATCCATGGCCATTGTAGGTATAAACTCCTCGTTGGAACGGAACGGGTATTTATAGTTTGCTTAAAAACTGTTGAGTAGGTCTCTCTATGTACCCCTCCTCGTACAGTTCCTCCACGATTGATATTATGTCGTTTCTTAGTCCCGTATTACCGGCCATTTTTTCGGCCCATAAGACTTCTAAATCGCGTATAAGTTCGGATACGTTATTCCAATACTTATAATCGGTCGATCGACCGAGTTCTTTGAATAAACCACTCCCAGTTGTTGTTGGCTGAGGACCGAATGCAGTCAACAGACGTTTAATTATCTGTGTGTATTTTTTGCTTTTACTACCCCTTAGCTGTTCGCCCGCTTCATAGGAACGTCGCGCCACATTGGTGGCATTTAAAATTTGCCTGTAATTCTCTTCGTCTTCTTCACTTATTAGGTTTCGGTCGGGTTCGTTCATGACGATGAGCTCGTAAAGACCTGCAGTACCCTTGTACCGCACTGATTTAATTATCATATCTTCCCCCTCAATGTCTATGGGCGTATTACCCATTGTCCATTTATGCGTGTCGATGTTGTAATGTATACCATAAGTAGTGTCAATCGCATTTTGGGTATCTCTTATCATCCGTTCAAAATATATACGGGGAAGTGGTGCGTATTGCTCTAAGAACGTTTCCGCGAACACATTTCCTTCTTCCTCCTTCTCCTCCTTCTCCTCCTCTTCTTCTTTCTCTGTTTTTTCAGATTTAATTTCGTATTTCCGTTTGGTTTCGAACTTTTTTTGAATGTTAGACAACGGTTCGATTAGCGGTTTATATGTCTGTACAAAATCCAGTTCTTTATTGAACCGATCCGTCTTGAGACGATTGTACTTTTGCTGTATAGCTCTGCGTGCTTGAACTATACGTCGTTTTAAGTTCATTTCCTTGCTATCCATTGTTCTGTAGAACTGCTTCTAGCAGCGCTAACAAGTATGAACGGGTAATGGACAGCTAATGAACAGTTACGAACGGCTAATGAACAGGTATGAACGGCTAATGAACGGCTAACGAACAGCTATGAACGGCTACTGAACAAGTATGAACGGCTAATGAACGGCCAACGAACAGCTATGAACGGCTACTGAACGGCTAATGAACAGGTATGAACGGCTAATGAACGGCCAACGAACAGCTATGAACGGCTACTGAACGGCTAATGAACGGGTATGAACGGCTAATGAACGTCTAATGAACAGGTATGAACGGCTAATAACAGGTGTGAACGGCTAATGAACGGCTAACAAACAGCTATGAACGGCTAATGAACAGATAATAAACGGTGTAATGAACAAATATAGCAGTTTGTGCAAAAATCCGTTTGAAATTAAAGCTGTTCTGATGATGCGCTGAGCTGATCAGTTTGCTTCCTACTGCGTTGTTGATGTACTACTAAATTTCGAGTACGTGTTTACGGTATTATATAGTTATCAAACCCTTTTCTAAAACGCCCATTATGCACGTCGGCATCCTTATTTATTACTACAAATCCATACCGATTCCTCCAACATTCAGAACACATGTCACGAAACGACTCAATGCTTATAATGGGACTGACGTGATCCTCGTAAATGTGCTTCAAGTTCAGATCGTCCTGTTCGAATAGTATAATTAAATTGGCATTGTCCCTAATCAGTTGCTTAGGGATTTTCGAGTACGTCTGGCCCAAGTAGAAACAATCGATGTCGTTATGGCGCCCCATCGAAAAGTACGATCGAATGTTATCTTGCTTTTCGCATGAGATATCGTCAAAAATAAAAACCGAATTGGGTTTTGCGAGCCTCGGTTCCATAATGTCCCCATTATCCGTGAAGGTAAAATAACCTATACTCTTCATAGGTTTCAAAATTTCCTCCAACAGTTTGTACTTATCCTGATTTAACGATTTTGAGTAGACGTACACATGTTTAAATCTGAGACCGTTAGGTTCCGTTAGTAAACTGAGCATAGCGTTAGTTTTTCCGCAGTTGGATGGACCGCATAGTATAGCGCGCACAGTATTGGGAAGCAACTGCCCATGTTTACCGCTGCCGTTAAAACCCCCTCCATTCGTGAGATCGTGATTTTGAATAGGTAATTTCTCTTGCTGAACAACTACCTTCATATTCACTCCACTAGTGTGTGTATGTTTCTCGCCGTCTGGTTTAAGTAAAACTACGTATATTTAACGATGCACCTTTATTTATAGAAAATTCTACAATACTTTACTACTACTATTACTAATACTACTACAAATTACAGTTTCTTTACTTCCCCTGTAAGAGGATTATATTGCACTAAGGCGTCGTGAAGAATGAGGCAGTAAGCGACGATTCCAGCTTCGAACGCTTCTACCGCCTCCATTTCCAGCTTGACATCCACCGTTGATAATTTTAGCGTTTCGTTTTGCTTGGAACAGTCCATTACGAATATTGGACACGTTTTGAAATGCGAATAATCGAATAGGGCATCTTGTTCCTCTTTAGCGTAATAGTCTCGTCGAAAGTTTATATAATTCTGATAGGCCGTTATGTATTTGTTGGCATTAAAATCTAAATGCATCGCTTCGTAAGGGTAACTTTCCGAATTGAGATGCAATTTTAGATTGCGGATGTTAACGTTATCGAAGTCTGCCGCTTTTGCCGCCTTTGAAAATTTCTTTCCGCGCTGAAATGCGACGATCGCCCATCGAGGTTTCTCCAGTTGAGTAGATGTTTTGATTTGCCATATGTCGGACTGTGCTTGTTTCAAAGCGGGCAATTCGTACAGTTCCCATTGGCGGAACGGCATTGTAATTGCGGCATTTGCGTTAATTCGTTCGAATAGGCCAAGTTTAGCGCTATCACTGAGCGTCACGTGCGCCACTTTCCATTGAATTTTGCTCAATGTTATTGTGGCAATCGCTTCGCCCTGATAACAATCTGCATCGCTTCTAGACCGAATCAGAATTAATTCCTGCCGCATGTTTACGATAACTTGGCGATAATCCTCCATACTACCGAATATATGCTTTAGTGGTATACACACCGCAAAATGCTTTTCCAAATCTTTAGCGTTTTTAGTGTATTCCACTTGCAGCGGTTCTTCGTTTTTCGGCGACCATCCCAAATGATGCAATCCCTTGCTCTCGTTAGACGTATACGATATGTATCCTTTTAGTGCAGATGTAATTCCTGGATTTCTACAAACATCCACCTTCTGCCCTCCCAATTCGTAGCGTATTTCTTCAAAGAGAAAAGCGGGGAAATTGTTTGTTAGACTGCACGTTTTTCCCGCATCCTCATTTTTGCGCTCTATTTTTCCTTCGATGTACAGAAAACTGTCGAATGTGGCCGTTATTAAATCTTGACTCTGTATTAGTATACGAATTTCGTCGGAGGGTCCGTAATTGGAAGATCCGTACGGGAGGTAGGTGTGAATATCTGATTTAATTATGGTTTCGTCAAAATGTACGTCTTGAAAGACGTTCAGCGAGTCGACTGCCATCTCTTTTTTCGCACGCTACTAAACCGATAGATTTCAAGAAATATTTTTCGGCAGATGTTAATTCTCCAGGTGCATCCGCCCTCGCATGCGGTTGGCGATTGATAGTACACGATTTGCCATCGTGTTTCTTATTTATAAGGAATGATGGTAGCGGGCGACCCCCCTGGTTAATTCTTAATCCCATGCTCTTTCAACTCTAGGCGTACCGTAAATGGCTCGTTTTCCCCAAAATCGATGAGTTCGCCCTTCTGATCGGCCAACTTAATCGTTATGTTACTAATAGTGTTTGTGTTTAGTTGCAAGTATTGAGGGTGATTGGGAGTTTTGTCTAACCGATATCCTGGTGGGACGGAGACGTCTACTTCGTACAGAACTTTCGCAGGTGTTCCGTTGCGATACGATCCTTTCACGAGATTACACTCGATGTGTATATTTGTATGTTTAACTATTTGTATATCTAGAGGGGATCTATGTAAAACGTTAGCTTCCAATATTCGCGGTTCGAATCCGAGCATACGCCCAATGGAATCCGTTTGTGTGAAATCTATAGCAAATTCGCAGCTAAGCTCGCACTTGAGCGTATTGTTGTTTGCCCTCAAACTAAATTTACGCGTAGCAATGTGAGCTTTTATATACGCGCTCAGTTCTTCCAACTCGTATGCACCATGCGGAATTGTAATTGTTTTTGTGTTTACGCTATTTGACTCCTCCTTATAGTGAAACTTATCGTTCCCTTCGTGAATGTTTCTTATACTGTTACAGCCGTAAAAGCCCACCACTCCGATTACGTGCTGTTTGTCTGAAGGAAGTTCAATGGGCGGATAGAAATCGTGACTGGCAATGTTACCAACACCCTCTATACTGAATGTCGTCGACATGATGACTAATCACGATACCCCCCCCTTACGCGCTATTTATGCAAAAACTTTAGACACAAGTGCCCGCAGATAATACTGCCAAATTGTTGTTCTTGCCCATAATTGTAATATATTTTACATTCGCGAAAGTAGTCTACGACCTCTCTCGGTGGTGGAATATTTCCGAAGCTATCGTAATACCAGACATCGGCATTTCGTTTCTTGTAACAGACCCAATGCGTACCGGGCCCCAGTTGACTATCTAAATTAATTATGCCGGCTTCATTCTTCCACGGCGATTTAGGCATATTATCGCGCATGAACACGTCTCTAAAATAGGGTACCGTCTTGGCATACTTTCGCAGATCCACGTCCGTCAGCGGTCTATTTGGTAATTTTCCTAATTTTTTTTTTTTGGTTCAAGTGTAATCGAATACCGCCGCCATTTTTGTAAGGTTTCAAGTATAGCACACCACCACTCTTCTTTCCTATAGCAATCGATTCCATCGTGTGATTGTGACGCGATGTTTCCTCTAACATCTTTCTCGCGTCGCGCGATGCATTAACTGCCTTAGCAATTCCAGATGCACCGCCGGCCAAAGCACCGACCGCCGATAGACCGGCGAATAGTGGTATTAGAAATGGTAAAAAACCGCCTTCTTTCGGTAAGGGTATTACTCTCGGAACGTTGACATTTCCCTTTCCACCTAAATTTTTCACAGCCAGTTTTGCGGCTGTAATAGCAGACTTTATCGATTCTTGCGTGTTTTTGCTTTTTTTCATTTTCTTAGCAACTACTCTACGCAAATTTGCTAAACTGCTGCGCTTATTGGTTCTCTCTCCACCTCTTCTCTTAACCCCCATCCCCAATTTTCTTTTCACTCTCATTATACTGCCAATAGTTAAAGCGGCTGCTCGCTCTCCCGCCGTTGCGTCTGCTGCTTTCAAACGATCCCAAGCTCTTCGTTCCAAAATGCTGTCTGCCTTATGTCTACTTTCTAAATCTTTATTATCTCTATAGCTAATATCGTGTTCTTTGCAACTAGCGTCTAAGGGGTTTATACCGGGATCACCACGTTCGAGTCTTTTAGTTAATTTAGTACCAGGACCGCAATACTGATAACCCGGAAGATGTAGTTCGAATGGAAGCTTATTAATAAGCGTATTTACCAGACCACTACCCCCACGTACTTTACTCTTCCGCTTCCGAATTAACATTGCTAGGAAATAATGCAGGATCGGGATATTTATAGGTTGTTGGGGGGAGTGGGGGGTGTTCATCAAAGAAAACATCAAGAAATTGTTGTTAGCGTTTATTGTTATAACCTACGGTTCGTACATGTGATAGATTATATAAGAAGGTCGATAATGTAAGAGTTCCATCATACAAACTGTATTATGAGAATTTCTATCATATTTATAATTTAACCAATTTTCAAAGTCACAATAGATGTCATCGTCGTAGTCGTCTTCGTCAAACTGCATCTTACGAAAGCGTCGGTAGTTAGTTATCTGTTCGATGAGATTCTGATAGAAACTGGGAAGGTTGTACGATTCCAGTAATTCGAAGCGATAATTAATTAAGTCTTTTAGATTAAACAATTCTTCAACCTCGTTTACATTCATCGTGCAAGAACGCTTATTGTCACGTGTTATTTGCATTGTTACACTTTTTAATATTTTCTCTTGGTCTTTAACACATTCCCAGTTATAGTAAATCGAAAATTTACCGCTAAGCGATTCCGCAGTCTGGGAGCTTTCTATATCTTCCTCTTCGTTAACCTCTGACCAATCAATCCAACGTTCCATCTCTTGAGATCGGAAAAAATTCATTTCTAGATACGTTTGACATTTGAGAAGCGTCTCCCAATCTTCTCTCTCCATCACTATTGTACTGCCACATACAATTCGTAGAACTGGTGCAAGGCCATGGTGTGTACTGTATCCGATTTCAATGTATTTTGAATAATTCTCCCATAGATCATAAACGGTACAATCGATTAAACGTCCATCGAACGTAGGTTCGGATGGGGGAGCGCATGCGGTTGTGGATCCATCTCCGTTGTCGTCGTCGTCGTCATTACAACAAAAGCACGAGCATTTCAAATAATTATTATTGCAACTCTTTTCTGCATCCATGTAGAGTTTTTTAAAGGAGTTCATTAGAGCAGTAGCAGCATCAACAACAACTACGGTGACGATCACTGTACAACTGATTTATTTGAAAAAATTGGCCGCATTTTTATAAGGAAATGAGGGGGGAGAGAAAGAGAGAGAACGCAAGAAAATTAACATACATTTATTTTTTAATATTATTTACATAGTACCTTATTTGCTATTTACAATATTTTTTTACATAAATTTTAAATTAGTAGTTTTTCCCGCCGTTCCAGCGCTTACAACGAATACGTCATTATTCGTCAAGGATTGCTTGAAGTCTTCAAATCGATCGTCTTCCTTGAAATAATCGTAGAAGCGTAACGGTAGCACACATTTAAAATTTTCAGTCTCCACCACTATCCGCTCCCCATATTTCGTATTAATCGTATCGATACCAATTACTTTATATTTCTCCCCTACCTCCATGTCCTTGACATTTTTAAAGGATTTGCAGAATGTGCTGTCGTTTAACTTGTTAAGATCCATTTTAACTAGTTCACAAAACACTAACGGCTTCGCGCAATACATTACTTTATATATAGCCATCATACAATCCCCCCACTCCTGTTATCCATAACCTTCAACTCACCTCCATTTAGTTTTGAAAGTCACCACCAGGATGCGTCGTGACCTTGAACTGGGTTAGAATCGGCCTTACATTACGAATGACCTCTATTTACTTTTAAAAGTCACCATCAGGGTGCGTCGTCACCTTGAAGTGAGTTAGAACCGGCCTTACATTACGAATGACCTCTATTTACTTTTGAAAGTCACCATCAGGGTGCGTCGTGAAGTGAGTTGGAATCTTACATTACGAATAACCTCTATTTAGTTTTAAAAGTCACCACCAGGGTGTCGTGACCTTCCAGTGGTCCAGAAGTGACATTACTTCAAGGTCAAACTGAGTAGCGATCAAGGTCAAATTGAGTCAGAAGGGACATAGCTAAGTTCAGAACCTGTAACCTTGCCCAAGTTCAGAACCTGTGACCTTGTCCAAGTTCAGAACCTGTGACCTTGGCCAGCTTCACAACCTTGACCTATATCCAGAAGTGCCATAGCTATACTACTTTTTCCATTATCTTAGAGAACACCGACAGAATTGAAACTGGTCTATAATTAGTTACATTAGCCTGGTCATTTTTTTTGAAGATAGGTAGAACCTTTGCCAATTTTAGATTGTCGGGAAACGCTCCCGCTACGAAAGCATCATTGATGATTTCTGTGAGCGGCACAGCTATGCTGCTAGCGATGTGCTTCAAAATATTGCAAGGTACACGATCTATGCCAGAAGATTTTTTGAGTGTTACCGAATGTATTGTGGCGATGACCTCAGTAAGTGTCACTGGCGACAGGAAAAATGTTCTGTCGGTGCGTCTCGTCCTGTGCGAGATCGTCCCAGGTGTTGATTCAAGGCTAGCAGAGATTGACAGGGCACTGCCAACAAAATGATTGTTGAACACGTTGCATATTTCCGCGGTATTAGAAATTTCAGAATCGTTGACTTTTAGGGTGATGTTTTTTAGGGTCTTTTTAGAATTCCTAAAATTTCCATTAATGATTTGCCAGATCTTTTTGGTCGGGTTTTTAGATGCTTGGATTACTGAATCGTAATAATTACGTTTCGCTGCCCTAATACTGGATTTTAGTGCAGATTTTGCTAATTTATATGCTGTGTATATGAAAGAACGTATCATTTTTAAAAACTTATTTTATTTTTGTATGATTTATATATCAAGAAGATGGGTATCGTAGTATAACACATTTAATGCTAATAAAAATTCTGAAGTACATATATATCTACATATAATGAATAATGTCTATGTAAACATCACGTTTTGCATTTATAACACTATAGTTGGTCCCAATAAAAATTTATTCAAATCATTCGGTGTACAAATGCATCGAAAATACTGTCAAAAATTAAAATTTACTAACTTAAGCTAACATTTATCAATAACGTCAAGTTTAAAGCATAATTTTTTTGTCTTTATCCATTTATCACATTAACTATTTTGCATATTCATTCAATTTTTTTTCACTGGAAAATCAGCTTTGGTATAAGTATAAAACAGGGCAGAAAAGTCATATTGCCGTCTCAAATTGACGCTCTACACGTAGTCAAGCCCAGCCAAATGGAGATCTATATTGACAATCGTTCAATGTAAATGGATAAATAAAAACAATGGATAATTTATCCACAAAGAACTAAAAAATAATATTTAGCATAAGTGGTATAAACACATTAGTCAAAATATAATTTTGCAGCTACTGGTTGTACAACTGATTTCTGTAAAACGCGCGTGGGATTTCAACGTAATATTGCAACTTAGTGTTGGTATATGGTAGATACAATTCTGTGATACAAACTGAATAAATAAATATAAAGCCCAAAATGTATGCCATAAAAGTAATTTGCACTTTTTCAGCCGATTGCAGTAGGTATTTCATATTCTATTGTTTCAAAAGTAGTAGATACATGAATTTAATTTCAGAAAATTCAGTAAGTTTGTGCCTAAATATTGGGTTGTACATTTTAATACATGGATTATAGAATGAAACAACTGCATGTGTTTATGCCTTCATGACCATACCCAACCTGCTCTCATTCTCGCTATACTCAACCAATTGTGGTTGGCGCATGTTGCAATTTATTAACATACCTACATTGCATCTTCCCTCAACAAATACAAATTTTCTTTAATACATCTTTCCCCCCAAAATACAACTTAACCATTTTTCAATTACCCTGGTTGCTTATCAACTACCTACATCTACTAACACTTGATCTAAATCTTACTTTCCTAAATTTAATCGGACAACGGGTTTAACCACTCGTCCAAATTTGGTTATATAATTCAGGACGCCACTCATTGCCATATCTATAGGTCACTTCCTGACTTGGTTTCATATTATATTGTCGCACTTTCGAACTCTTATTATATTGTGCTTTCACTTTGTCCTTCCTTTCGGAGAGAAATTTTGGAAAAGGCTTAATTATTTTTGGTTTCAGTGACTGTTTAGATATTGGCAATAAAGGTTCTTGTCCTTTTGGAAAATAACAATTGTGCCGGAGAATACTTTGAACACATCACTGGCGTATTCCTGTATTCCAGTAAAGCAAAATATTCGCAAACAGCTGTACGTTTGCCATCATTTGTTCGTATTCCGCGTGTCGACATGGCTCCGATAAGAAAACGTAGTGCCGCGGCTTTCATAATTATGTCTGTAAAAACAAAAAGAGAAAGTATAAGATTTGGACATCCCAGTTTTTGAAAACAAGACGGTCAATGCAATTGACTTAAAAAGAAATGATAAGAGTAGGACCAAACTTTATTAATTTAGGTTTTATGCGTATAGCTACCTAGTCCGCACTGAAAAATGATATACACTGCAACCACATCTCCACATACCTAAATGCACAACGCGCGCGCACAATCAACAAATCCTTTGATGTACCGGCATCACTCGGAACACGGACAAATCATTGCTAACAATTGCTAACGTTTGCGAATCCACATCGTTTTTGTCTCCACCCAACAAATATTGAATTTGCAAATATTTACTAACAATTGCAATCATTTTGCGCGTTTGGTGGATCCGCACCTTTATACGTTTAATATTTCTATTGAATCTTTGGACTTTAGTAATTTCAACTCTACCCATTTTGAAAAATAATCTACTACATACAACTAAATAGTTTTTGTTTGCATATTCTATATATCACAACTTATTATGTCAAACGGTAATTTCGGAATTGTATGATATAACATCGGTTCCTTTAATACCTGTTTCTATTGCGATATCTTTGACACACTTTGCACTTAGATATCAATTCTTCAATATCGGAGTCCATGCCTGGCCAATAAAATAACGATTTTGCTCGTTGTTTAGTTTTCAAAATACCTGAATGAGATGAATGAACTTTATTTAGAAATATCTGTTGCAATACCGTCGGTACAATAATTGACTGATTCATGAGTAATAATCCATCTTCAAAGCTAATGTTATTTCTCTTATTAAAATAAAATTTGACGTTTTGTTCTACTTTAGTAATTGACTTTGGCCAACCATGTTCACAATAGTTCATTACATTTCTTATTAGTCTCATGTTGTAGAATGTAGAATAACTTTTAAATTATCGCTCACATTTACCACATGAATAACATCGTTTAAATCATAATCAACTTGAGTATTATCAGCTTACAAACATGCTCTGCTTATAGCATCTGGAATATACATTTTATTTCCCGGAATGTACTTTACATCGAGATCATAAATTAATTGATAGTTTCATACTTAGCGTTGTAACCTGTAAAAATTTTGTTAATTTCTTTCTGCATAATGGACACTAATGGTTTATGATCTGTTTGAACTGTTACTTTTTTGCCATAAATATAATGATGAAATCGCTTGCACGCAAACAAAATTCCTAAAAACTCTATCAATTTGCGCATAACGGGTGTCTGCTTCTGATACTAAAGCTTTTCGACGCAAAACATATCTACAGGTTTGTTGTCTTGCATTAATACGCAACCAATTCCATAATTACATACTACTGTCAGTTTGAACTACAACTTCCTTGTCATTAATTAAAATTTTGTTATACGTTTAATTTCATTCAAACATTTAGTGTGAATACTTATTATCAATCCATACTCAGCGTTTTTCTTCAAAAGCGTTCTTAGAGGCGCCGTTTGATTTGCAATATCTGGTATAAATTATAAAAGCCCGTAAGTAATTAACCATTCCTAGTAATCGTTACAAATCCTTCTTATTTTGAGGCACATCTTAATCTAAAATCGCTTTTGTTCTTCCTGGATCCATTTCTACAACACCCTTACGAAAAACATGCCCTAAATATTTAACTTTATCAGTTTTAAACTGAAATTTATTTAAATTAAACTTAATATTTAACTTTCTAGCTTTATCAAATAGGTACATTTTTTAATATTGACGGTAACACTCCAATATGTTCGATCCACAGAATAAAGCACAAGTGATTGCTTTATTCTGTGGTTCGATCGTTTGAAATAATGTTTTTTGTATAGAACCTTTGACACTTGTATAAAGTAAGTACTTATTAAATAATATGGAGAAAAGGCAATTTTGCTTACCGACGGATAATACAATTTTACGACAAATTGCAACCGGCTTCAGATTTACGCCATATTGTTTCTTGCTTGGTATTGGCTACAGTGACTTTATTACAAACAGTGGGACAAGCGTGGTATCGATTTTTATTGGCCGTGGTATATTTTGCCTCTTAATGGAGGGCGGACTAATTACGTGGTAGTTTACCTTTGATGGGCGTGTAACTTTTATTTCGATTTAGCAAGTTGCTAGGATACCACTGTTGAGTTCATATAAACCCGCCCAACATTTTGCCTCCTAATGGTGGATGGGCGGAGCTAATAGCTGGTTGTCGTCACTGTTTGTAATAGAGTCACTGTAGTATTGGCTTATTCCGCAATCGTAAGCCAATAGAAATGTTTTAAGACACGTGTTGATGTGAATTTAACAAATTAGGGGCGAAATGTACATTTGTTTGAAATCGGACATATTGAATGGGAAGAATGAATGGTACGTATGCGTAAGAAGCAAGACAAGGTTACCATATACATTTTACCTTGTCTTACTTTTAGGGGCGTTTAATCTGAAATGAGAAGAACAAATAAACTATATATCACCAAAAAATTCCCTGTTAAACTTTTGAAAAATGTTTGGTACTATTTTTAGACCAAACGGTAGCCTTTTAAATGCGTAACAACCAAATATTGTCGAAAACACACAATATTTCATGCTATCTTTTATCAATTTCATTTGCCAAAAACCATCTTTTAAGTCTACTACTGAAAAAATACTGGCGTTCTTTGATTTCGCTTTCAAATCCTCTTAGGTCGGTATATTAGTGTTCGTCCTTAACGCTTTTGTTAATCTCTTTTGGATCTAAACATAATCACAAGGTACCGTTCGGTTTTTGCACGATTACTAATCTACTCGCCCATTCTGTTGGCTTATCATACTTTTCGATGATGTCCATTTGACATAATCGATCAAGTTCACATTTAACTTTACCTATCTCTTAAACTAGGTAAGAGGAATTCTATAAGGATGTTTAGACGACGGAGTAACATTTTCTTTAATCTCAATTGCATAATTACGTGGAAAATATCCGATTCCCGTAAAAACATCCCTATCTATGTTCCCGTTCTACAATTTCTTTCGTTAAATGCATTTGCATTGGTAGGTAACATGTTTTACCTGATCTACATTTCTTTTAACGATACTTTTCTTTACACTCGTTTGCTATCTCTACCAGACATCTGACCGCCAAAAACGGTGCAGACGCAGTGCCATAAGTCATTGTTTTTAATTCGAAACACCTAATACCATCCAATATGTCAGCTCGCCAAAATATTTTCTAAAATTTAGTTTGTTCGTCACTAATTAAAATTTGACGGTACATCTTAGGTATGTCTGCCGTCATTACAATTTTATGTTTTCTAAATCGAGCTAGTACTTGAACTCGCAGAAGAATCGAACAGTACTGGGCACTTACTAGTAAAAATCCATTGCAGGTCAGATACCACAAAGGGGGTAAATAATAATAAATAAAACAACTCTAAACCTCCCCTTAGGCTTAGACGATGAAATTTAATGAAATAAAGTCAAACTTGATGGAATATGAAGATGGTTATGTTTTTATATGTTTTTGGTTACGTACATAAATGTACAAAACACTAGCCCCAATAAATGGCAACACTAGCGGTAGTGAAATTAATTAATCATTAAAAAAAACATAAAAACATAACCATCTTCATATTCCATCAAGTTTGACTTTATTTCATTAAATTTCATCATCTAAGGGGAGGTTTAGAGTTGTTTTATTTACTTACTAGTAAGACAACTACTTTTAATGACAGCATGGTGAGGCATATAATATCCTGCTAATTTGTTTGCGCTGTCTTCAATCCCCAAACAAGCTTTCTCTTGCTCTAAATGCAATAAAATATTATGTGCCTTGTTACACTTATAAGTTATAACATTTATTTAGTTTACAATTGGCGGCAAAGTGTTTATCTCGTAAACATAATTTTAATTGTTTTATTGCATTTATTCTATTCAACACGCTTAAATTTAAAAAGGCTTCACATTTATAAATTTGATGACTGCTTACAGAATTGACGTAAATACATCTTATCCGTTGAAGCAAAACTTTTACTGATAATCTGTCTTTTACATTGACCTTTACTTGTACAGTTTGTGTTTTTAATTTATGTTTTTCAGATTTGTTTAACTCAATTTTTTCTAAAACACTACATTTCGCGTTTAAAAATTCGCTCATATCTGTCATGTCCGGTAATTCGTTTCTATCCTTGATCTAATACCTAAAGTATGTCTTGGTCCTTCTTGTTCCTTGATCTATAATGAAAAGCTTCCCAATCGCGCCTATAGTAATACTATCGCATTTATTTGCCATTACATAGATGATTAAACGATCCCAACTACTTGTCGGTTCTTTCAAATTATTTAAGCACCTAAGATTTTTTGTTATATTATCGTACATGTTTCTTCATTCTATAAACGATTCTTTTATAATTGCTGGGTATTCCATTATTTCGCGTATATGATTGTAGACAATAAGTTTATTATTCTCATACCTACCTGTCAACTAAACATTGCCAAGCAGTGCGATAATTACCCGCCGATACATCAATTGATTTTATCGTCTCAATATCTTTTTCCACAGATGATCTTAAATATAAGAATTTTTGTATATCAGTTAATTGCTCATTTTTATCTACTAAACCACTGAATGTATCTTTAAATTCTAGCCAATTACTAGGTATATTTACCGTCAACTGTTGCTGTTGGTAATCTGATAGGAGGTCACCGTATTAAAGAATTAATACCACCACCACCATTATTATTATTATGTATTCATAACCATTGAATTATCTGCAACCACAGAAGCATTTTGTTGTGAGAATGATGAACCTTGTTTTTCATACTGTTTAATTAAAGCGTTACCATCGCTCATAATTTCAAAATAATTATCCTCAAAATTATATCTTTCATCCTCATCAACTTCCCCTCCCTCTAACAACTCTATTTTCGATTGCAAATCATTAAATTTTTCCAAACAAGGCTCTATTTTATTTAAGCGTAGGTAATTTTAGTTGAACCAACGTAATATCGTCAAATTCTAATGATTTAATTGATTCAATATAATTTTGAAACGTGTTAAATTAGCTTTAATTATTTTTTTGCTATTTTTGAGGCCCACTGCATCCTGCATCAGGCATCTTTTTATAATTGAAACTTTTAATAAATTTCATCCAAAATTAAAATTTACTGTAGAATTAGAGAAAAATGACAAAATTGCATTTTTAGACACACTTGTTATATAAGAGATGGATCAATTTTAAAATTCGATTGGTATTAAAAACCAACCCATAGTTGGAGATACTTAAATTTTCACTCTAATCATTCCTATAACACCAAAATTAACATTATTAATAACGATAATACGTAGTGTTTTTAGCTGTTGGATTATAAATAAAAGTTGGTGTTGAAGAAAAGGATCAGCTAATTTATTAAAAAATTTTGATGAATTACAAATCTTACAATTCTGACGTTTCGCCCTTCTAAGAGGGCTTATTCATAGAACCAAAGATTTAAAGTAAAATTGTTGATGAGTCATTACGTTGTAGAATGTTAGGAGGGAATGGGCACCTCCAGTCATAAGATAAAACATAATTTCGGTATTAAGAGTAGTTGAAAACTGTAAACGACTTAAATTTAGCGTTAACACAGTATTTAAAATGGCTGTTGAATCTTCAACAGCCATTTTAAATACTTGTAAGATTTGTAATTCATCAAAATTTTTTAATAAATTAGCTGATCCTTTTCTTCAACACCAACTTTTATTATTAATAACATCATCGATAAATGTTTACATATTTCGGATCCTATTTTCAGACCTAACCAAATTAAAAATATTATAAATGCTTTTATTAATAACAATTACCCAAAACCTCTAATTTATAATTGTATTAAAAAACGTATTGACTTATTTTATAACAATTTTAAAAACGAAAACAAAATTAAAAAAGATTTTAGATATATTTCGATTCCATTTTCTAATAAAAAATCTATTCTTTTTAAACGACTCCAAAAATTTAATGTTAAACCTGCCTTTACACCTCTTAATAAAAATTCTTCATTATTTACAAAATTAAAGTCTTTAACACCCAAAGATCAAATTACAAACACCGTATACAAAATTCCTTATAACGATTGTAAAATTTATATACATTGGAACTTCACTACAACCTTTAAAAAATAGATTAACCCAACATAAATCAGACGTCAGGCTCATTTACACATGGCAAGTTTAGTGGCGGAAAGTACTTGCCGCCAGTAAACTTGCCGTGTGTAAAGCGGGCCACAGACTTCGTGATTTTTCATCGGTTGTCGGTCATCGTGCCAACCGTTCGTGCCGCCTGATGAGCCCACAGACTACGGGCGAAGTAGCAGTCCGATTCCAGAAATTACAATGAACAGGATACAATTATTAGCAGTGGCGGGGGCACTTGCAGTTGGCAATAAAATGAAAACACAAAAAAAGAGGATCGGTTTGGTGCAAAGAGTGGCTGTTGAAAAGAAGAAGTTTTTCACATATAAATTTATTAAATGAGCCGAGATTTTAATCAGTAGATTGGTATAATTATATTAATTATTACTCGCAACGAACGGACGTTACTGATCTTAAAACCGACAGGATGGAACGAAATCCCCACACACTTCGGTTTAGCACGATGACCGACATACCGAACCGACGAAAATCAAGCTCCGCCAGAAATTCGTCGTGACGGTTCATCGTGACAGTTTTACCCCACACACTACGGTTTTTGGCACGAACGGTCGGCACGATGACCGACAACCAATGAAAAATCACGAAGTCTGTGGCCCGCTTAACTCGAAGGACAGTTGTGCTTGTTACTTGCCGGCCAGCGGCAAGTAAAGTTGAATCCTCAGCTAGTTTTGTGGCCAACTTGCGTGTCTCGACAAGTAGCTGACCGCGTGTAAACACGTTTTTTTTTGTATTTAGCAAGTTGCCGCGTTGTAGAGTTCTCAGATTATTGCAAATTCTTTTGAAAATATGAAGTGGAATAGTGATCAAATCATTACATTCCTTAATATTTATGAGAAATATACTGTATTATGGGATATACGTTCAAAGGATCACATCAATCATTTAAAAAGGGGCACAGCTTTTGAAAATCTTCTTCAAGAAGCTCCTAAAGCGTTCCGACGATTAATCCAGCTCCTTACCCATACACGTTTCTTCTTTTCATTCTTTTGTTCCTCAAGAATTTTCAAATTTTCCACAATACCAGAGACAATAACTTTCACAGCAGCACGCACTATCGTACTTGGAGCCATTTTGAATTTCACTAACAAAGCAAGTAAACTATCCAATGTGTATACAAAACATACAAAGCAAGTTTACTGGCGGCAAGTAGAACTTTCCGCCACTAAACTTGCCATGTGTAAATGAGCCTGTGAAACCCAAAAGTACTGCTTTGGATAAACAATAAACATTCAAATGAAACTAAACATTCATTCAATTACAATAACACACAAATTTTAGATGTTGAAAATAATTATCAAAAACGGTTACTTTTAGAAATGATGTACATTAAAATTAACAGTAATATCGTTTGTAACAGCAAACAAGATTTGGACGGCCTCCCTTTTGTTTATAATTCATTACTTGAAAATTTAAAGTAGGTTTATTTCATTATATGTATATGTATTTGTCACACTGGCGAAGGCAGCAACCGCTGTCGAAATATTTGTGCATTTCATAAATAAAGTTTTAAGTACCTATATAATTGACTCTATTGCATTAAAATACTAATAATTATTATAAAGGTAAAATATGGGTAATGGGTTACGTGATAAGAAAGGATCTATACAATATGGACACGTGCAGACTATCAGACTGACCTCCTTCTTTGGACACCTGGAATACTGATCATTTCTTCGTTATCACCAAATGTCTTCTTATCTCGCCTCAAAATACCAGAAGTTATCTTATTGTTATTAGGCTCGAATTGACCAAATGTTAATGTAATTGTTTATTTTTATTTATCGCTTCTACCCTAGCAATTATAGGCACAAAAGTGGACTGTATTCATTTATTTTTAATCGTCAACCACGACGACTCGAATCATTCTTCTACATACATCTCTTCAACCACTTATCAAATATCCCACACCCAACCTGCTGACTGCTGAGGTATAAAGAGGGCATTTATGCGCCAAAATATTCTTAAACAAAGGTGGTATGTTGAGTTTTCGGAATTTAGGGAAAGTGCGAAATGCCTTTTACGCCCAGCGATGGATATTTACGAGAATTAGGTAGAAATGCGACAGGAAATATTAGTTCAATACGTAACCCCACTGCAACTACATTGATTTGAGTACTTTTCATGGTTCCGAAAAGCTTTTGAAGGAGATTATCCGGAACGGTTCCACTTTGGCACACTGTGGTGCAATTGCAACCAGTAGCTCGTATTTTCTTAGTGTTGTGGAAGTGAATGTACGTATCCATTCTATTAACACTCATTTTCCTCAATAAATTGTAAATTTATAACATTGTAACCGCAAGTTTCTTTAAAGCAAACGTGGAGGGGACAAATGCTATTTTATCCCGCCTGTATATTTCTGGGGGGGACACGAAAGCTCTTTACATCCTTAATGTAGCTTATGGGTACCTACATTCTGGAGCTGCTTTGAGTCATGAATATTTTCGTACTCTTTAACTTTTTTGGCATTCTTTTGTAATTACCTATATTGACATTGCCTATCATCATTGTTCGTGTAAAATTCATTCAGGACAAATTCACGTTGTTTGTGCAGATGATTTATTTAGTCGGTAGGTATATCGCGTAAATGTGAGCAGTTGACACTTCGCAACATGATTTCCGATCAAATTTCTAATGAAGGTATTTCGCCTGTCAATCGTTCACATCTACTGGATGTAAAAAATTGGTGACATTTTACATGAATGTGTCACAGCCAATTCGATTACCTTTTCCGGGGTTTAATTAACAACGTTTAAAGAGAAATTGCAAAACGGAAGCATTTATTTCTATTAAACCTCCAACTCGAGTAAAATTATCAAGTATTAAACGCTCAGAATTTTTTTACTAAACGGAAATGATCTGTGACGCGCGATTATTTCGATTAAAATTTTTCTTGGATATCTTATTCACGTAATTTTGAGAAAATTTTTGACAGAGAATCTATCACTTAAAATCATACAATTCTTTTTTTGAAATATTATTGCAGTTTGATAGCATGCAGGTTGTTGTAACGGGAATAGTAGTTCCGTTAGTAATGTTACACTATTGGCGCCATGAATGCAAAAATTGACAACTTTTAAATAAAAATGATAAAGGTTTAGAATAAATAGGTTTTGAAGGTAACGAGAACGTGCCGTTGATCAAGTACCTACGTGAAGTTATAATTTAAATATTTCTAGCAGCTATTAATATAATGGCTTTAAGTTAGATTAAAAGAGGAAAAGAAGTGAATAAAAGGGTGTAAAACCGTGAGTAGACTTAATAACAAAATCATATGTGCAATAACAAATTTTAGCTGCTTCCCTTTACCTGTAATCGATAATTATAAGTTAGCAAGAAGCAGTGGCGGAACTTCAAAATTTCGGCCCTCCCGCAAAATAATATTCGGGCCCCTGAATCCCATTTCCACAATTAAAAAAAAGTTTCTTTTTTAACATTGATTAATGCATTTTGTAAAATAAAAGGAAAAGCTTATTTTTACATTTTTTTAAGAAAAGGATTTGGGTGGATCCCTAAAAACAGGGGCCATGTCTGGGGCCCAGAGATTTGTCTCATTTGTCTATGTCGCCCATGCTATGCTATGATACAGTTCCTGCAGAAAATTAGATAAATATTTCAAAATTATCTTAATGTAATTGCCGGCCACATATAATAGAGGGTGGGTATTGCCCAGAAATTTCTGTATCAAGTTAACAACAATCCAGATGTACTTAAAGTACTGGTGTTGAAGAAGTGAAGAAAATATGACTAAATTTCAATAGACGCTGCCCGAAGAGCCAAGATTCGTTCAAATGTGAAGGTTCTGCACACTGCTTCCTGCCATTTCAATAGCATAGTGGACCATGAGTTAATGTCATGGTTGTACGATTAATAAGAAGCGCTGTTGGGAAGTTATGCATAGTTCTGCAAAAGAACGTCATTCTCATTCCCAAAATGAAAGAATGGTTCATTCCCAACATTGAAGAGATAAAATAAAGCAAAAATCACTGAAAGAACTGGGCGCCTTACACAGACATGGGTTTAGAGACATTAGATTTGCAACCTATAAGAAATAAAGAAAGATAAGAAAAAGGAAAAAAAGCCATAAACTCAAAGAAGGCTTTACAGAAAATTTCCCAGAACTCGGAAGGAAATTTATATAAGAGAAGCCACTACACAGATGGAAACGGTTTAAGAACAGATTATCAAATGAACAGAGTGGTAGACAAAAAATTTACAAAAGTTAATAAAAGGGTGATATCGTTTAAGTTCGATGTCCGTCGCGATGATGTGGAACTTTTAAGGTCAACTGTTCGTTGATGAGTTATTTGAAGAAATCCCAGTTTGTATCTGTAGGTAGAACGATCAGTACAGGAGCGAGGAGCGTGGTCTAAATTTATGTCAAAGTACGATTTTAAGCTAGCGAAACACTGAGGGATGCCTTTTTTAATTACTACGGAGTCAATCAGAGCAGGTAGTTTGGATCTGTCAGTGGGCCAATGTTTGATGAACGTATTGTGATCTTTGATCGTACTTTGTGCTCTATTAGACCACTCCTGGGATAAATGGTCTTCCTAAAGTTTTGAAAGAAATTGTGAACTACACTTCTCTATTGAAACACTGGTTGCTTGAAGGCAATTGTCGTCATAGATTTCTTGGGGTGTAGGGTTCGTGGTTGTGACTGTTTTTTTACTGTAACTGTCTATAGATCGTATACTTACCCTTTGTAATTGACCGCGAATGTCTCTAGATTTTTGTTCTTCTTTCTCTTTGCGTGGGCATTATTCTGTAGACTGATCGCCTAAGCATTTTACAAATTTTGGTTTTAGGTGACAGAAGTTCTTGGTGTGTTTAGGCATTGCACATGTGCCACTTTGCTCGGGCGGTTAAAACTTATTTGTGAACTGGTAAATGTATTCACTGTCAAATATAGTTTTGTTGTTGGGGCCACGATTGCAAGTCTACAAAAAACATAGGGAGAGGCAGTTTAAATGCTTTTGTGCTTGTGTGGCCTAACTCGGGTCGCCCTTAAGTTTATAGGTACCTATGTGTTAAATTCTGTTCTTCTTTCAGCTAGGGCTTTTATAATACAGTGAGCGGCTAAATTATGGAACAAATTTATTATTTTGCAAACAATTTATTTCAAATAAAAATCCTGAAATACGTCGATTTTTATTTTTTGTTGGACACATTTTAGCATAAAACATTTTTACCAGTACGTCAACATGGCGCCGAGGCGCGATTTTGTAAACAAAATTTAAAGGAAAAAGGGGGTCATGTGGCACATCGTTGGAGAGGCTCTTAACAATGGGAATTCAAATCCCAAATTTGAAAACAATCGATTAAGGTAGGTAGGTAGGTATAACAAAATGGCGACCTTTTCAATGAGTCACTTTTCTTCTTTCCGGTACGCATTTTAATAAATTTTTCCAAAAAAAAAACACTTTCGAATTTCAAAAAAGCAATTTTATTTCTGTAACAAAATAATCAGACGTAACATCATATGATATAAGTCAGCTAATGCGTTCCAGAAAGGGGAAAACTGAGAAAAGTGACGCATTGAAAAGGTCGCCATTTTGTTATACCATTAATCGATTGTTTTCAAATTTGGGATTTGAATTCCCATTGTTAACAGCTTTCCAACGATGTGCCACATGACCCCCTTTTTCATTTAATTTTTTTTACAAAATGTTGACTTTTTGGTAAAAATATTTTATGCTAAAATGTACCCAATAAAAAATAAAAATCGACGTATTTCAGGATTTTTATCTGAAATAAATTGTTTGCAAAATAATGAATTTGTTCCATAATTTATCCGCTCACTGTATTTCTGTATTAATCAGGGGTTTTTGGTTGCACTTTGATTTGATTGTTAGTGGGGCCTTGTATTATTATTTGGAAATTTGGTCTAATAGCTAAATATGTGGTACTGTATGGTTTTACACAGTTCATATGAATTGAAGGAAGTTTGGGAGGTGGTTTCAGATATTTATGTGGGCTGATAAAGCCACATAACAGTTTGATGTGTAGAGCACACGGATCCAGTAATTATCCATGCTTCTTTGTCTCGAGTTTACGCTGCCTTGGTGATGAGGGGTTCTGACTCGCTTATAAGGCACTTGCGTCCAATTATTATTTAAGTAAGGAAAAGTAGAAGAAATAGAATTAGAAATGAAGTATTTAGTAGAAGGCTTAAAACGGAACTAGTGGATTAGGATCATATTCACAGAATGAAGTAAGATCGACCTCCTAAGAAATTGTATCAAGCGAGATCTACAAACAACAAAAGGGGGAGCCCTAGAAACGGATAGTAAACTGAAGTGGAAAAGCAGCAGCCAAAAGACAGAAAGAAATGGAAGATGAAAGTTCACAGTCCTTCAATTAAGAAGGACTAAGAAGAATACAAGTTTGTATTATAAACGATACCTGTTACTAAAATATTATACCACTTAGGAAAAATTTTAATCTATCTTGCCAGATGAGAAATTAAATTCACTGAAAAAAAAATGAATTTAATTGCACCAGTAAAGTTGTCTTAAATAATAAGATCGAAATGTCTTATTTTGCTGTAACCATAATACTAATCGAAATAGCCCAAAGGCGTCCACTTTGTACGACAGTAAATGTTTTTTTCAAACTTTAATTTAACTAAATTGCTAAGTCATACATATTAAATCGTATAGGTACATATAAAAATATTAGGTACTCTAAAAACGTGCGTTTATTGTTTTTTAAATAGCGTTGTTATGAACTACATTATCAACGAAAAGTATTGTTGCTATAGTTCTTTTGGAGATTGGTACTGGAGTTCGAAAACGAAAAAAAAAGTAATTGATCGGTCACGGTTTTCACTTTAACTTTTTAGTAATTACCGATATCTTTTACATTTGCAATTTCGATGTTTTTGTTTTACTTCCATTATCCCAATTGCTAAAACGAAAGATATAAATTGCGTCATTTACTATTAAGAACAGTAGTGCACAATTTGTAGTCGCAGGATTTCGGTATGTTAGTGTGAATTTTTCGGTTTAGTGTTTTACATTTTATATTTTTTCAGTGATCCGTATCCAACATGTTTCAGCTATTTATCATCGTTTGCGCTTGTAAGTAATCAATCAGACATCCTTCTTTAACGTTCTTTAATTAATTTTATGGGTTTAGTTGGTGGACTCGCGTGCAAACCTGCGAAGCGACAAAGTTTTAGCGATGACAGTTTGAGTGATTTTTTTGGGTCAGAATCAAAAACGTTCGAAAATTTTGCGGGTTACAATTCTTTTAAGGAAGGAAAAGATGATTTAATTAGCAGTAAAAGTAAGAAAATAAATGTTCATTCAGGTGCAGGGGCGGGAGGTGTTGATGGGAAATTGGGATATAGTGCCGGTAGTGGTTTAAGAAGTATCGCTCAAGGCTCGGCCGAACAAGCGCACACAGCTGTACAAAATCAAGACGCTGCGGGACACCAAGCCGCTTATGTTGCCAAAAATACACTTGCTCAAGCAGCAAATGCTGTAAGTTTTACCTGTGATTTTTCATTTGTGCATTAAGCGTTTGTTATATAGGCATCAGCCACTGCTCAAGCGGCCTTAGCAGGGAAGCAAGTGATTCTTCAAGGATTAGAACAACAACATCGAGACGGTAAGGTGGCCTTACAAGGTGAAAAACAACAACTCCAACAAGCTCAAAGAGCTGCAATCGCTGCCGAGCAAACATCCCAACAAGCACAACGTCATGTACAAGTTTTAACGGCTGCCCTGAACGTCGCTCAAGCAACATCCGATGGAGCCGCACAGGCTGCATCCGAGGCTGCTGGAGAATTAGCTGCTCAAGTAGCAATGGTCGGTGCAGCTCAACAACGTCTTGATGCTCTAGCCGAACAATTGCATGGTGCTAGATTAGACTTCGAAGCAACGCAAGCAGCAGCCCAAAAAGCACAGTTTGCAGCAATTCAAGCTCAAACAAATGCTGCCCAAGCAGCTGCTGCTGCGGCTGCTGCATCTGGGGTTAAAAATGAAGGACAAGACGAACCTGCTAGTAATGGGGGTGTTCTTCCCGTTCCTGCTGATGTAGGACAAAGTGGTCATTCTGGTCACCTTTCAACATACATTAACGCAGACTACGATTATTAATAGCATTTAAATAATTGTCACCAATTTGTAATTTTATATACAGTACATGCCTACATTTATACAAATAGCAGATTACGTAAAGACTTCCTATTGGAAAGTAGAAAGGATAATGTAGTACATACAAAAAGTCGCCTTATAGAAATTTGATCACTAAGCTGTGTTACGTTCCACTAAAATGTTGGTATCTGAAAACGCCAAAAAAGGAAGGTGATAATTTTTTAATTGTTAGATTTGTTAAGCATTGATTAATCAACTTTTGAAGGAAAAACAATAAGGGTTTACCTAATAGTGTTTATTTAATAATTCGTTTTTTCGCCCATGTTATTCACACCCTCTGAGTAGACGTAGCGTGGATTCCAGCACAGCAGGTGTTTTATATCATTTAGGCGTTTCCATATCTAAGAAGGGTTAGATAGTTACCAAATCTCCTTGCCAACATGCTAGATTCACCAACAAAGGTTTGGTGTGATAGTTTATTGTTCGTTATAACTAGTATTTACACGCTAATTGGCTAATTACTAAACTGAGAACGTATATACATATACATAGTACAGTTCCGGCGGGGGGTTCTAGACTGTGGTATAAGTTTGTTGCTTGGAAGCTACTGTGACAGTAGATTTAATTCTTAAACTTCATAAAAATGATTTACACCGAAACTATTAATTAGGTCCATCTCAAAAGTAATTATGTAATGATGAATTCTCCCTACAAATTTTGAAAGTTCACAGTAACAGGTTTATTAGTCAATTTTATAGAATGAGTTATGTACCTATACATATAAGAGATCGCGAACTTTAGCCCACCCGGTACCCAAAATAAGGGGAGCTCTCACCAACGGATTATGTTCTCTTTACCTAAAAAATTTCTAACCCGATAGCAACACTTTGTAATAAGTTGGGAAAAGATAAAAACCCCTCGTAATTTGTTCCTATATGTATATTGTAAAAAATACATAGAAATTATAAATCTTATTTAAATCGCGTACAGCATGATTATGTTATCACAATACAACTTGCAGGTTGTGAATCAAGGTTAGATAAGTAAAAACTGTGAATGATATACTTTTAGTTTAGTTAATCGGACTCGAAATTTTGAATGGAACGGTAAGAGCCGTGTGAGACATTTTAAAAGTAACCTATAAAACGCTTACTTAAAACAACACATGGCAGGCAACACAACATACATCAAAAGCTGCATGGAAGAGCGCCTACTACTAAATGGTTGCGCTACTCTACGAGTGACGGCGCCAAACGTAACGCTAATAGATTCTAAAGCAATGAATGAAATGTAAGTGCATTTCATAACTGTGAGATGAATGTTTTTATATAATCGGCTTTTCATTTTCACCAATGCATTTAAAAAAATTTCATTTCTTTCTATGCTTTTATCATCCTCACCTCACTCCGCTGTGTTCGTTTTTACTTTTTTACTGACTTTTGAAAATGAGGTATCGCATTTCTTACAAATGTTTCTCATAAATGGAAAACACTTTAAACTTCTATCTGTCTCTCTAACATTATCTACTTATTGTCTTGAATGCAATCTTTCCCAGTCAATACTTTAGCATTTCGAACACCTGACAGTGATTTAATTTCTATTTTCAAGTCTAAATCTTCAACATGCATTCGTTTTTTGCCTTTTTTTTGTAGATTTATATTTTGTAAACCGATTACATCTCCGTCTGCTTGACTCCGTTTGTAAACTTTCTTTTTAGAGATTCATACATTTTTTCAATCTTCTTCTTTTTGTATGTCTTGAAGACACTTGAAGGAGGAAGACAATTATTGTCTTCCTCCTTCAAGTTAATAGTGTTATGTGATATGCTTCAACTGTTTCTTCTCCTGCCAACGAAACTAATATATTTGCTATGATTTTAATAGATTTTGTACTAAGTTCGGTGGGTATCATATATACTTATGTAGATATAATTTTGTCTGAACCTTCCGTAGTTTTCCGCTAAATTCCCCGTTAAACTTTGCTTTTCTCGCGTTTTCCATGATTTAAATATCCTTTACGTTTGGTAAATTATTTGTTTTTTAAATTTAAATCCTGCGTTCTTGTTTGTTAAACTGCTCCATGTTATATTTTTGTAATGATGATACTTTAAAATAATTACTTTGATGACATTGATTGTTTATTATTAAGATATCACGATTATCAGCTTGGTGGTATCTCATAAAGTCATGAGAGGTGCAGTTTTCATTTTTCTCTCGGATTTAATATTATATACAATTGTAAGTTATATACTCATAAGCAGGTTATCCAATCTTTTGTTCTCTTGTATATCTCGAGTATTCTAAGAAGCAAACTTGTACATTTATATTGTAGGTCATTAGAGTGATATTACTTCATCATTTTGGTCTGAGTATGCCATTTCTTATGAAAATATAAGTGGATAAAGTGCAAAGTCAAGTTTTAGTTACTTTCTTATGAAAAGTAGGATTCGTGTGAGACATTGTAATAACTCTTTGATAATATAATAGCAAGGAGTATTACTCCTTGATAATAGTATTTACCTACCTATAAAACGGTAACTTAAAACAACACATGGCAGGCAACACAACATACACCAAAGGCTACATGGTAGAGCGCCTACTACTAAATGGTTTTGCTACTCTACGAGTGAGGGCACCAAACGTAACGCTAATAGATTCTAAACCAATGAATCAACTGTAAGTACTTTTCATAACTAAATTTAATGGTTTTTTTATATGTTCGGCTCTCTTAAGTGGATTTAAACAAAATTTCATTTCTTTTTATACATTATCATCCTCACTCCGTTTTTATTTTTAATTTTTTACCGACTTTGAAAATGATGTACCGCATCCCTTACAATGTTTCTCATAAATGCAACACATTTAAACTTCTTGCCTTTTTTTTGTAGACTTGTATCTTGTAAACCGATTACATCTCCGTCTACTACTCTACTTGATCCCGTTTGTAAACTTTTTTTAGAGATAGGTACAACATTTTTTCAATCTTACTTCTTCTTTTTGTATGTCTTCCGTCTTCAAATTAATGTATTAGTGGTACATATATGCTTCAACCGTTTCCTTTCCTGCAACTAGACTATCGGAGTAAAAATGCAAGGCCTCTGATTTTAGAAGCTTCTATCTCAGTAATTAGCAATCATAATTTAATGAAATAAAGTGCATTTAAAAGATCATTTATTCCTACAAAAAGGTCTACAGTTTTAGATTTTTGCAACACATCGTTAATTTTCTGTATTAATTTATGTGCGAAAAAGCGCTAATTATGACTGAAATCGCACAAGCGCTCGACTTTAAAAATTAATTACGGCTATATTATTGAAACTGAGTGGTAGATACTTATATATTTGACAAGTGTATACTTTTTTGTCGGTGTGAGATACTTTTGAGGCCAATTGGTTTATTAGTCTTAAAGCTATAATGAAAAAACGACATCTTGTGTAACTCAATACCTGAACGTTCGATATTAATAATATTGACAGTAACATAACAAGGTTAAAGCAATTATATTGTGGTCTAACACGATTCACAAAAATAATGCCATGTATACATGTTTTGTTTAAAAGAAATTTGGAAAAAGGATGGATGCTTGCGTTCCTGCGGGAAGTGCGGTACGGGCTGGACGATGGTGTCGTACACTATTGCTATGAAGCGCATGGTTTTGTACAATGCTAAAGAATAATCACATTGTTGTGGTTTGCCGCTCACGATTTACGATGTGGTAGATTACCTCTCGCGGGAATATGTGCGTCTTTCTTTCGCCATAATATTATAACATTTACTCTGAATTACAAGAAAACAAATTTTGTTTTCAATAAAGCAATAATGCAGCTCGATTTGAGTAATACAGATTTAGCATTTAAAACAAGAATTTTTTCTTAAGTTACCGTATATTGCAAAATAATCAAATTTTCGGTTAGGGGTTATAAAACCAGTTAATTATATGAATAATCAATATTTTATTGGCCGTCGACTTTTCAGAAGTATGTGTGCTACAGCATTTGTAAATTTGGTAACAATTTATGAAACAATAACAATTTTATGATAAGTTAAAACTGACCGTCAGCCAGGAAAATACTAAATACAGCGTTTTTATTGCTGTTACATAATTAAAATAAAAGTTAAACAACTGATTCTACCAATTTGATTTTTACACATGTTAAACATATATAAATGACTCATGTACTGCCCAAAAATGAAGAAATTTCACCCCTCAGTTTTTTCGTTATGACCACTTAAAGTCAGAGGCCTTGCATTTTTACTCCGATTAGTAGAAATATTTGCTATGATTTTGCTAGATTTTGTACTACGTTCGGTGCGTACCTATCATTATAAAGATAGATATAATTTTGTCTGAACCTTCTCCAGTTTTCTACTAAATTCTACGTTAAACTTTGGTTTTCTAGCGTTTTCCATCATTTAAAAATATCTTTTACGTTTGGTAAATTATTTGTTTAAAATCCTGCGTTCTTGTTTGTTAAACTGCTCCATTTTATATTTTTGTAATGATGATACTTCAAAATAATTACTCTTTGATGACGATGATTATTTATTATTAAGATATCACGGTTATCGTTATCAGCTTTTTAATGAGAGGTGCAGTTTTCATTTTTCTCTCGGATTTAATTTACATACTTACATGTTATACGGTTATACCTACTTATAAGCAGGTTTATCCAATCTTTTGTTCCCTTTTATATCTCGAGTACCTATTCTAAGGAACAAATAGAGTAACAATTAAGTAGGTACATTCGGGACATTCATACTGTAAATCATTAGAACGATATTACTGCATCATTTCGGTCTGAGTATGCCTTTTCTTATGAAAATATATGTGCAAAGTCAAGTTTTAGTTACTTTCTTATGAAAAAGTTTAATCATAAATTGTAATAAGCTCTCATCCAGTGATCTAACAGAATCTGTTAATTTTACTTGAAGGGTGTGGGATTATTTTTTATCAAACAACACAGACAAATATTCTTTTAAAGAGATTTTTCTCTAAGACTTCATCACGTCCTTCCACATTTGTCTCATGGTCTCATTTACAAAAAGACACATCCAAACGTTACATTATATGTATGGAGTTTGCAGGTAGGGGAGCCATGTAAAAATTACTTTCTGAGGTTGCTTCTAACCAAAAGGGAAAGTGGGAACGAAATTATCTCCAACGACAATTTTCCTTCTTCTGGAGAGCTGTTGGCATGTCGGTAATGTTTCGCGAATATCAAGTCCTGTTTAATTTAATTTTTAATTCTTTTAAATTTTGAAAAGTTTGTTTTTGGTTAGTAAACTTTTCTTAAGTGTATCTTAATAAGTAACAATATTGTCACGATTTTATATTTTAAAATCACACTATAGACTATACGTTATTATATGCGGATACGAAAGTAAATAAACGCGGCGCCGGCGCCGGTGCCGTTATGAATGCTAGCGCCACAACAACAACCTATAATTCGAAAACTATCAAAGATAAAGATCTAATTATTTTTGTGAAAACTTTTGCATTTAATTATCTTGATTTCATCCCAATATAACGAGGTATTTTGATAACTTTCAGTAGTTGCCTTCATGTCGAAGTTATCAATACGTAATTTGCCTATTTGCCGATAGTCAGTTGTATGAATTATTTACACACAAACTGTTAATTAAACCTAAAAAATAATTAAATCGCGAAATGCGTACATGTTCCGAGTATAAATTCTGGAAATTTCAAAGTGATAACTTTACTTTATTAGTTAATTTCGTAGAGTAAGTCATGGTCTAAGAAAATGCGCATTTTTATCTTTCATAAAAACTCTTATAATTCGAAACCGAACGCGTTGAGATCTAATTCTTTTTCTTAAAACCTTTATGGGTTCATTGTCTCAATTTCATTTCTATATCACGGGGTGTTTTTATAATTACGAGTAAATATTTCACATTGTGGAAGTTTTTCATATACAATTTGCCGATATAGTTCTATAAACAATAATAATGATTTACACCTAAACTATTAATTAGGTCCATCTCGAAAGTAATTAACGATGAATTCTCCCTACAAATTTTGAAAGTTTCAAAGTAACTGGTTTATTGGTTCATTTTATAGAATGAGTTTGAATTGATCAGTAGGAGCGTTGAGTAAAAAATAGTCTTGAAAGAGCACATACGGCTTACTTACGTCATTTGACAGGCAACACAATATGCACTAGTGTAGTTCTGGTAGAAGGGGCTCTACTAAAAGGTTGCGCTACTCGAAGTGTGTGGGCGCCGTACGTAACCCTAATAGATGGTAAAGCAATAAATTAAAGGTAAGTACTTTTCATAACTTTAAAATTCCATATTTTTTATAAAATTTTCTGTTTGTCATCTCTACCGATGTGTTTAAAAAAAACTTCACTTCGCTGTCTTGTCACTCTTGTCAGTTCAGTTGTCACCTTGCACCTTTAAACTTCTCATCGTTGAAACCAACATGCTTCTTAAACTTATTTTTTCCATGGCGCTACAAGACGTAAAATATCATCTTTAACTGTTCCCTAATTTACATTCTTTTTGGTTGGAGGATGAGTGCGAGACACTGTGATGGCTCCTGTAAAAGTGTAAAATAATTCTATTTGTAGTTTTTCAATGTTCAATTGGGAATTGCTCGGATCACTAACCAAAGTAAGGGGTGCTCCAGCAGCGGACTATGTTCTTTATCTCTTTACCTAAAACATTTCTAACCCGATAGCGACAGTGCCGGTTTTACATGTCATTTAGTAGTACGCACTAAGTAACATTGGGCCCCCCACCATCACCACCCACCCTCACAACAATTTACATAGGTACATAGCAAAACTTCGAATTTGATACAAGCCAATCTATTTTTTTTCTCTACCTCCGTTGCTTTTGAGACGATAAAAATGAGAATCATTCAGACTAATATATTTTAACTAGCTTCATAACATGGAAAACGGCAAGTCTGAATTCTCAAGAAGCTTACAATACAATAAATCTGCCTTTATTTATGATTGGTACGAGTACAAACAACACCGCACGTAAACGAAGTGTAGACCGGAAATTATGGCAATAAGAATTTTGTTCCATAATTGGAATGTTTCACATTTTTGTTAACTTGCTGGAAAATAAAATTTACATTTTGCAATTTTTTTTAAATACGTATTCAGCAATTTAAGAGGAATGTTTACGAAAATACAAATATTAGTGCCGTAACATCCGGGTCCCATAGATCACAGGCCCGGGTTCCGCGGGGCTGATAGTTACCATAATAGTTTACGCTCCTGATTCATAAACCCCTCTTGTGTCGGCATAATTAAGTAGAAAGGTTATTTACTTAGAAAGGGATGAGGAAATGTTCAGTCTGCAATAAACTCTTTTAAAATATATGACCAATAAATTTTAGTCTCAGACGTGTTAATTATTATTATACCTTTTTTTGAGATTCTAACTTTCCTGTTATTAAGATTGTTGTATCTTACAGTATTTATTCTGAAGGGAAGTCGTGAGTGAAATAACTACACCTTAATTCCTTAAGGTAGTTCCTCCGCGGAACGATTTGCGACAGAATTTGTTCAAACTTGGCGTATACGTTATTAACCTTCCACTGGTCGCGCTATGGTCTCACAGACCGGGCCGTAATTAAAATGCGTATTTTTTGGAAATGGTGTACATGTGAGTACTGAGGTTCACTATACCTTCTTACTAGATGTCCCTAAGTATAGTGGTGAAGTATAATCACACATGTTACATATACACAGCTTTTATACGTGATTATGTTCCGAGAGTCCGTGTGCGACTCGTCGTGTTTTTGTTTCTGTGTGTGGTCGCGTTATGATTTCGCAGACAAGGTGCATGTATCAAGTTGCATTGACGATCCTCTGTAACTCGGTGAGTTTTTATCTCAAGTTATGTAAAAGTTTATGTTGTCAATCCATTTGAAATTATCACTTATTTCTCGGTCTCTCTCTACCATGGACGCCCTGTATTGACAAACATATAACTACCTAAGCTGAAGTAAATTTGACGTGAATGCATTTGTAATCAACAAAATCATTTATAAAAAAGCTCTAAAATACATTACTGTACCAAAAGGAATGGTTTTTCTGCAACAGAATGCAAAATAAACAACACGGTCTCCCAGACCGTGCGCGACCACTCGTGACAAAAATTTTAGCGCGACCACTGGAAGGTTAAATACGTTATGCAAACATCTGTGGAGTTTAAATGGGGTTTACCGTCCCTAAGTCGAGATATTTACACTTAAAATTGGCATAATTGACATATAACCCATATACAAAAAACACCGCCCACGTAGCACATATCTTTCAAAGGCGTCCCAAAGACATTCTAAGGACTTCTATATGTCCACATAAGTCCCCAGGACATCCGAAAGACATTCTGAGAACTTCTGAATGTCCGCATAAGGCCACAGGACATTCCTTGCAGATCTCGTGTTATGTGGGCACTGACACATTATCAATTGTACTGTCAAAACTAAATGTCAGAATTTAATGAAAAACTAAAGAATGCTAGAGAGGGATTATACGAATATTGTGAAAACATTTGAGAATTGTTTACCGTCTACTTTGAAGATATAGCCTTGAGAAACATGACGTTTTTGGTATTATTAGATATGTTTAGGCAAGCGAATGATTGTATACGCAATCTGTTCCATGACAACGCGGACAGTCCGAACAAAAAGTGTACTTCCACTGGCGTGACAAAAATGGTTAATAATAGAAGTTACTATGGTTACATGGGACGAAACTTTTGGTTGAGATTGTCGCGGAGGAACTACCTTAATATTAAATGCATTGATTGATACCTATAATTAATAAACTTAAAACTTTAGATTTGTCCGGGCCCTACGCAAGTCCGGGCCCTACGCACGTGCGTAGTGTGCGTAATGTATAAACCGGCACTGGATAGCGACACTTCGTAATGGGAAGTTGGGAAAAGGTAAAAAAAACCCGTCGTACATTTTGTTTCCTGATACCTATGTACCTATACCTATCTATTGTAAAAAATGCATAGAAAATTTCAATTTTACTTAAATCACATTTGTATATGGTTCTGTATCGCAATACAATTTGCAGGTTTGGATCAAGGTTAGATAAGGAAAAAATGTGAATGATAGCCCTTTAGTTTAGTTAATCGGAGTTGAAATTTTGAATTGAATGGTAGGAGTCACTGAATTAGTACATTTCAGTGGTAGGAGCCGTGTGAACATGTATAAATTATAAAAGACATGATACATATTTATTTGTATCATTGTATAGAACGTTTACTTAAATCAACAGATAGCAGGCAACACAACATACACCAAAGCTTCATTGGTAAAAACGCCTTACTAATAGGTTCCGCTACTCTAAAAGTGAGGGCGCCACACGTAACTCTAATAGAGGGTAAAGCAATAAATCAAACGTAAGTTATTTTCATAACGTTAGAATGCGATATTTTTTGTATGTTCCTCTTATGATGTTTACCGATTGATTTAAAAAAAAAACTTCATTTCTCTCTATTCATTTATCCTCGTTGAAGCCAACATGCTTAAACTTATTTTTCTCATGACACTGCAAGACGTAAAATATCTTCACGGGTAATAACTTATTAAAAGCACCTCCCTAATTTAAATTCTTTTTAACAATAGAACTTAACAATCTCTTCTCCTTTGTCTAAATGTATTGATTGAATAATGGTGACGGCGACACATTAGGTGATGGTTCTGGTAAAATAATTCTACCTATTTGTAGTTCTTCAATGTTCAATTGGGAATCGCTTGGAACACTAACCAAAATAACGGATTATGTTCTCTTTACCTAAAACATTTCTAATCTAACCCGATGGCCGATAGCGACACTTGGTAATGAGAAGTTGGGGAAAAGTAAAAACCCCTCGTATATTTTGTTTTCTGGTACGTATAATACCTATTGTAAAAAATGCATAGAAAATTTCAATTTTACTTAAACCACATTTGTATAAGTATAATCAAACCGCAAACCCTTTCTTTGGTATAATTTATTATGGTTCTGTATCGCAATACAATTTGCAGGATGTGGATGAAAGTTAGATAAGGAAAAAATGTGAATGATAAGCCTTTTACTTTAGTTAATCGGAGTCGAAATTTTGAATGGAACGGTAAGTGTCATGTAAAGTTGGTAGAAAGTGTCAACCATCAGTAGATAATGAACAAAAGTTAACAGTTTAATCTCGAGAGTTGATCGAGATAAAAACGTTAAATTAAAAATTGGGTACGTATTGAGGATTTAAAAACATAAAGATATTGTAATTAATTATTACGTAATCAAAGGCAAACCGCTTACTTACAACTTGATATACAGGGTGTTTTTTGGGAGCTTTTGAAAATTTGTACTTAACCAGTTACTCTGAAAGCCGAATCGATGTCTTTCCGTTATTTTAAACGATAACCCCTATTTTTTATTACATTTTTGGATTCTAGGTATTTTTTTAGTTTTAGTCAATATGTTATACCTACCTACTTATCTACAAATTATTGTTTAAGCTATTTTCACTTATCACTTATCCTTGAGATCTTATGAAACGCTGTCTCTCGCTGCCGATATCATTGTTTAGGATGTTCACGTTGAAATTTTGTACTTGTATTTTTTTCCCAAGATATTTCATTGCAAACTAGTTCGTCAATGAATAGTTAAGATCAATAGACGGCGATCTATACACACAAAGGGCAACCAAAATTTGACATTGCACACAGTTCAAATTTGTCTAGTTGTTTATGTTTAGGTGTTTGATATTGAGGTCCAATGTTCTGTTAAGCACTCTTTTTTTTATTTTTTTATTTTATCTACTTATAAGGAACGTGTTACTTTCTCCACTAAAGTTTGCATTGAAAGTACATACTAGAGTTTTTTTCAGGTGTAGGTATTTATTTTATTATCGGACTTACAAGAGCAATTAGTCATTTTAATTACGTATTACAATTGCATAAACTTATGATGATTTACAGTTTGCTGACCCCTAAATTAGTCATCAACAATTTTGTCAATTCTCTAATCTTCACTTGTAACTCCTCGATCTCAACCTGTCTCAATTGCACTTGAATTTTTAGTAATTATTCCATTCATAGGACGCTGCCATTTGTGATCCATGGTCCATCTCTTACAACGTTCTCATGATAACCATATCTGAAAGTAGGGAAGGTAAGTGTATTGGGGAATTACTATCAAACAGAAGATTTTTATTTTTATCTTTATTCACCAATTTCACTTTCAAGTGGCAACACTAAGCCAATCAATTATAACTACAAATGTAATAATATTCACCATTTCAGCATAGCGGAAACGCGTTTTGGGGAGAATGATATTTACTGGTATAGTATATCGTTATCTGTGTATTTGCAATTTTCATGGAAAATACTTTCTTTACAGAGTTCTACATCAATGCACAAGAGGCAACCACTACGTAACCCGCCTACGAAGTTTGAATTATATTAACTTCATTTAACTGTTTTATTTTATATATTTCTTGTAGAATTTATTTCGTTTGATTTTGCAAATTTATTTTACTAATAATTATACATATATATATAATATATATATAGTACATACAAATCACATAGTTTCATATTAATTCAGCGGTGCTTATTACTCCCGACGTCTATTTAAAAATATTAAAAATAAAAATTAAAAAAATTTAAAACTGTTATATCTACATAAATTTTTATTTAAACGTCAATGTATTTAAAGTTTCCTTAAAGTTAGACTAGCTACTTTATTTCTTAAAAACAACTCTTGACAGGTGGGCACCATTACGATCTACTCATTCTTGTAGTCTTGTTCGAAGATTTTCCATTACTCGCCGTGACATTTCCGGTGTAAGAGGCTCTCCATT
>CM070082.1:6163404-6359952 GCA_036250285.1 Pyrocoelia pectoralis
TGTAAATTAGGGAAGCGCTTAGTAAAGTTATTAACAGTTAAAGATGATATTTTACGTCTTGTAGCGCCATGGAAAAAATAAGTTTAAGAAGCATGTTATAGTAGTAAAGTATTTGATGTTGGTTTCAACTTCAACGATGAGAAGTTTAAAGGTGCAAGGTGACAACTGACAAGAGTGACAAGACAGCGAAGTGAAATTTTCTTTAAACACATCGGTAGAGATGACAAACAGAACATTTTATAAAAAATCTGGAATTTTAAAGTTATGAAAAGTACTTACCTTTTATTTATTGCTTTACCATCTATTAGGGTTACGTACGGCGCCCTCACACTTCGAGTAGCGCAACCTTTTAGTAGAGCCCCTTCTACCAGAACTACACTAGTGCATGTTGTGTTGCCTGCCATCTGTCAAATGACGTGCCGTATGTGCTCTTTCAAGACTATTTTTTACTCAACGCTCCTACTGATCAATTCAAACTCATTCTATAAAATGAACCAATAAACCAGTTACTTTGAAACTTTCAAAATTTGTAGGGAGAATTCATCGTTAATTACTTTCGAGATGGACCTAATTAATAGTTTAGGTGTAAATCATTATTATTGTTTATAGAACTATATCGGCAAATTGTATATGAAAAACTTCCACAATGTGAAATATTTACTCGTAATTATAAAAACACCCCGTGATATAGAAATGAAATTGAGACAATGAACCATAAAGGTTTTAAGAAAAAGAATTAGATCTTAACGCGTTCGGTTTCGAATTATAAGAGTTTTTATGAAAGATAAAAATGCGCATTTTCTTAGACCATGACTTACTCTACGAAATTAACTAATAAAGTAAAGTTATCACTTTGAAATTTCCAGAATTTATACTCGGAACATGTACGCATTTCGCGATTTAATTATTTTTTAGGTTTAATTAACAGTTTGTGTGTAAATAATTCATACAACTAACTATCGGCAAATAGGCAAATTACGTATTGATAACTTCGACATGAAGGCAACTACTGAAAGTTATCAAAATACCTCGTTATATTGGGATGAAATCAAGATAATTAAATGCAAAAGTTTTCACAAAAATAATTAGATCTTTATCTTTGATAGTTTTCGAATTATAGGTTGTTGTTGTGGCGCTAGCATTCATAACGGCACCGGCGCCGGCGCCGCGTTTATTTACTTTCGTATCCGCATATAATAACGTATAGTGTGATTTTAAAATATATAATCGTGACAATATTGTTACTTATTAAGATACACTTAAGAAAAGTTTACTAACCAAAAACAAACTTTTCAAAATTTAAAAGAATTAAAAATTAAATTAAACAGGACTTGATATTCGCGAAGTATAGGTACCTAATATAGTTCTTTGAAACATTACCGACATGCCAACAGCTCTCCAGAAGAAGGAAAATTGTCGTTGGAGATAATTTCGTTCCCACTTTCCCTTTTGGTTAGAAGCAACCTCAGAAAGTAATTTTTACATAGCTCCCCTACCTGCAAACTCCATGCATATAATGTAACGTTTGGATGTGTCTTTTTGTAAATGAGACCATGAGACAAATGTGGAAGGACGTGATGAAGTCTTAGAGAAAAATCTCTTTAAAAGAATATTTGTCTGTGTTGTTTGATAAAAAATAATCCCACACCCTTCAAGTAAAATCAAAGAGCATATAATAGGAAGAGAAGCAATGTCCTGTAAAAACAGCGTCATGATAAAAGTTAGTCCACCGCTTTGAAGCGCTATTGTTGCCCCCCTAGTGGAGGACTAACAAAGTAATTATACCAGAAAAAAATGTCATTCCCTGTAAAATTTTACCGCTTTTCTTTTACGGCGTTGTGACATTTACCTGTCCATTCATTTGAGGAATATAATACGCTCTTTGTTATAACTTATCAAGAGTTTAAAATTATTCCAGGATTGAATTTCTGTTATGAGATCATTAAACCGCACACATTAATAAGCAAAACGTTGAATACACTGTACTAGTGACACAGTGAAATACATACGTTAATTTTGTTTCATTATCAGTATAATTATTCTATAAATAAAATGAACGTAATTTAATATCCTGTAATGGAAACCCTTTTAACACGGATGATAAGCGTGAACTTTTTGTATTAGAAAAGAATTACTCCAACTTTAAAAATGTCCAATATTTGAAAATGCCGAGCGATGATGTAATTACAGTTACAACTATTCTGCTTAACCTTTTCACGGAATATTTTAACACAAACAAAGAAAATATTAATTTTCGAAAAGTTTTAATTAGCCTTTGTATAGACAAAATTAATAAAGATGTTCCTAGTTGGTTACAAGCCAAATCAAATTGTTACGTGCATAGATTATTTATTATTGAGCATTTAATAACTTGTAAATTAGGTACATAAAACATTAAAGTGGATGTCACAAGATTTGCGTTTACCTGCTTTTACGTCAGGTAATAAAAAAATGCGAAATATAAAACATATGTAGGTAATACGATACATATGCATAATTTAATGTTTGTTTTTAAAACGTAAATGGTTGTATTTTCAAATTTAATTTCCTATCCGAAATGGATACACATTTTCAAGTTGTATTTTATTTTATTAGTACCTACCTATTTATGTAGAATTTGTATAACAACTGTAAATTTAAAGCAATACATAAGTAAATTTACTTACATCAAGTATATGCTATTCATACCTGCTTAATCATAAAAAGATAATGTTACCTAAATACCTACTGTATCTTTGAAAACACGGAACTAAAGTATCATCATTTTATTATGGCAACGTTGTAAAATAAAACAGGTAATTAAGTCGTCTTTTATCTCCGTCTTTCATTAACCGAAACATGCTTTTACGAAAAAATGTAAACATAAGGTGATATGCAACCCGCCGTACATGCCTACGATAAAACACATTACTTTAGCTCTCTTCCCTATTATATTCTCTATGGTAAAATTAACAGATTCTGTTAGATCACTGGATGAGAGCTTATTACAATTTATGATTAAACTTTTTCATAAGAAAGTAACTAAAACTTGACTTTGCACTTTATCCACATATATTTTCATAAGAAAAGGCATACTCAGACCGAAATGATGCAGTAATATCGTTCTAATGATTTACAGTATGAATGTCCCGAATGTACCTACTTAATTGTTACTCTATTTGTTCCTTAGAATAGGTACTCGAGATATAAAAGGGAACAAAAGATTGGATAAACCTGCTTATAAGTAGGTATAACCGTATAAGTACATGTAAGTATGTAAATTAAATCCGAGAGAAAAATGAAAACTGCACCTCTCATTAAAAAGCTGATAACCGTGATATCTTAATAATATAATATAATCATCGTCATCAAAGAGTAATTATTTTGAAGTAGCTACCGTCATTACAAAAATATAAAATGGAGCAGTTTAACAAACAAGAACGCAGGATTTTAATTTAAAAAACAAATAATTTACCAAACGTAAAGGATATTTTTAAATGATGGAAAACGCTAGAAAACCAAAGTTTAACGTACAATTTAGTAGAAAACTGGAGAAGGTTCAGACAAAATTACATCTCTATCTTTATAATGATAGGTACGCACCGAACTTAGCACAAAATCTAGCAAAATCATAGCAAATATTTCTAGTCTAGTTGGCAGGAAAAGAAACGGTTGAAGCTTGAAGCATATACCACTAATACATTAATTTGAAGACGGAAGACATACAAAAAGAAGAAGTAAGATTGAAAAAATGTATGTATCTCTAAAAAGAAAGTTTACAAAAGGGATCAAGCAGACGGGGATGTAATCGGCTTACAAGATATAAGTCTACAAAAAAAAAGGCAAAAAACGACTGCATGTTGAAGATTTAGACTTGAAAATAGGAATTAAATACCGTCAGGTGATCGAAATGCTTAAGTATTGACTGGGAAACATTGCATTCAAGACAAAAGTAGAAAAGTTAGGCCCTTGTCCCACCAAAGCGGAGCAACAGCGATACGACAGCGACACGATTTCGACATGACACAAGCAGGCGACATGGAGTTGTCCCACCAAAGCAATGTGTTTTCTACATTCAGTTTAGTGAATAATGTCATCAAGTCAAGACGACGATCTGATTGCAATGTACTGGCAGGGCCGTGCATAGGGGAGTGCGGCCGGTACAAATTACCGAGGCCCGGGCCCCTGAGGGGCCCGGCCATCATTGACACTCGGTACGTATATCTCTAAAATTGAGTCACGCGTGAATCGTGATATAACACCATACCAGGGTTGCCTTCCATTTTCCACAAAAACGGCGGAGAGTACGAAAGCGATTATACATGGTAAAAGTTCTGAAAATGTTACTTTTCACAACGAACAGGAAACCTTTAAAATTGAGACTTTTTATGTACTTACTTATTGATACTTTGCTTGAAATTTAAATAAGCGATATGAAACATTACAAATTATTTTAGTATTTTGTGGGAATATCCTAAGGAAAATTTCTCTATTGAAAATGTTAAGCACCGGGCAGCATGTTATTTAGTAATTTAGTTCAAAAATACAACAATGATTTAAATACCGAACTTTCTGAAGAACTTTTGCATCTGCGATCAATCCACTACTCTAATTTATTTGTTTTCAAATAGAGATACCATTAAGCCCATTTACTTATTAAATAAAATATTACAACTAAAACTTGAAATGCTCTTTCCTAAATGTCATAATTGCTCTTAGGATTTTTTGCACCATTCCAGTGACAGTTGCACAAGCAGAACGGTCATTTAGTACCTTAGCCCGAATAAAAGATGTTCTTAGGTCGACTATGTACCAACAACGGTTAACAAGTCTAGGAACTCTCGCTTTAGAATCTTCTTTTGCCCGAAAAAGTAATTTTGACCAAATCATAGACAACTTTGCCAATATGAAGGCTCGAAAGGTTGCCCTAAGTTGCTAAATATTGTTGTGGTGGTGCAGAAAAAATCTTGTTATTTTAACTTTTTGTTCATTTTTTATTTTATTTGTTCTGTTCCTAATAAGTATTTATAATAGAGGCTAAAGATTGTTTAGTTATTTATTTTTAAAATTTTGTGTAATATAGCAATAAATAGGTACGCAATACAAAAAAACATGGATGTTTTTTTTTTAATAAAAATACCTACAAAAATGATACCTGAAGCGAGATTTTGGGTCAAAATTTGGGCGTGACAGCGGTCACATCCAAAAATTGTTGAGGCCTCCCTTTAACGGGGCCCATCGGGATGGCTGTACTGGGACCCGCGCGTGCTTCGCACGGCCCTGTGTACTGGTACATACTTACGAAATAGAAACAATTCTAAAAAGTCTAAGAAAAGGAAATGGTGGCGGTATCCTTTTATTGCAAGAAACTAAAAAAACAGAATGTTTGTTGCTGCTAAAGAACTCGATAGACACCCAGTGAAATTTAAATTATTTTACCGGATGTGAAAAGAACTGTTTCTTGAGCTGCTTGAGAAAGTCATTCCTGTTCATTATGTTTTGCAATGAAATTAATTTTCCTTTTCCTTAAACCATCGCACATGCAGCTACAGTGTCGCTTCACAACTGACCACACAACTGACCTGTCGAGTCGCTCGGCAACAAGAAGCCGACACGTAGCTTGGATGTTTCTCTACCGGAGCGTTGGTGTGTGTACGGTGCCATTGAATAAAGAATAGAGAGGAAGGAGTATATGCCCTCGACCTTGAAATCAAAGTGGTTGCAAAATGGCTACTAACACGTTTCCTGTTAAATAGAAATTGACAGAAACAACTGCATGTGACGTCATGAATTTCGCCTGGAGTACAACAAATATAACCTAAAATAGCAAGTAAACAACCATTTGTAATAAAGCAGTATAGTGTTTTTTGGTACTCATCATGGATAATTACAGTGATTATTATAAGACATTAGATAGTGAACATTCCAGTCGTTATTTAAGTAAAATAAGTGTTGTAAAGATTGATCCTTATTCAATAAAATTAATTGATTGTAGTGATAAAGTAGAATTCATTTACTTAATGGTAGAATATTATTATATCCTAATTTAAATTACCTGCAACTTCTTATATAGTATTTCTAAAATTCTACAAAATATCCTAGATACTGTTGTATGATTGCAACTAAATCTAAGTGCCAACAGTGCAACACCGATAACACTCAAATGTGGATTGTGGTAATTAACAAGTAGCAAGTCGTCATGACATGTTACCAAAAAGAAAGAAAGGTAACCACATACTTATTATGGTGCAGTTTTAAGGGCCCCATTCACATTGAGATTGGTATCGATACGTGTATCGCGACATGCAGCGATACATGTATCTGAGATTTGTCTCAAACGGAGAGCTCCATTCACACAGGTTTGTAATGATACTAGTTTTCGAAATGTGCATACATATTTCGTGTTTTTCATATAGAAGTGAAACCGTTCCTCCTGAAGCTGTAATAGCAGCTTCATCAGTAGTATTAATGGAGTGCTTATAAGAAAATCGTCGACGAAAGAGAGTATGGACAAAATTATTATTGTTTGATGCCGAAGATGTTTATAAGTATTCAGGAGGTCCTCCCAAAATTCACGATTTTCTGCAATACCCTTGCAATAACTAAATGCAAAACTACTGTGTTTTACGACACCTAATATGATACCAGCACATACACGGTCGCAGTGCAGTGCGACAAACAACTAGACAAGCGGATTACTGAGACTGCGATACTGATACTTCCACATACACGTCGAGATTTGTCTCTCTATACTGATTACTGATACTTGCGACATGTATCGATACCTATCTCAACATGAATGGGGCCCTTTAACGTTTGGGATTTTATTTTATGAGAACATTATGATTTATGATCTCATAAATGCACCTGCTATAAAATGTCTCGAACATACACGACCGTTATTTAAGTTTTAATTCAGTTATCGCTTCTTTTAAGGGCTGCGATCCACTTGAATGAAATATCGATCGAACAAAATAAATTTTTTAAACAAGTAAAGGGCAGTAAAGGTTATGTTTGTACTCCAAGCGAAATATATGGTCCCGTGATGCAGATGCCTTAAATTGGAGTTCAGTGACTGTAACAATCAACAAATGAATATTTCAAATTTTGCAGGTTATGGTGAATTGTCAACACGGCCAAAATGTAAACAAAGATGACTCAACAGTGGTGTACAAATGGCCGAACTTCCGTCACCAATTTTTATGCAGCAAATGATACGATACTCTCCTTCCTCTCTATTCTTTATTCAATGGTACGGTGCATAGAAACTTTGTTTATATAACAATGATAGAAACCATGGGTTAAACATGAAAGATACACGCTAGCGACATCGTGTAGCTGTCGCGTCGCTGTTGCTCCGCTTTGGTGGGACAACGGCCTTAGGTATAGATATAGAAAGAAGTTTAAATGTGTTGCATTTATGAGAAACATTTGTAAGGGATGCGGTACATCATTTTCAAAGTCGGTAAAAAATTAAAAATAAAAACGGAGTGAGGATGATAATGTATAAAAAGAAATGAAATTTTGTTTAAATCCTCTTAAGAGAGCCGAACATATTAAAAAACCATTAAATTTAGTTATGAAAAGTACTTACAGTTGATTCATTGGTTTAGAATCTATTAGCGTTACGTTTGGTGCCCTCACTCGTAGATTAGCAAAACCATTTAGTAGTAGGCGCTCTACCATGTAGCCTTTGGGGTATGTTGTGTTGCCTGCCATGTGTTGTTTTAAGTTACCGTTTTATAGGTAGGTAAATACTATTATATTATCAAAGAGTTATTACAGTGTCTCACACGAATCCTACTTTTCATAAGAAAGTAACTAAAACTTGACTTTGCACTTTATCCACTTATATTTTCATAAGAAATGGCATACTCAGACCAAAATGATGAAGTAATATCACTCTAATGACCTACAATATAAATGTACAGATTTGCTTCTTAGAATACTCGAGATATACAAGTGAACAAAAGATTGGATAACCTGCTTATGAGTATATAACTTACAATTATTGTATATAATATTAAATCCGAGAGAAAAATGAAAACTGCACCTCTCATGACTTCATGAGATACCTCCAAGCTGATAATCGTGATATCTTAATAATAAACCATCAATGTCATCAAAGTAATTATTTTAAAGTATCATCATTACAAAAATATAACATGGAGCAGTTTAACAAACAAGAACGCAGGATTTAAATTTAAAAAACAAATAATTTACCAAACGTAAAGGATATTTAAATCATGGAAAACGCGAGAAAAGCAAAGTTTAACGGGGAATTTAGCGGAAAACTACGGAAGGTTCAGACAAAATTATATCTACATAAGTATATATGATACCCACCGAACTTAGTACAAAATCTATTAAAATCATAGCAAATATATTAGTTTCGTTGGTAAGAGAAGAAACAGTTAAAGCATATCACATAACACTATTAACTTGAAGGAGGAAGACAATAATTGTCTTCCTCCTTCAAGTGTCTTCAAGACATACAAAAAGAAGAAGATTGAAAAAATGTATGAATCTCTAAAAAGAAAGTTTACAAACGGGGTCAAGCAGACGGAGATGTAATCGGTTTACAAAATATAAATCTACAAAAAAAAGGCAAAAAACGAATGCATGTTGAAGATTTCGACTTGAAAATAGGAATTAAATCACTGGCAGGTGTTCGAAATGCTAAAGTATTGACTGGGAAAGATTGCATTCAAGACAATAAGTAGATAAAGTTAGAGAGACAGAGACAGATAGAAGTTTAAAGTGTTTTCCATTTATGAGAAACATTTGTATGGAATGCGATACCTCATTTTCAAAAGTCAGTAAAAAATTAAAAACGAACAGAGCGGAGTGAGGATGATAAAAGCATAGAAAGAAATGAATTTTTTTTAAATCCATTAGTGAAAATGAAAAGCCGATTATATAAAATAATTCATCTTACAGTTATGAAAGTACTTACCTTTCAATCATTGCTTTAGAATCTATTAGCGTTACGTTTGGCGCCCTCACTCGTAGAGTAGCGAAACCATTTAGTAGTAGACGCTCTTCCATGCAGCTTTTGGTGTACGTTGTGTTGCCTGCCATGTGTTGTTTTAAGTAAGCGTTTTATTGGTTACTTTTAAAATGTCTCACACGGCTCTTACCGTTCAATTCAAAATTTCGAGTCCGATTAACTAAACTAAAAGTATATCATTCACAGTTTTTACTTATCTAACCTTGATTCACAACCTGCAAGTTGTATTGTGATAACATAATCATGCTGTACGCGATTTAAATAAGATTTATAATTTCTATGTATTTTTTACAATATACATACATATAGGAACAAATATACGAGGGGTTTTTATCTTTTCCCAACTTATTACAAAGTGTTGCTATCGGGTTAGAAATTTTTTAGGTAAAGAGAACATAATCCGTTGGTGAGAGCTCCCCTTATTTTGGGTACCGGGTGGGCTAAAGTTCGCGATCTCTTATATGTATACATAACTCATTCTATAAAATTGACTAATAAACCGGTTACTGTAAAACTTTCAAAATTTGTAGGGAGAATTCATCATTAATTACTTTTGAGATGGACCTAATTAATAGTTTCGGTGTAAATCATTTTTATGAAGTTTAAGAATTAAATCTACTGTCACAGTAGCTTCCAAGCAACAAACTTATACCACAGTCTAGAACCCCCCGCCGGAACTGTACTATGTATATGTATATACGTTCTCAGTTTAGTAATTAGCCAATTAGCGTGTAAATACTAGTTATAACGAACAATAAACTATCACACCAAACCTTTGTTGGTGAATCTAGCATGTTGGCAAGGAGATTTGGTAACTATCTAACCCTTCTTAGATATGGAAACGCCTAAATGATATAAAACACCTGCTGTGCTGGAATCCACGCTACGTCTACTCAGAGGGTGTGAATAACATGGGCGAAAAAACGAATTATTAAATAAACACTATTAGGTAAACCCTTATTGTTTTTCCTTCAAAAGTTGATTAATCATTGCTTAACAAATCTAACAATTAAAAAATTATCACCTTCCTTTTTTGGCGTTTTCAGATACCAACATTTTAGTGGGACGTAACACAGCTTAGTGATCAAATTTCTATAAGGCGACTTTTTGTATGTACTACATTATCCTTTCTACTTTCCAATAGGAAGTCTTTACGTAATCTGCTATTTGTATAAATGTAGGCATGTACTGTATATAAAATTACAAATTGGTGACAATTACTTAAATGCTATTAATAATCGTAGTCTGCGTTAATGTATGTTGAAAGGTGGCCAGAATGACCACTTTGTCCTACATCAGCAGGTACGGGAAGAACACCCCCATTACTAGCAGGTTCGTCTTGTCCTTCATTTTTAACCCCAGATGCAGCAGCCGCAGCAGCAGCTGCTTGGGCAGCATTTGTTTGAGCTTGAATTGCTGCAAACTGTGCTTTTTGGGCTGCTGCTTGCGTTGCTTCGAAGTCTAATCTAGCACCATGCAATTGTTCGGCTAGAGCATCAAGACGTTGTTGAGCTGCACCGACCATTGCTACTTGAGCAGCTAATTCTCCAGCAGCCTCGGATGCAGCCTGTGCGGCTCCATCGGATGTTGCTTGAGCGACGTTCAGGGCAGCCGTTAAAACTTGTACATGACGTTGTGCTTGTTGGGATGTTTGCTCGGCAGCGATTGCAGCTCTTTGAGCTTGTTGGAGTTGTTGTTTTTCACCTTGTAAGGCCACCTTACCGTCTCGATGTTGTTGTTCCAATCCTTGAAGAATCACTTGCTTCCCTGCTAAGGCCGCTTGAGCAGTGGCTGATGCCTATATAACAAACGCTTAATGCACAAATGAAAAATCACAGGTAAAACTTACAGCATTTGCTGCTTGAGCAAGTGTATTTTTGGCAACATAAGCGGCTTGGTGTCCCGCAGCGTCTTGATTTTGTACAGCTGTGTGCGCTTGTTCGGCCGAGCCTTGAGCGATACTTCTTAAACCACTACCAGCACTATATCCCAATTTCCCATCAACACCTCCCGCCCCTGCACCTGAATGAACATTTATTTTCTTACTTTTACTGCTAATTAAATCATCTTTTCCTTCCTTAAAAGAATTGTAACCCGCAAAATTTTCGAACGTTTTTGATTCTGACCCAAAAAAATCACTCAAACTGTCATCGCTAAAACTTTGTCGCTTCGCAGGTTTGCACGCGAGTCCACCAACTAAACCCATAAAATTAATTAAACAACGTTAAAGGAGGATCTCTGATTGATTACTTACAAGCGCAAACGATGATAAATAGCTGAAACATGTTGGATACGGATCACTGAAAAAATATAAAATGTAAAACACTAAACCGAAAAATTCACACTAACATACCGAAATCCGGCGACTACAAATTGTGCACTACTGTTCTTAATAGTAAATGACGCAATTTATATCTTTCGTTTTAGCAATTGGGATAATGGAAGTAAAACAAAAACATCGAAATTGCAAATGTAAAAGATATCGGTAATTACTAAAAAGTTAAAGTGAAAACCGTGACCGATCAATTACTTTTTTTTTCGTTTTCGAACTCCAGTACCAATCTCCAAAAGAACTATAGCAACAATACTTTTCGTTGATAATGTAGTTCATAACAACGCTATTTAAAAAACAATAAACGCACGTTTTTAGAGAACCTAATATTTTTATATGTACCTATACGGTTTAATATGTACCTATGACTCAGCAATTTAGTTAAATTAAAGTTTGAAAAAAACATTTACCTACTGTCGTACAAAGTGGACGCCTTTGGGTTATTTCGATAAGTAATATGGTTACAGCAAAATAAGACATTTCGATCTTATTATTTAAAACAACGTTACTGGTGCAATTAAATTCTTTTTTTTTTCAGTGAATTTAATTTCTCATCTGGCAAGATAGATTAAAATTTTTCCTAAGTGGTATAATATTTTAGTCACAGGTATCGTTTTTAAATTATAATACAAACTTGTATTCTTCTTAGTCCTTTGTCCTTAATTGAAGGACTGTGAACTTTCATCTTCCATTTCTTCCTGTCTTTTGGCTGTTGCTTTTCCACTTCAGTTTACTATCCGTTTCTCGGGCTCCCCCTTTTGTTGTTTGTAGATACAATTTGTTGATACAATTTCTTAGGAGGTCGATCTTACTTCATTCTGGGAATATGATCCTAATCCACTAGTTCCGTTTTAAGCCTTCTACTAAATACTTCATTTCTAATTCTATTTCTTCTACTTTTCCTTTGCCTTATAAGCGAGTCAGAACCCCTCATCACCAAGGCAGCGTAAACTCGAGACAAAGAAGCATGGATAATTTCTGGATCCGTGTGCTCTACACATCAAACTGTTATGTGGCTTTATCAGCCCACATAAATATCTGAAACCACCCCCCAAACTTCCTTCAATTCATATGAACTGTGTAAAACCATACAGTACCACATATTTAGCTATTAGACCAAATTTCCAAATAATAATACAAGGCCCCACTAACAATCAAATCAAAGTGCAACCAAAAACCCCTGATTAATACAGAAATACAGTGAGCGGCTAAATTATGGAACAAATTCATTATTTTGCAAACAATTTATTTCAGATAAAAATCCTGAAATACGTCGATTTTTATTTTTTATTGGGCACATTTTAGCATACAATTGTTTTACCAAAAAGTCAACATTTTGTAAAAAAAAATTAAATTAAAAAGGGAGTCATGTGGCACATTGTTGGAAAGCTGATAACAATGGGAATTCAAGTCCCAAATTTGAAAATAATCGATTAAGGTATAACAAAATGGCGACCTTTTCAATGCGTCACTTTTCTCAGTTTTCTCCTTTCTGGAACGCATTAGCTGATTTATATCATATGATGTTACGTCTGATTATTTTGTTACAGAAATAAAATTGCTTTTTTGAAATTCGAAAGTGTTTTTTTTTGGAAAAATTTATAAAATGCGTACCGGAAAGGAGAAAAGTGACTCATTGAAAAGGTCGCCATTTTATTATACCTTAATCGATTGTTTTCAAATTTGGGATTTGAATTCCGATTGTTAAGAGCCTTTCCAACGATGTGCCACATGACCCCCTTTTTCATTTAAATTTTGTTTACAAAATCGCGCCTCGGCGCCATGTTGACTTATTGGTAAAAAAGTTTTATGCTAAAATGTGTCCAACAAAAAATAAAAATCGACATTTCAGGATTTTTATTTGAAGTAAATTGTTTGCAAAATAATAAATTTGTTCCATAATTTAGCCGCTCACTGTATTATAAAATCCCTAGCTGAAAGAAGAACAGAATTTAACACATAGGTATAAAGATAAACTTAAGGGCGACCCGAGTTAGGCCACACAAGCACAAAAGCATTTAAACTGCCTCTCCCTATGTTTTTTGTAGACTTGCAATCGTGGCCCCAACAACAAAACTATATTTGACAGTGAATACATTTACCAGTTCACAAATAAGTTTTAACCGCCCGAGCAAAGTGGCACATGTGCAATGCCTAAACACACCAAGAACTTCTGTCACCTAAAACCAAAATTTGTAAAATGCTTAGGCGATCAGTCTACAGAATAATGCCCACGCAAAGAAGAACAAAAATCTAGAGACATTCGCGGTCAATTACAAAGGGTAAGTATACGATCTATAGACAGTTACAGTAAAAAACAGTCACAACCACGAACTACGGAGTAATTAAAAAATGCATCCCTCAGTGTTTCCCTAGCTTAAAATCGTACCTACTTTGACATAAATTTAGACCACGCTCCTCGCTCCTGTACTGATCGTTCTACCTACAGATACAAACTGGGATTTCTTCAAATAACTCATCAACGAACAGTTGACCTTAAAAGTTCCACATCATCGCGACGGACATCGAACTTAAACGATATCACCCTTTTATTAACTTTTGTAAATTTTTTGTCTACCACTCTGTTCATTTGATAATCTGTTCTTAAACCGTTTCCATCTGTGTAGTGGCTTCTCTTATACGTATAAATTTCCTTCCGAGTTCTGGGAAATTTTCTGTAAAGCCTTCTTTGAGTTTATGGCTTTTTTTCCTTTTTCTTATCTTTCTTTATTTCTTATAGGTTGCAAATCTAATGTCTCTAAACCCATGTCTGTGTAAGGCGCCCAGTTCTTTCAGTGATTTTTGCTTTATTTTATCTCTTCAATGTTGGGAATGAACCATTCTTTCATTTTGGGAATGAGAATGACGTTCTTTTGCAGAACTATGCATAACTTCCCAACAGCGCTTCTTATTAATCGTACACCTATATGACATTAACTCATGGTCCACTATGCTATTGAAATGGCAGGAAGCAGTGTGCAGAACCTTCACATTTGAACGAATCTTGGCTCTTCGGGCAGCGTCTATTGAAATTTAGTCATATTTTCTTCACTTCTTCAACACCGGTACTTTGAGTACATCTGGATTGTTGTTAACTTGATACAGAAATTTCTGGGCAATACCCACCCTCTATTATATGTGGCCGGCAATTACATTAAGATAATTTTGAAATATTTATCTAATTTTCTGCAGGAACTGTATCATAGCATAGCATGGGCGACATAGACAAATGAGACAAATCTCTGGGCCCCAGACATGGCCCCTGTTTTTAGGGATCCACCCAAATCCTTTTCTTAAAAAAATGTAAAAATAAGCTTTTCCTTTTATTTTACAAAATGCATTAATCAATGTTAAAAAAGAAACTTTTTTTTTAATTGTGGAAATGGGATTCAGGGGCCCGAATATTATTTTGCGGGAGGGCCGAAATTTTGAAGTTCCGCCACTGCTTCTTGCTAACTTATAATTATCGATTACAGGTAAAGGGAAGCAGCTAAAATTTGTTATTGCACATATGATTTTGTTATTAAGTCTACTCACGGTTTTACACCCTTTTATTCACTTCTTTTCCTCTTTTAATCTAACTTAAAGCCATTATATTAATAGCTGCTAGAAATATTTAAATTATAACTTCACGTAGGTACTTGATCAACGGCACGTTCTCGTTACCTTCAAAACCTATTTATTCTAAACCTTTATCATTTTTATTTAAAAGTTGTCAATTTTTGCATTCATGGCGCCAATAGTGTAACATTACTAACGGAACTACTATTCCCGTTACAACAACCTGCATGCTATCAAACTGCAATAATATTTCAAAAAAAGAATTGTATGATTTTAAGTGATAGATTCTCTGTCAAAAATTTTCTCAAAATTACGTGAATAAGATATCCAAGAAAAATTTTAATCGAAATAATCGCGCGTCACAGATCATTTCCGTTTAGTAAAAAAATTCTGAGCGTTTAATACTTGATAATTTTACTCGAGTTGGAGGTTTAATAGAAATAAATGCTTCCGTTTTGCAATTTCTCTTTAAACGTTGTTAATTAAACCCCGGAAAAGGTAATCGAATTGGCTGTGACACATTCATGTAAAATGTCACCAATTTTTTACATCCAGTAGATGTGAACGATTGACAGGCGAAATACCTTCATTAGAAATTTGATCGGAAATCATGTTGCGAAGTGTCAACTGCTCACATTTACGCGATATACCTACCGACTAAATAAATCATCTGCACAAACAACGTGAATTTGTCCTGAATGAATTTTACACGAACAATGATGATAGGCAATGTCAATATAGGTAATTACAAAAGAATGCCAAAAAAGTTAAAGAGTACGAAAATATTCATGACTCAAAGCAGCTCCAGAATGTAGGTACCCATAAGCTACATTAAGGATGTAAAGAGCTTTCGTGTCCCCCCCAGAAATATACAGGCGGGATAAAATAGCATTTGTCCCCTCCACGTTTGCTTTAAAGAAACTTGCGGTTACAATGTTATAAATTTACAATTTATTGAGGAAAATGAGTGTTAATAGAATGGATACGTACATTCACTTCCACAACACTAAGAAAATACGAGCTACTGGTTGCAATTGCACCACAGTGTGCCAAAGTGGAACCGTTCCGGATAATCTCCTTCAAAAGCTTTTCGGAACCATGAAAAGTACTCAAATCAATGTAGTTGCAGTGGGGTTACGTATTGAACTAATATTTCCTGTCGCATTTCTACCTAATTCTCGTAAATATCCATCGCTGGGCGTAAAAGGCATTTCGCACTTTCCCTAAATTCCGAAAACTCAACATACCACCTTTGTTTAAGAATATTTTGGCGCATAAATGCCCTCTTTATACCTCAGCAGTCAGCAGGTTGGGTGTGGGATATTTGATAAGTGGTTGAAGAGATGTATGTAGAAGAATGATTCGAGTCGTCGTGGTTGACGATTAAAAATAAATGAATACAGTCCACTTTTGTGCCTATAATTGCTAGGGTAGAAGCGATAAATAAAAATAAACAATTACATTAACATTTGGTCAATTCGAGCCTAATAACAATAAGATAACTTCTGGTATTTTGAGGCGAGATAAGAAGACATTTGGTGATAACGAAGAAATGATCAGTATTCCAGGTGTCCAAAGAAGGAGGTCAGTCTGATAGTCTGCACGTGTCCATATTGTATAGATCCTTTCTTATCACGTAACCCATTACCCATATTTTACCTTTATAATAATTATTAGTATTTTAATGCAATAGAGTCAATTATATAGGTACTTAAAACTTTATTTATGAAATGCACAAATATTTCGACAGCGGTTGCTGCCTTCGCCAGTGTGACAAATACATATACATATAATGAAATAAACCTACTTTAAATTTTCAAGTAATGAATTATAAACAAAAGGGAGGCCGTCCAAATCTTGTTTGCTGTTACAAACGATATTACTGTTAATTTTAATGTACATCATTTCTAAAAGTAACCGTTTTTGATAATTATTTTCAACATCTAAAATTTGTGTGTTATTGTAATTGAATGAATGTTTAGTTTCATTTGAATGTTTATTGTTTATCCAAAGCAGTACTTTTGGGTTTCACAGGCTCATTTACACATGGCAAGTTTAGTGGCGGAAAGTTCTACTTGCCGCCAGTAAACTTGCTTTGTATGTTTTGTATACACATTGGATAGTTTACTTGCTTTGTTAGTGAAATTCAAAATTGCTCCAAGTACGATAGTGCGTGCTGCTGTGAAAGTTATTGTCTCTGGTATTGTGGAAAATTTGAAAATTCTTGAGGAACAAAAGAATGAAAAGAAGAAACGTGTATGGGTAAGGAGCTGGATTAATCGTCGGAACGCTTTAGGAGCTTCTTGAAGAAGATTTTCAAAAGCTGTGCCCCTTTTTAAATGATTGATGTGATCCTTTGAACGTATATCCCATAATACAGTATATTTCTCATAAATATTAAGGAATGTAATGATTTGATCACTATTCCACTTCATATTTTCAAAAGAATTTGCAATAATCTGAGAACTCTACAACGCGGCAACTTGCTAAATACAAAAAAAACGTGTTTACACGCGGTCAGCTACTTGTCGAGACACGCAAGTTGGCCACAAAACTAGCTGAGGATTCAACTTTACTTGCCGCTGGCCGGCAAGTAACAAGCACAACTGTCCTTCGAGTTAAGCGGGCCACAGACTTCGTGATTTTTCATTGGTTGTCGGTCATCGTGCCGACCGTTCGTGCCAAAAACCGTAGTGTGTGGGGTAAAACTGTCACGATGAACCGTCACGACGAATTTCTGGCGGAGCTTGATTTTCGTCGGTTCGGTATGTCGGTCATCGTGCTAAACCGAAGTGTGTGGGGATTTCGTTCCATCCTGTCGGTTTTAAGATCAGTAACGTCCGTTCGTTGCGAGTAATAATTAATATAATTATACCAATCTACTGATTAAAATCTCGGCTCATTTAATAAATTTATATGTGAAAAACTTCTTCTTTTCAACAGCCACTCTTTGCACCAAACCGATCCTCTTTTTTTGTGTTTTCATTTTATTGCCAACTGCAAGTGCCCCCGCCACTGCTAATAATTGTATCCTGTTCATTGTAATTTCTGGAATCGGACTGCTACTTCGCCCGTAGTCTGTGGGCTCATCAGGCGGCACGAACGGTTGGCACGATGACCGACAACCGATGAAAAATCACGAAGTCTGTGGCCCGCTTTACACACGGCAAGTTTACTGGCGGCAAGTACTTTCCGCCACTAAACTTGCCATGTGTAAATGAGCCTGACGTCTGATTTATGTTGGGTTAATCTATTTTTTAAAGGTTGTAGTGAAGTTCCAATGTATATAAATTTTACAATCGTTATAAGGAATTTTGTATACGGTGTTTGTAATTTGATCTTTGGGTGTTAAAGACTTTAATTTTGTAAATAATGAAGAATTTTTATTAAGAGGTGTAAAGGCAGGTTTAACATTAAATTTTTGGAGTCGTTTAAAAAGAATAGATTTTTTATTAGAAAATGGAATCGAAATATATCTAAAATCTTTTTTAATTTTGTTTTCGTTTTTAAAATTGTTATAAAATAAGTCAATACGTTTTTTAATACAATTATAAATTAGAGGTTTTGGGTAATTGTTATTAATAAAAGCATTTATAATATTTTTAATTTGGTTAGGTCTGAAAATAGGATCCGAAATATGTAAACATTTATCGATGATGTTATTAATAATAAAAGTTGGTGTTGAAGAAAAGGATCAGCTAATTTATTAAAAAATTTTGATGAATTACAAATCTTACAAGTATTTAAAATGGCTGTTGAAGATTCAACAGCCATTTTAAATACTGTGTTAACGCTAAATTTAAGTCGTTTACAGTTTTCAACTACTCTTAATACCGAAATTATGTTTTATCTTATGACTGGAGGTGCCCATTCCCTCCTAACATTCTACAACGTAATGACTCATCAACAATTTTACTTTAAATCTTTGGTTCTATGAATAAGCCCTCTTAGAAGGGCGAAACGTCAGAATTGTAAGATTTGTAATTCATCAAAATTTTTTAATAAATTAGCTGATCCTTTTCTTCAACACCAACTTTTATTTATAATCCAACAGCTAAAAACACTACGTATTATCGTTATTAATAATGTTAATTTTGGTGTTATAGGAATGATTAGAGTGAAAATTTAAGTATCTCCAACTATGGGTTGGTTTTTAATACCAATCGAATTTTAAAATTGATCCATCTCTTATATAACAAGTGTGTCTAAAAATGCAATTTTGTCATTTTTCTCTAATTCTACAGTAAATTTTAATTTTGGATGAAATTTATTAAAAGTTTCAATTATAAAAAGATGCCTGATGCAGGATGCAGTGGGCCTCAAAAATAGCAAAAAAATAATTAAAGCTAATTTAACACGTTTCAAAATTATATTGAATCAATTAAATCATTAGAATTTGACGATATTACGTTGGTTCAACTAAAATTACCTACGCTTAAATAAAATAGAGCCTTGTTTGGAAAAATTTAATGATTTGCAATCGAAAATAGAGTTGTTAGAGGGAGGGGAAGTTGATGAGGATGAAAGATATAATTTTGAGGATAATTATTTTGAAATTATGAGCGATGGTAACGCTTTAATTAAACAGTATGAAAAACAAGGTTCATCATTCTCACAACAAAATGCTTCTGTGGTTGCAGATAATTCAATGGTTATGAATACATAATAATAATAATGGTGGTGGTGGTATTAATTCTTTAATACGGTGACCTCCTATCAGATTACCAACAGCAACAGTTGACGGTAAATATACCTAGTAATTGGCTAGAATTTAAAGATACATTCAGTGGTTTAGTAGATAAAAATGAGCAATTAACTGATATACAAAAATTCTTATATTTAAGATCATCTGTGGAAAAAGATATTGAGACGATAAAATCAATTGATGTATCGGCGGGTAATTATCGCACTGCTTGGCAATGTTTAGTTGACAGGTAGGTATGAGAATAATAAACTTATTGTCTACAATCATATACGCGAAATAATGGAATACCCAGCAATTATAAAAGAATCGTTTATAGAATGAAGAAACATGTACGATAATATAACAAAAAATCTTAGGTGCTTAAATAATTTGAAAGAACCGACAAGTAGTTGGGATCGTTTAATCATCTATGTAATGGCAAATAAATGCGATAGTATTACTATAGGCGCGATTGGGAAGCTTTTCATTATAGATCAAGGAACAAGAAGGACCAAGACATACTTTAGGTATTAGATCAAGGATAGAAACGAATTACCGGACATGACAGATATGAGCGAATTTTTAAACGCGAAATGTAGTGTTTTAGAAAAAATTGAGTTAAACAAATCTGAAAAACATAAATTAAAAACACAAACTGTACAAGTAAAGGTCAATGTAAAAGACAGATTATCAGTAAAAGTTTTGCTTCAACGGATAAGATGTATTTACGTCAATTCTGTAAGCAGTCATCAAATTTATAAATGTGAAGCCTTTTTAAATTTAAGCGTGTTGAATAGAATAAATGCAATAAAACAATTAAAATTATGTTTACGAGATAAACACTTTGCCGCCAATTGTAAACTAAATAAATGTTATAACTTATAAGTGTAACAAGGCACATAATATTTTATTGCATTTAGAGCAAGAGAAAGCTTGTTTGGGGATTGAAGACAGCGCAAACAAATTAGCAGGATATTATATGCCTCACCATGCTGTCATTAAAAGTAGTTGTCTTACTAGTAAGTAAATAAAACAACTCTAAACCTCCCCTTAGATGATGAAATTTAATGAAATAAAGTCAAACTTGATGGAATATGAAGATGGTTATGTTTTTATGTTTTTTTTAATGATTAATTAATTTCACTACCGCTAGTGTTGCCATTTATTGGGGCTAGTGTTTTGTACATTTATGTACGTAACCAAAAACATATAAAAACATAACCATCTTCATATTCCATCAAGTTTGACTTTATTTCATTAAATTTCATCGTCTAAGCCTAAGGGGAGGTTTAGAGTTGTTTTATTTATTATTATTTACCCCCTTTGTGGTATCTGACCTGCAATGGATTTTTACTAGTAAGTGCCCAGTACTGTTCGATTCTTCTGCGAGTTCAAGTACTAGCTCGATTTAGAAAACATAAAATTGTAATGACGGCAGACATACCTAAGATGTACCGTCAAATTTTAATTAGTGACGAACAAACTAAATTTTAGAAAATATTTTGGCGAGCTGACATATTGGATGGTATTAGGTGTTTCGAATTAAAAACAATGACTTATGGCACTGCGTCTGCACCGTTTTTGGCGGTCAGATGTCTGGTAGAGATAGCAAACGAGTGTAAAGAAAAGTATCGTTAAAAGAAATGTAGATCAGGTAAAACATGTTACCTACCAATGCAAATGCATTTAACGAAAGAAATTGTAGAACGGGAACATAGATAGGGATGTTTTTACGGGAATCGGATATTTTCCACGTAATTATGCAATTGAGATTAAAGAAAATGTTACTCCGTCGTCTAAACATCCTTATAGAATTCCTCTTACCTAGTTTAAGAGATAGGTAAAGTTAAATGTGAACTTGATCGATTATGTCAAATGGACATCATCGAAAAGTATGATAAGCCAACAGAATGGGCGAGTAGATTAGTAATCGTGCAAAAACCGAACGGTACCTTGTGATTATGTTTAGATCCAAAAGAGATTAACAAAAGCGTTAAGGACGAACACTAATATACCGACCTAAGAGGATTTGAAAGCGAAATCAAAGAACGCCAGTATTTTTTCAGTAGTAGACTTAAAAGATGGTTTTTGGCAAATGAAATTGATAAAAGATAGCATGAAATATTGTGTGTTTTCGACAATATTTGGTTGTTACGCATTTAAAAGGCTACCGTTTGGTCTAAAAATAGTACCAAACATTTTTCAAAAGTTTAACAGGGAATTTTTTGGTGATATATAGTTTATTTGTTCTTCTCATTTCAGATTAAACGCCCCTAAAAGTAAGACAAGGTAAAATGTATATGGTAACCTTGTCTTGCTTCTTACGCATACGTACCATTCATTCTTCCCATTCAATATGTCCGATTTCAAACAAATGTACATTTCGCCCCTAATTTGTTAAATTCACATCAACACGTGTCTTAAAACATTTCTATTGGCTTACGATTGCGGAATAAGCCAATACTACAGTGACTCTATTACAAACAGTGACGACAACCAGCTATTAGCTCCGCCCATCCACCATTAGGAGGCAAAATGTTGGGCGGGTTTATATGAACTCAACAGTGGTATCCTAGCAACTTGCTAAATCGAAATAAAAGTTACACGCCCATCAAAGGTAAACTACCACGTAATTAGTCCGCCCTCCATTAAGAGGCAAAATATACCACGGCCAATAAAAATCGATACCACGCTTGTCCCACTGTTTGTAATAAAGTCACTGTAGCCAATACCAAGCAAGAAACAATATGGCGTAAATCTGAAGCCGGTTGCAATTTGTCGTAAAATTGTATTATCCGTCGGTAAGCAAAATTGCCTTTTCTCCATATTATTTAATAAGTACTTACTTTATACAAGTGTCAAAGGTTCTATACAAAAAACATTATTTCAAACGATCGAACCACAGAATAAAGCAATCACTTGTGCTTTATTCTGTGGATCGAACATATTGGAGTGTTACCGTCAATATTAAAAATGTACCTATTTGATAAAGCTAGAAAGTTAAATATTAAGTTTAATTTAAATAAATTTCAGTTTAAAACTGATAAAGTTAAATATTTAGGGCATGTTTTTCGTAAGGGTGTTGTAGAAATGGATCCAGGAAGAACAAAAGCGATTTTAGATTAAGATGTGCCTCAAAATAAGAAGGATTTGTAACGATTACTAGGAATGGTTAATTACTTACGGGCTTTTATAATTTATACCAGATATTGCAAATCAAACGGCGCCTCTAAGAACGCTTTTGAAGAAAAACGCTGAGTATGGATTGATAATAAGTATTCACACTAAATGTTTGAATGAAATTAAACGTATAACAAAATTTTAATTAATGACAAGGAAGTTGTAGTTCAAACTGACAGTAGTATGTAATTATGGAATTGGTTGCGTATTAATGCAAGACAACAAACCTGTAGATATGTTTTGCGTCGAAAAGCTTTAGTATCAGAAGCAGACACCCGTTATGCGCAAATTGATAAAGAGTTTTTAGGAATTTTGTTTGCGTGCAAGCGATTTCATCATTATATTTATGGCAAAAAAGTAACAGTTCAAACAGATCATAAACCATTAGTGTCCATTATGCAGAAAGAAATTAACAAAATTTTTACAGGTTACAACGCTAAGTATGAAACTATCAATTAATTTATGATCTCGATGTAAAGTACATTCCGGGAAATAAAATGTATATTCCAGATGCTATAAGCAGAGCATGTTTGTAAGCTGATAATACTCAAGTTGATTATGATTTAAACGATGTTATTCATGTGGTAAATGTGAGCGATAATTTAAAAGATATTCTACAACATGAGACTAATAAGAAATGTAATGAACTATTGTGAACATGGTTGGCCAAAGTCAATTACTAAAGTAGAACAAAACGTCAAATTTTATTTTAATAAGAGAAATAACATTAGCTTTTAAGATGGATTATTACTCATGAATCAGTCAATTATTGTACCGGCGGTATTGCAACAGATAATTCTAAATAAAGTTCATTCATCTCATTTAGGTATTTTGAAAACTAAACGCCCAAAATCGTTATTTTATTGGCCAGACATGGACTCCGATATTGAAGAATTGATATCTAAGTGCAAAGTGTGTCAAAGATATCGCAATAGAAACAGGTATTAAAGGAACCGATGTTATATCATACAATTCCGAAATTACCGTTTGAAATAATAAGTTGTGATATTTAGAATATGCAAACAAAAACTATTTAGTTGTATGTAGTAGATTATTTTTCAAAATGGGTAGAGTTGAAATTACTAAAGTCCAAAGATTCAGAAATATTAAACGTATAAAGGTGCGGATCCACCAAGCGCGCAAAATGATTGCAATTGTTAGTAAATATTTGCAAATTCAATATTTGTTGGGTGAAGACAAAAACGATGTGGATTCGCAAACGTTAGCAATTGTTAGCAATGATTTGTCCGTGTTCCGAGTGATGCCGGTAGGTACATCAAAGGATTTGTTGATTGTGCGCGCGCGTTGTGCATTTATGTGGAGATGTGGTTGCAGTGAGATAGTATCATTTTTCAGTGCGGACTAAGTAGCTACGCATAAAACCTAAATTAATAAAGTTTGGTCCTACTCTTATCATTTCTTTTTAAGTCAATTGCATTGACCGTCTTGTTTTCAAAAACTGGGATGTCCAAATCTTATACTTTCTCTTTTTGTTTTTACAGACATAATTATGAAAGCCGCGGCACTACGTTTTCTTATCGGAGCCATGTCGACACGCGGAATACGAACAAATGATGGCAAACGTACAGCTGTTTGCGAATATTTTGCTTGTGGAGACACATTTTAATTTTAAATTGCAAACATTTGAAAGCATTGACAAAAAAATGATTTTTTGGTGGATACGGATAAAAGAAATTTTTGCTATACACGGAGTTCCAGTAAAATTGATTGCAGACAACGTACCGTTTGGTTCGTTTTATTGTAAAAATTTTGCTAAAGCGTGAAATTTTGAAATTGTGACAGTTAGTCCATATTATCCAAAATCAAATAGATTAAGTGAAAGATACATACGTCGGTATTTGTAAAAAATTGATCAAAAAATCAGTAGATGTAAATGTAGACCGGCAAGAAATTTTACTCGAATACAGGAATACGCCAGTGATGTGTTCAAAGTATTCTCCGGCACAATTGTTATTTTCCAAAAGGACAAGAACCTTTATTGCCAATATCTAAACAGTCACTGAAACCAAAAATAATTAAGCCTTTTCCAAAATTTCTCTCCGAAAGGAAGGACAAAGTGAAAGCACAATACAATAAGAGTTCGAAAGTGCGACAATATAATAAGAAACCAAGTCAGGAAGTGACCTATAGATATGGCAATGAGTGGCGTCCTGAATTATATAACCAAATTTGGACGAGTGGTTAAACCCGTTGTCCGGTTAAATTTAGGAAAGTAAGATTTAGATAAAGTGTTAATAGATGTAGGTAGTTGATAAGCAACCAGGGTAATTGAAAAATGGTTAAGTTGTATTTTGGGGGGAAAGATGTATTAAAGAAAATTTGTATTTGTTGAGGGAAGATGTAATGTAGAGGTATGTTAATAAATTGGAACATGCGCCAACCACAATTAGTTGAGTATAGCGAGAATGAGAGCAGGTTGGGTATGGTCATGAAAGCATAAACACATGCAGTTGTTTCATTCTATAATCCGTGTATTAAAATATACAACACAATATTTAGGCACAAACTTACTGAACTTTCTGAAATTAAATTTAAATTTTGAAACAATAGAATATGAAATACTGCAATCGACTGCAAATTACCTACTTTTATGGCATACATTTTGGGCTTTATACCCACATGAAATTTATTACAACTTTGTTCTTGTTTTCTTTGTTATTTATTCAGTTTGTATCTACCATATACCAACACTAAGTTGCAATATTACATCAGTTGTACAACCAGTAGCTGTAAAATTACATTTTGACTAATGTGTTTATACCACTTATGTTAAATATTATTTTTTAGTTCTTTGTGGATAAATTATCCATTGTTTTTATTTATCCATTTACATTGAACGATTGTGAATATAGATCTCGATTTGGCTGGGCCACAGAAAAATATATTTCTTCTGTGGCTTGACTACGTGTAGAGCGTCAATTTGAGACGGCAATGTGACTATTCTGCCCTGTTTTATACTTATACCAAAGCTGATTTTCCAGCGAAAAAAAATTGAATGAATGCAAAATACTTAATGTGATAAATGGATAAAGACAAAAAAATTACGTTTTAGACTTGACGTTATTTATAAATGTTAGCTTAAGTTAATAAATTTTAATTTTTGACAATGTTTTCGATGCATTTGTACACCGAGTGATTTGAAGAAATTTTTATTGGGACCAACTATAATGTTATAAATGCAAAATGTGATGTTTACATAAACATTATATGTATGTATATGTACTTCAGAGTTTTTATTAGCAATAAATGTTTTATACTATACTACAATACCATCTTCTTGATATAATCATACAAAAATAAAATAAATTTTTAAAAATGATACGTTCTTTCATATATTGACACTTTCAATACCATGTTGCACTGATGATGATAGTTACATGTGATATAAGCTCCCACCTTGTCATTGGTTTAATCACAGAAGAAATATCTACGGATACAGAAGCGGCACTGCCCGTCTCCGCAGATACCAATTTGCAATGCGAAAATACTTCCTTTTAAGATGGCCGTCGAACTAAAATGAACTAAACGAAGGTTGCAAACATCACAGAAACCGCCGTATCTGGCGCAAAAATTACTAAAATATAACACATTTATAAAACACTATACTTAGTAGATATATTTTAGTTTTATATATTGGATATTTTAATAAACAATAGCGCTCAAGGCTCAAATATTCCTTTTAGGATGGCAATCTAGCGCTTCAAACATCAAAGAAACCGCCGTAAGTGTCGCTTCTCCATTCGTAGCTATTTATTCTGTGGTTTAATTAAGAGAGCACACAGCACACAGAGAAAACTTAAGCGTAAAATAATGGAAAAAGCAAATCAACTTAATCTAAACATCAACAAAAAGTAGATAAGCAAGACACAAAAATAAAGATAGTAGAGCTAAATTTAAAAAGAAGATTCTTATCTTTTATGACATTACTGAAATCAGGCAAATTGAACATACAATTTAGATATACCCGCAATGCAAGAAATAAGATCAATTGATGTATCGGCGGGTAATTATCGTACTGCTTGGCAATGTTTAGTTGACAAGTATGAGAATAGAAAACTTGTTGTTTGCAATCATAAATTCGCGAAATAATGGAATACCCAGCAATTGTAAAAGAATCGCGTTTATAGGTAGAATTAAGAAACTATGAGCGAATTTTTAAACGCGAATGTGATGTTTTAGAAAAAATTAAGTTACTTAAGCAAATCTGAAAAATATAAATTAAAAACACAAACTGTACCTACAAGGTCAATGTAAAAGACAGGTTATCAGTAAAAGTTTTGCTTCAAATAAATAAATGTAAATAAAGTCATCAACTTTATAAATGTGAAGCCTTTTTAAATTTAAGCGTGTTGGTTAGAATAACTGCAATAAAACAATTAAAATTATGTTTAAATTGTTTACAGGATAAACACTGCCGTCAATTGTAAATTAAATAAATATTATAAGTGTAAAAAGGCACATCATATTTTATTGCATTTAGAGCAAGGGAAAGCTAGTTTGGGGATTGAAGACAGCGCAAACAATGATAATAAGCAGGTGGTTGAGACACAATCATCGAGCGTTAGTTGCTTATCAGAAATAAAGTTAAAATCTACTGCACAGGTGTTGCTATCGATAGCCATTGGTAAAATTAAAAATTATAAAAACGAGTACATAAACTGTAGGGTTTTAATTGATAGCGGTTCGCAAAGTAATTTTATTTCAAAGCAATTGTGTCAAAAAGATGGTGTACAACCACATAAAATTAATCTCATTGTAAAGGGTATTGCTGAAAGTTTAACTAGTATTGATAAAAGGGTAAATGTATCACTCAAGTCGTGTTATAATAATTTTGGCATTGATATCGATTGTTTAGTGTTAACAAAATTGACATGATTACCCACTGTCTCATTTGATGGAAATTGTATCAAGATTCCAAAAGGGTTACAATTAGCTGATCCCAATTTTAATTTGTCTTCTGAAATAGACATATTGCTAGAAGCTTCTCTGTGTTGGTTCGTATTATGTTTACGTCAAGAAAGATTAGGTAAAAATATGCCAATTTTACATAATACCCAGTTTGGGTGGATTATTGGAGGAAATTTGAATTTACCGGCAAGTAATACAACAGCTAGTTTTTTAAATATTAATTACGCAGACAAATTGCTAAATGATACAATGATTCGATTTTGGCAGGTCAAAGAAGTAGAACAGAAACGGGTAATGTTAACTGCAGAAGAACAATACTGTGGAAATTATTTTAGGGACACAACTAGGAGAAATTATGAAAGTAGATTTGTTGTCAAAATACCTTTTAAGCAATCTTTGAAGGAGTTAGGTAGTTCGCCCTACGTAGATTAGTCACTTGAGCGGAAAATTCAGAAAAATCAAGTATTAAAGGCAGAATATTGTGCATTTATGTTAGAATATGAGAAATTAGGGCATATGGTAAAGATTAAAGCTAATTCGGATAGTTTATTAGAAGGATATTACCTATATGCCTCACCATGCTGTCATTAAAAGTAGTAGTCTTACTAGTAAGTGCCGAGTAGTGTTCGATGCTTCTGCGGGTTCAAGTACTGGGGTTACCTTAAATCAAGTCCAGTACGTTGGCCCCAAACTTCAGCAAGATCTTTTTTGTATACTAGCTCGATTTAAAAAACATAAAATTGTAATGACGGCAGACATATCTAAGATGTACCGTCAAATTTTAATTAGTGACGAACAAACTAAATTTCAGAAAATATTTTGGCGAGCTGACATATCGGATAGTATTAGGTGCTTCGAATTTAAAACAGTGACTTATGGCACTGCTGTGTCTGCACCGTTAGAGATAGCAAACGAGTGTAAAGAAAAGTATCCCGAAATAAGTAACATTATAAAAAATGACATTTATATGGATGATATTGATCTGGAGTAGAGTCAGTAAAAGATGCTCTTCAAATACAAAAAAATTTATCTAGAATATTATCAAACTCTGGGTTTGAATTACGCAAGTGGTTGAGTAATAATAGCGCAATACTGAAAAAGTTTGAAGCAAATAAAGAATTAAATCAAGATATTTTACAAATAGGTGCCTTGGTACCAGACGAATTGGATAATGCGCTTTATACTTTAATAAAATTTGTACAAAAAGAATGTTTCCCTTTAGAGTACAACTGTTTTAATAAAAGGAATTAGTTTAAAATCTAATAGTAAAATCTTAAGTTTAAATCCATATTTGCATAATAATTTAATCAGAGTAGGGGGAAGAATTGCTAATTCTAAAGAATGTTTTGATCAAATTTATCCATTAATTCTTCCAAAGAATCACATATTTACGGAGTTTATCATTAAGCACGAGCATGAAAAATTATTACAGGCTGGTGCTCAAATGGTGTTGTCGTCACAGCGAGAAAGATATTGGCCCATTTCGGGTAGATAGCTAAAAAAATTATTGGAAATTGTGTCAAATGTTTTAAGGCTTTTCGAAAGGCTTCAAATTATCTGATGGGAAACTTACCGGAAGTGAGAGTTAATAATTACTTACCTTTTTATAACGTTGGAACTGACTTTTGCGGTCCATTTAATGTAAAAGATAGAAAAGGTAGGGTTGCAAAAACACAAAAGGTTTATGTGTGTTTTTTTATATGCATGAGCGTAAAGGCTGTGCATTTAGAATAAATTAGTGAGCGAGTTGACCACAGAGGCATTTATTGCAACATTTCGTAGATTTATTAGCAGACGGGGCAAACCATTGAATATCTTCTCAGACAATGCTCTTAGTTATGTTGGAACAAAAAAAATGAATTATCAAAGATTTATACTTTTCTTGAGTCAAATTCTGAAAGTTTGAGCGATTATTTATCAAATGAAAGAATTAGGTGGCATTTTATACCTGCTCGTGCTCCTAACTTTGGAGGTATATGGGAGGCTGGTATAAAAAGTTTTAAATCTCATTTCAAGCGAGTAGTCGGTAAACACAGTTTTATCGTTTGAAGAATGAGTACTGTGATCAGTGAAATTGAAGCTAAACTAAATTCTAGACCCCTTTGTCTACTATCCTCTGATCCCTCAGACTTACCAGCTTTAACGGCAGCTCACTTTGTAATTGGACGAGTGTTGACATCATTCCCTCAGGGAAATTTAATGGAAATACTTTCAAGATGGTAGCGGCTACAGGAAATCATACAACATTATTCGAAAAGGTGGCAAAAGGAATACTTATCCGAGCTACAAACAAGAGTTAAATGGAAAGAAAATTGCATAAATATGATTAAAATCGATTCACTTGCCTTAGGTATACAGTCCACTTTTGTGCCTATTACCTATTTCTAGGGTAGAAATGATAAATAAAAATAAACAATTACACTAACAACCTTTTTCTCGTGATAGTCGTGATTTAAATGAGGGCCTCATTTCGTAACTTACGAAAATGGAAGCAATTTATCTTGGAAAAAATGAAGCTGCTGAAAACACGGAAAATTAAATTGATGCAGATAAGCTAGAAAAAACCCTCGGCTCCCAATAAACCTCGGTTATTAAGACTATTTTCATAGGTAAAATCCAAAAATAAGACACGAAGCCTCCCCTTATATGGTTTAATAACCAAAATTTAGTTACGTTGTAAAAAGTAATGACGAAGGATGAAATGAGGTGATTTTTTTATGTTTTTAAAGATAAGGTGCCGAAGCACCTGCCACGTGAGCCGATGCAAAACTCACAAAGTAAAATTTTGACATTTATAAAGGAATACCAGGGTTTATTTAAAAACCATCTGGGACCACTACATCCTTGGAATTGTGGCGATGATGTCTGACCATTTTCATTGTACTTACTCGTGTAATAAAATTGTTGTATAGTTTTTTTGGGTTTAGAAGTGGTAAATAATACTCCGTTAGAAGCCAGTTGTGGTAATCCCTCACGTTATCTGTCTAACCCTGTTTTCCGCTACCCAGCGTTGTAATTTGCCACATGTTCAAAAAACGCTAACTTAACATCCCTTAAGGGACGAAATCGGGCGTACACCGGCCTTAACGACCTAATAGGTTCAAAGAACAAGTGTGCTAAGCGGCTTGCTGGTATCATCAAATGTGGTATATTACCCCTAGCAATTCCCAAAATATAGGAGACAAATGGACACATACTCGAATAACACCTTCAGATTACTGAAAAAATGTCCCATTGATTTTCTCAATCCACAATTGCATAACGAGTGATTTCCAATTAATTTGTGGAATGCTGAAACCACAATGTGACTTCCTGAACCGTGCCATTCGTTTTTTACACCTCATCAACACATCTCGTCATTATTTCCCCTTGTACGATTTCTGCTGTTTAAAAAATTTGTAAATTTCTTGAAAACGAATATGTAATAAAAAATCCAATTGTTTAAAACGACACCTACAACAAATTACTTAACCTCGACTTCCGCATCTTCTATATCATTCAAATTAACATATTTACGACACTAAACAGATACAACACACAACAATTTAAGCCATATTAATACATTAACATATTTCTAATTTAATTATATAAGAGATGAGGATGTTAATTTACAAACCAAATGGTTTTGTTGAGAAAATTTAAAGCTGTTAACTTCGATCGAACATTTTTTAAGGATGTGAAAGTGAAAGGTGGTTATAAATTTTAGTACTTAGTAAAATTACAAGAAAATTAAACTTTATTGTTCATTTATATTGTACAGATAGATTTATGTATTCTAACATCACTTAACACTTAACAACATATATTTGGTTAGTTATGTTTAATCAACAAATTATCTAATGCCTTTACATAATATACACCTACAGGAAACTTAAAGAATTTTTACGAATTTAGGTAAACAATTAATGAACCTTAAACCTAAAATAAATTACGTAATCATATGATTACAATGATAAGAATCTCTTCTCTGATGCTGCAGTACGTATTTGTCGTTCATTATAAAACAATATCAAGGTAACATAAGGGGATTTTCTATACGCATCTTACCTTATAATTTTCGGTACGTCATGGTCTCAAATGTACAAATACAAATAAATTATAATAAACTCAGTCTTTTAAATTAGATTTTTGAACTTTGGAATCGTTTCTGTATGACGAAAAGAAAGTTAACGCCTTCATCAACTGATAGCTTTTCGAAACTGGAATATTTGAGTCATATAACTTCCTGGAATTTTTACATTCTACGTAAAACCACCAATTACACTTCAATATTGTTTGATCAAATAACGTCGATTCTGGACACAGGAAACTTTTCATTATCAGACCATCATCCGTTAACGCACAGACGTGAAATACCTAAAAAAAATATATAAGTACATTAGGCTCTTACGATTCTCAGCAAACACTAATTCAAAATTTTCAAATCTTATTTTGCTTAATTTGGTTGAAATATATGTATTATGAATTGGAATAAACGATTACGCTTTATTCAATCGTAACTGTAACAAAATCGAATATTAATGATTAAGGAACGTAATCCTAGCGACTGTAATGGAATGAAACGCTATTGCTACATAAGTTGCACTTAAATACCGATTTTTAAAACTGAAATATAGTTACATGGATGCAGTATTTATTTGAAATTGAATATTTCAAAAATCGTCCACTAAATTTTTCTGTTATAATTCTATATGTCGATTCGTCGTTATAATTCGGATATGTTAAAATATACTTAACTTCAGCTTTTAGGAACTTTGGTAAAATTTGATAAACATACCCAATATAATACTTAGATATGGTTTTTTGCAATCAAAAGTTGAGTTCTGGATGTCATAGCGTACCTCGGGAATAATTAAACTCAGTAGAAATGATGATATAATGAGATTGAAAATATGAGAAAGGTGCAGGGAGAGAATATTGAGCTCATCAGAGAACTACAAAAAAAAATCTATTACTTGAGATGAAATTAAAAAACCCCTATCAAAGGATCGAACAAATGAAAACAACATATAAAAAGAGAAATTTAGTCATCACCAGAGTACATTTAAAAAGTTCCAATGATAAAATAATAAAAGTCCAGATAAGACCAAGTATGTTTTTAAGACAGAGAATATAACCGATAAATTAGAAATTATAAAGAGCAAGCATAAATTCAAAGAATTTAAACAATTTTCATCGAACCACGATTTTCCCTTTAATCGTCAGTAAAAAGTCTAGACTTTACACGGACGAGTACGAGGGTAGCTCTACAATAAGCTCTCAAAGAACCACTTCGGCCAGTTTTGCCTGTTTTCCTCTGTTTTTGGGGTTGAAGGAAGTCACGATCATTACTCGTCTTGAACCGACCCATTTCCACTTGTAAACAATGTTCGGAGCCACCGCATTTTCGCCATGCACTGTTTTTAACATGTTATGAGCTCTTCCGGTACAGTTTTGTAACTTAAATCGAAATCTATGATGCGCGACAAACATTACCTCATTCTACTGGGTATGGAAGCCGATTGGCATATTGCAACTTGTTGGAACTTGCAACTTGTACAAACATTTATTCATCGTAGTTTTAATTACACTTCCTGCACGACGAAAGGGTAATCGGAATCGATACAGTAGGTATACTGTATTTAACTTCTTCCTTCTTCCTTAGGTAACTTAAGACATAAAGCTAGATGGAACTTAATTGTCGTTATACGAGAGGTCTCTCTCGTGTGTCAAGGCTGTCAAGGATAAACCTGCATTTGCTCGGTGGTATTGTAAACTAAACGCACTGTATGGGCGGAATTGCCATCATGTAGAAGATGTAACACAGACGACGAGACGGCCCACTAGAGCCTTTGTGAATCTCCAACTGAATAGATGTTGGGGAATCCTGGACTAACATGGCTACAATTAAACCCTCTTCCGATGCCAGCAGTCTACGTATATCTTACATGTGCTGCGGCTTCAGTGACGTTGCGCAGTCGGACGACTCTAATCATGAAGGGAACAATAAAATGTCTCCACTCAGAATTCAGAATCATCTTTGGCACAATACGTTAGCAACACATCGCATAACATAGACTTCAATTATAGCATACAACCCAAGGCAAAGAGGGTAACCAACACCCGCCCATCAACAAAAAAAAGGAAGCCCATGGAACCATATTTCCTATGCGTAATTTGCTACATACAACTTTCTTTGGTAAAGAAAGAACATAGTTGTATGTAAACATTCAATCTGTTAAATTAAAGAGCATATCTTTTCATACGATCATGCAATCTGGACGTTCAATATGGTAGAGAATGACAACGTCAAGAAACTTTTCGATTGTGGCATTTGTTTTTTTTATAAATAAAATATTACATATTTGCAATACTTAGTATTATTTCTGTAGAATTACTACTTATGTAATTATGAAATAATTCGCTAACAAGTTGTAAACAATAGAATACACGAAAAAATTAATTATGTAATGTAACGTGAAATCCATTGTACTTAAAGATCTGTGATGAATGTAAAGAATTCGAACAGTTGATGTTTAAAATTTAGCAATAAAGGTCAAGGGGACAAGATCGCGCTTATAAGAGAAAACAATTTTTCAAAATATTTTATTAAACTGACGAAATTTGATTACGCAAATGTTATTATTCAATCAAGATTGAATATAGTATTATATAAAAGCATAACAGCAAATGTATTTCTTGAAAAGGTTTCTCACTTGACAGTGACCTTAGTGGTTGCTTATAAAACGAGGTTGTACTGTCAAAGCAATGTTTTGCTACTTATTATCAACTTGTTTCTTTGCATTTTGGTGAACAGAGAAAGTATCACAATGTGTAACAAATACGCTTGGTAATTATGGAATTGGCGCAAAAAGTCAAATATGTACTTATCGTGTACCTACCCACACTTTTTTTGGAAACTTGATTTCTTAATTCTCTGCTTATACTGAACCTCACATTTTACAATGTTTAATTTTTTTAAATTTTGTCTTTCAACAATGGAAAATCCTAAACTGGTTGGAATTACCAGCACCTGCTATAGAAAAAGTTCTTTCATAAGCAATAGTTTAACCCAATAACATTGAACATTGCGAATATGGCTAAGATCGTAATTACCTAAACTTATTTTTCCCAATTTGTCGAAGATTGATAGAGTTTACTTAATCTCGACTAAATATGAGCACCACAGGAGGTGAAATATCCAGATATGTTTATATTACTCAATTTTTGGTGACGAAGAAACCATGTATAATAAGTTAAAGTTTTCTATGGTCTTTTGGGCGTAGTAAATAGCGAACAACAAAATTTCTTCTTAAACAAACGGACGATGAAATTTCTGAAAAGGTTCTCGGGTCTTTTTTACCTTTCTCTAATTTTCCTTCGGAAAAAACTGAAAACCGCATCTGAATTAGAGAATTTTTTTATTAATCAGTTTGATACGTTGTCTTCAAGGTATCCTGGACGAGTGACAGCGCTATTGCTTTTATACTATTAGCAATTTCAGTCGCATCGATAAAAATATTATTTGGGTCTTAAAGCGAATCATAAATTATTTAGGGAGTTCGATGGGACAGACGAGGCTAACTGACCTTGAATTTCTGGCCATTAACCGTGAAGAGATTGAAAATTGAAACAGAAATGCTATTAAAATCTGTGAGGCTTTGGTACATCGCGCGAGATAAAACATATAATTATCAAAAGTTGGTCTTATATGCAGCATTATTTGCCGTCACAGGTTATTTTTAACCTTCATTTAAAAACTCTTACTGAAATATTGAGAGTGGAGGGGTAGGTATTTTGAAGTAAGCGCTATGCTTTGGCAAACTACATAAAATTAACGCCAATTCAATTGCTGCTAGATTAGTCAGTATTTCAAATTCCGTACAGTTATCAATAGAAGATAAAAAAGGTATGAAAAACAAGGTTCGAAACTAAAGAAAAAAAGCTAAAATTTCCGAAGATTTAAGTGAACCTTTCACAACAATGCAATAGGAAACATTATTTCTAAAATCAAAAACAAAAAATCAGCTGGTATTGATGAAATTTACCCAGAATTTACTTGGGTATAAATTTAGTAGTATAAACTTAGTTTCGTTGATCATATTCAACAAGTTTCCTTTTCCTCAATGAAAATGTTAGGCTTCATTATAAGGAATACAAAACAATTTATACCTAAGTATAAAAATGCCATTAAGGTCTTGTACTTCTCCTTAGTAAGATCGAAACTTGAATATGGTGCTTTGATATGGACTCCCATATATGAGATCCATAATTCTAATCTCGAGAAAGTTTTTGAAATATCTTTTCTTCAAAAAGTACCAAGAATATCCGGAAAGAGGTTATAGCCAGCTCCATGTTTTAGAGTGCTTCCAAATGCAATCTTTACAGCAGCGAAGGTTTAGATTGAACCTCACATTTTTGTTTAAACTGTTACACATTAAGATTGATTCCCCGTCGTTACTCAATTTAATTAGATTTCATGTACCGAGAACCTCTTCTCGATCAAACCATCTGTTCTATTTGGAATATTCCCGCACTAACCTGATGAAAAACTCGCCTATTCATACTATGTGTAATTATTCTAACACCATTTCTAATAGCGTCGATATTTTTGAATGTTCATTGATTGACTTGTTAAACTTAGTTTAATGTTTACCACTGTAATTAATTAATTATTTATACCTATTACAGTTTCTGTGTCAATTACAATTCACTATATGCTTGTATATTGTCCTGTAATTGGGTCCTTTTACCTGTTGGGCAATAAATTATTATTATTTTTAAAAAATAGTAGTAGCTTGAAAGGAGCAACTAGAGCTTACAATACCGGAATTCCGGGATTTCGAAAACCGGAATCCCGGACAAAATTGATTCAGTATTTAAAACCGGTATTCATACGTAAATACCGGTATTTCGGTATTAATTTTATTTTATTTTAGTAGAAAATATTTTGGATTAATGATATTTATTTATGGTGCAAAATATTGTACCTATGTTTACAGGGTGGGCCAATATTGTGTGGATGGAAGACTGTGGGTATTAACGAACATTTCGTTCATGGGATATGGTAAGACTACAAATCTAAAATATTTTCACTTGAATCGCAAAGTTTATACAGGATAATTTGTATTAAAGTTGCATTTTTTTAATGGAACCCCCTGTATTGGTCAATTCTAGTGCGACTTTATGTATCACACATAGTACCTACTTAAAACGGATCATTTGGCCGCATGTGTCCAAAAAATTGAATTTCGCAGGGATGACAAAGCTTAGAAGGCCATGACGACGCGATATTACTAAAACATAAAATGTACTATCGTAAACCGGGCGGTCAAATCCGAAATATTCTTGTGTTTGGAGAAATTACTACGTCAATTTTGCGTTTCGTATTTTGAAATTATAATTATAATTTAGGATTCATTAACATTAATATTTTTAGTTTCAATTTTTTATTTCAAATTTCTGTTTTGAATACGAAATTTTTGAATTTTATGTGGATTTATGTGAATTTTGAACTTTGAATTTCTAAGGTAGGTATGCGTTTTTTATTTTTATTTTATAGTTTCAGCAGTAAAAAGTCAATACCGGTGTATCAATACTGGGATCCCGGGATTCACTTGATTGAATACCAAAAACCGGAATTCAAAATTTCTTCCGGTATTGTAAGCCCTACGAGCAACTTTCTTTTATACTTATTCAAAATGTAGATACTAAATGGTATTGCATACTGCGATACCAATATCGCAAATTCTTAACCTTTACTAGTAACCCCTACACAGTTCACCTTATTATCAAATACCTACATTATTAAATTTGATGTGACAAACAAGAATGATGTATTAAACGTACAAAAAAAGAAAATTCTTATTAAATATAGTTGCTACGAACTTGGGCGGATAACCTGTTGCAATGCAGTGGGTTGTAACACATAAACCACGAATTTCTAAACGGGAATCAAGAATAAAATGTTTACATTTTTGTGTCAACTACAATTGATCACAATTTTTTTCTTGAAAGTAGGTGCCAAAATCCTTTGGATTATGTAGTCAAGTGAAAAATTTCATTCAACTCCGGATGTATTCTTTACATATAAAAAACGAAAACAAATTATTTTTCTAGGTGACAAATTATTATTGTGAGAACGTCCCTATGTAGTGAAAGGTGGCGATAGCGAACTGCTTTTTTAGTATATTTAGATTATTCGAAAACAAAAGAAGATAATCAACGTCTGTAAAGACCACATAAATGTTTCTAAATGCTAATTTAACCGACTTCCTAGACATTCTTAATTTTAGATATGGTATATAATAAATACTCACGACCCACTGCCCTGAAACACCAGGATTTATTTTGACGCTTCATTTAACGTCCTACATTTCATATAAAGTAATTTTTTTATAGGAAACTTGGGGTTACTTTAACTACTGCGAAAAATAATAGGTGCTCGATGCCTGAGACAATTTTCTACCTTCCTTCAATGATTCCCACTTTGCATCTAATTTAACATCTGGACTAAGTGCCTAAATAAAATATTCTGCGTAACCAATTTTCCGAATGACATCACAAACTTAAATTATGAAGATCATTTAACAACCAACCAAGTAGAATAACAAACGGTCTTTTATTTAAATACATCAGGTGTAACTTTAACTTCATGAATTTTAATTAATTGCGCGAAAATAGAAAAGTAGAACGTGTTTTAATTAAAATCCTAAAGGTTTTTCCAGTGAAATTATATTACGCGCCAATTATATTATGTACTTTTAGTACCACAATAACAATTTCTATAAGTAGGTACGTAACTTATTAAAGTTCACACCGTAGTAAGTAATAGCACGGGGCTTTATGAAATATAAATATTTATTATTTATATATACTGACACATATCAACGCAATTCTACCGTAACGTGCAAAGAAATCTCTATATATCTTTATTCTTTACGTACTAATAACAGATTTTTGAAATTTTGTAATTTGTTTGTACATCCACACAACTACCTGGTAAATAGAAGTCAAAATGTATTTGCCTATTTTGATAAGTAGTAAATAATGTTTCGACATGATGGACCTTTCGAAAACTGCTATTACGCTCCATTTTGACATCCATTTCACTTATAAAATAAAATCTAAACGTGATCAATTTCAATGGCTGTCAAGACCTTGTCCTAGTTAAACAAGTTTATTAAAACAAATGCACACAGACGCGAATTTACCTAAAACAATACAAAGTCATATAAAACGACTTTCTTATACCTACACTAAACCACACAAAAGGCTTCAAACGTGCAAAAATGTTTAGATTTTCAGAACGGAAACAAAGGTATTGGGTTGGTATTATTATTGTATATTTCTTACATAATTTTAATAATTAGAAAATATGTACCTACTATAAAATTTCAGAGAAAGTTTTAGCACCTAAAGAGAAACTCGATTATTGATAATTAGAGGTAATTGTCTACACCGATACATATTTAGTTAATTGTTGGCAAATTCATGATAAATTATTTTATTAAATAATTTTAACGTTAAACACGCACACTTTTTACGGTAGGTATGCGTGCCGCTTAGCTTAAGACATTCAATATGGTATCAATTACTATGATTAACTGCACCGTCTATTGTTTATTATACTCAAATCACTGTCAATAATTGCTTCAATTTTGAGAGCAGCAAACACTTCTACAGTTAATTTCAAAAATTGTGCCACGCGCCAGAAGGCTTAACGCGTAATAAGTATCACTGCACGAAAATAATACGCCTATTTTCCCTACAGCAGATTACTTCCTTACCGAAATTCAGTCATTCTTATTAGCAAATGTTACTACGCAACGCGAACAATTTTTTTCTAAATTAAGAATGGTCGACCTTTAAAAATTTCCTACGGCGTTTATGAAAACGCAAAAAGATTTGCCATTGTCACGCTTACAAACGGGGCCGGGACACTACGCCGAATGCCCACAACGCCGACACGATTTTTTGATGGTCCATATCGCCGACTAGGGACACTACGCCGACGGACACTACGCCGAATGTGCCCACATCGCCGAAAATTGTACAAGGGACACTAAGCCGAACGTGACCACAACGCCGACTATTAGAAAAAAATTAATAGGGACACTACGCCGACAGTGCCCACATCGTCGACAACCGTACAAGGGACACAACGCCGACCATGCCCACATCGCCGACGGACACTACGCCGACAGTGCCCACATCGTCGACAAGTGTACAAGGGACACAACGTCGATTTTTATTTTAATTGCAGACCCCCGGAAGATAAACTCTCGAAAAATAATTATAGATGGCTGTGAATAAAAATATAATTATACAAGGTTTGGAAATAAAAGTAATGCTAAACTTAAACGTAGATTGCCACTAGGTAAAGCGCCTAGGTTACTTGCAGGTTTAGTATTATTTTTTTAAATTAATACAAAATGGCAACATGACACTAAACAATGTTTGGAAGTAAAAAAATGCTAAACTTAAACGTAGATTGCCACTAAAGCGCCTAGGTTATTTGCAGATTTAGTATATTTTTTTCAATTGATACTTTTTCATAGTCAAGTGCAACATTTCTTTCGGGGGTCTGCCATTAAAATAAAAATTCGGCGAAGTGTCCCTTGTACACTTGTCGACGATGTGGGCACTGTCGGCGTAGTGTCCGTCGGCGATGTGGGCATGGTCGGCGTTGTGTCCCTTGTACAGTTGTCGACGATGTGGGCACTGTCGGCGTAGTGTCCCTATTAATTTTTTTTCTAGTAGTCGGCGTTGTGGTCACGTTCGGCTTAGTGTCCCTTGTATAGTTTTCGGCGATGTGGGCACAGTCGGCGTAGTGTCCCTAGTCGGCGATATGGACCATCAAAAAAGCGTGGCGGCGTTGTGGGCATTCGGCGTAGTGTCATATGCCCTTACAAACTGTCGACTTGGGGTAAGCGAAAACTGACCGCATTTGATAATATAAGAAAGCCGCTTGGCGCTTAGGACATATTGCGTCGATTTGTACTCGCATTCTCAATTTCATCTCTTAGGGTAGGTTTTTGGGGAAAGTGTTGGGTCGCCGAAAACCGCATCAGAGAGATAATGTGAGGATTGATTGGACAGAAGTGACCTATTGTAATACTGCAGAGTCATTTGGTCTACCGGAAGTTGGAAATGTAACGAAGTAGGGGCTTCCAAGGTTCTCCTACAAGCGAGGGTTGGTTACATTTCACACTTCCCTCCCCTGGCCCACACATTTCGTCGAGTTGTTGAAAAACCCATATAGAACGAGAGCTGGCTGCAAAAAAGCTGGCCTATCGAGTAACAGCATGAAATGATCTTTAAAAGCTAATACTTATACTCACCGTCCATAAAATCCTAGCTGCCTGGGCGGAACTTGTGCAGAAATTCGCCATGTCCTCTCTCCTGAATATTTTTTGGATACGAATTGTATTAAATAAGTGAAAATAACTTAAAAACCATAACATGTAGATATTGACATGTGGGTATTAAAAGAACTGAAATTCCACGTAGAATCCAAAAATGCAATAGTTCCCATTTAAAATAACGAAGTTTCTAGCTACTTCCGGCATTTTCGGAAGCGCTGCCATTTTGAAAATATTTTAAAACGATTCGGTTTTCAGAGTAACCCCTAAGTTCAAATTTTCAAAAACCTATACAAGGTGAATGAGACCACCCGTATCAGTCTTTTATTTAAAGAACGGTGAGTCGTAGAGAGGTGGGGTAAAAAAAGTGATTATAAAAGCCATAATAAAGAATCGAATGGTGATATCATTATTTCTCGGAAAAGTCAGCATTCCTCCAGAAGGCCTCCAACTCCAAAATTTTAAATGGCACCATAAGTCGAAAAAGGTATTTTTTGAAAGATTGTTAACAAAGAAGAAAGTTTTATGGGAAAAATTATTTTATTACTGCCACCCCTTTTAAGTAATATTCGACTAAAGTTATTAAATTTGAAATTCACTGTTAACAAGAAACATTGAAAAGTCGACTTTTAAAATCTAGTTACCAATGTTACATGTGTTCAAAATATCTTCCATTTACTGCTAAGCACTGTTGAGCTCTTCTAGGTACACTATCAGTGGCTCTAATAAGTACTTCTTGAAAGGGAAGAACACATGTAACATTGGTAACTAGATTTTAAAAGTCGACTTTTCAATGTTTCTTGTTAACAGTGAATTTCAAATTTAATAACTTTAGTCGAATATTACTTAAAAGGGGTGGCAGTAATAAAATAATTTTTCCCATAAAACTTTCTTCTTTTTTAAGAATCTTTCAAAAAATACCTTTTTCGACTTATGGTGCCATTTAAAATTTTGGAGTTGGAGGCCTTCTGGAGGAATGCTGACTTCTCCGAGAAATAATGATATCACCATTCGATTCTTTATTATGGCTTTTATAATCACTTTTTATACCCCACCTCTCTACGACTCACCGTTCTTTAAGTAAAAGACTGATACGGGTGGTCTCATTCACCCTGTATATAAAACTTTCCCAGAAATGTCTAACTAAAACTCCCAAAAAAACACTAAATATTTTATATTATAACATTATTTTGTCGAAATCATTATAATTGTTCATTGGACGATTCTTTGTTTATCCCTAAGTACTTCTATGATAGTTGTATTAGTGGTATCATAAGACTTTGAGAAAGAGAATGTTTTCTGCCAAGGCATTAGCACAAGATTTAACGAGGCAGAAATTTTTTTTCTTATGGAATTATGTTCAAACTTTAATTTGGTTATAGTTTGAAGCTGTTACTCGATAGGTACAGCAACGTGCCAAAAAAATAATTTAAAAAAAACTTTTCTGCCAAGGTATTAGCACAAGATTTACTAAGGCAGAACATTTTTTTTCTTTTTTAACTACATGAAAGCTATATTTTAAGAGTAATTTAAAGCTGTTACTCGATGGGTACAGTTCGTATCCAAAAAATATTCAGGAGAGAGGAAATGGCGAATTTCTGCACAAGTTCCGCCCAGGCAGCAAAAGATTTTATCGATGGTCTAGCTTTTAAAGATCATTTCATGCTGTTACTCGATAGGCCAGCTTTTTTGCAGCCAGCTCTTAGACTAATAGAGGAAATTGACTCTTCTCTCTTATTGGAACACCATTCTAATGCATTAGAATTTCAATATCAGATTGGGTTAGGCACTTCTCGATATGAAAAAGATTTACCTATAAATAAACATTATTTCAAGTAATGAGGATTGTCAACGTATTGAAATATTAAAAATCGAAGAATAATGAGAACGACATTTGTCATTAGTAAATACTAAAAAAGCATGAAAATAGAAGTAAAGACTGTCCTACCGATAGTAAAAGATATCGAGAACGTCATCCGGCATCGTCAACGGCTTCCTGAAGCAAAAAGAAGAGAATTCTGATGCTGAGAACCAATCGGCTTTTGAGAATTTATAGAAGAACAATTACCATGCATAGATCCTACACATACCATACACATACATACATAAATTCACCTTCAGAAGAAGTCTTTGAATTACTATATGGTGAGTGTCTTCTTACAATACTGAGGAGCCTTCTTGAGGAGTTCGGAGTAATGGTTTTAATCAAACTTAATGTACTTCATTAGGCCGACGTTTCGACTAGATACGTCTAGTCTTCTTCAAGGCGTCTTTATTAAAAATTGAAAATTATAATTACCTAGTTGAAACTGCCAGGTAAAATCTATGTTCAAATTAAAGGTTATACTACACAAAATCATAGTTAAGACTCAGTTAGGGTTGCCCAATTTTTTAATGCAACATGCAAGTAAGTAACACTTACCAGGAGAATTAGAGTTTGAAAAACAATGAGTGGTTCTCATTCGAATCCAGACTAGTTAATAATTCTTATAATTATTCGATTCAGTTATACGTATAGTAATTAGTCAGTTGTTGAAATATATTCAAAACAAATTCAAAATTAAAGGACAAACAGTAACCATTTGTCAACGACGACGAACAGACATAAAATGAGATTATTTTTAAAAATTTGTTGTACCCACTTTACCATGAATGTTATTGTAGATAATCTAGTTTGAACGTCACCTTAAATGAAAGTTAGATTCAAGGGTTAAAATTAATAGGCAAACTGGTTTATATTGTTATATTAGTTGTTCTTAATTGCAAATTAGTTGTTTTTTAGTTTTTTATTTTGATGGAGGATATTAGAGGATTGTATATGTTGCTTAGTTTATTAGTGTCCGAGTTAAAGTTAACATTGTTCTTGTAACCGTTGACGTGAATCATCTCCGAAATCAACAGTTTAAAAAAAATTAAATTCAATATTTAAAATGGCATTTAAAACAATGTCCTTCCTTAATGTGGTGTGTTGACAGTCCTGTTTCTTCCGTCCTTTTTTTACAATTATATCTGTTTGTAGTTCTTAATGCTATTGACCAGTTTTTGTTTCGTTTGCCCTATGTAAACTTTGGAACAATTATCACATTGTAACTTGTAAATGATTCTTGATTTAGGTATCTAAATCGTTGGTCCTGTCTTTTATAAAAATAATTTGACTCAGTTCTCAATAACCCTATTCGTTTTAAAAGCTTTATTTAAGTTTTATATTAACCTGAGGCAGAAATGTCTACATAACGCAAGGCACTTCAATCACGTAATGATTGTGACTTTACCTAACCCTGTGGCGATCCAAAAAGAAAACACCTTATATTATTATATGCTTGAAGGGCAAATAGTAGAACGATTTATGGGATTTCTTAAAATTGAAAAACATGCTGCCGAATATCTACAAGAGATTGTATTAAATAATCTTAAACAATTAGGACTTGACATTGAAAATTGTCGTGATAATACGATAATGTCAGGAAAATACAATTAGTGCGGCAGTTAACGACCACATTAAAGGTGAGCCGTGCATTTTGTGATACAAGTATGAGATTTGGTACAGTTGTTTTGAAGACTTCATCTAATAATTCTAGACGTGGGGCACGATTTCCACTCCTTGCGGAGACCCCTTATAAGAGTTTCAACCCCCTAAAATTCGGTTTTCTGGAAATATCTTTCGATATTTGACCTTTAGAGAAAAAAGTTTCAAATAAAAGTTGTTCTCCATCAAATCCTCTACAAAATGATATATACACATGCCCCTATAGGTCAGGTAGGAGATCCAAAAACGTAATTTGAAAATGAGTGTTTTTTTTTAATTTCAATTTTACGTATTTTCTAACCGCCATAGGTACCTTACGAAATTCGTTTCTTATACAATTCTTAGTGAAATGGTGAACACAGGCCTACATTTGAATTTTTGTAGGTACCTGAAATGAAAGAGCAAAGTAAAAATTATTGAACGATATTTTATTTGTCAGCTGAGAAATTGTCAATGTGACTTTGGTCTTCATCTTCAGCCTCTTTCATGGAAGAAGGACTCGAAAAGAATGCTTTGACAAGTGTTTTCAATGAATTCGGAACGCTGGAAGATTGACTATGGTCAGACACATCCTCCCAGTCGCATGTTGCGTGATCAAAAATGTCTCGTCTAACAGAGTGAGCACAATTGAATAGCTGATTGTACTCTTCGTCATAATTTCTACTGATGCTTGACCTCACTGTTTCATCAATGTCTGTCTTAAAAGAAAATAAGCACATTTGACTGGGGCCTCCAGAACATTCGATTTCAGGACACATCATTAGTACAGTACCCGGCGCGTAAGAAGACGAGGAACCGGCGCATCGCGAAGAACTACGGCGGGTGCCGATTATAATAAAAATACTAAGCAGTGGCGTATCACATTTGTATGTTTAATTAATTTTATATTGGAAGAATGCGTACTACGAAGATTAATCATTCCAATATTTCCATTGGGGACGCGTTTTTTTAACATTTTGTTTTTCATGTTTGCATAATTATAGGCATCTGTTCCTGAAAGTATGTAGGCATCTCTCCCATTTGTCTAATAGGTAATTTTGAATGTATTTTTAATATGCACTAATAAAAAGGAAATAAATGGAAACATTAAGTACCCATTAGAAAATTGTCTTAAAGACAATTAGAGGGAAAAAATATACTTATCTACATAATAAATTTATATTAAGCAGTTAACATAATGACTGCAATTAGAGATTTGATATATAAATATCCTGATTCTTGGTGCATGCATATTAGTTTTTGAAAATTGATTATACGGTGTAAATATTTACTGATTTGTAATCGGTTTTAAAAAATGTCTAAGTCTGGAAAAATCTTAAACGAGCAATCGCGCGAAATAGTGCATAACGTGTTTCAATACTTTTTAACACAAAAAGAAGAAACCGAAACCCTACGGAGCATCAAGGAAAAAACTTCAAATGCAACAAAAGTATCAGTCACAACAATAGAATGAATCATAAAGGAAGCCAAGGAATCGTCCGCAAAAAATAATGGTACAATTATACTGAGATCTCCGGAGAAAAAGCGCCAAAAAAAACATCCGGTTACGGATGTTGCAGAATATGATCTTAACATAATAAGACACATCATTTATAACTTCCATAAAACAGAAAGGAGTCGTGCGTGCGTTAAATCCTTACGACAGAAATTAATGGATGATTTGGGTTGGAGTGGTTCCGAGAAATCGCTGAGAATAATCCTTAAAAAACTTAACTTTAAGTGGAGGAAAACAGTGGACAACAGAAGAATTTTAATTGAGAAAAGTGATATTCGAGAAAAAAGAATAGTGTACCTTCAAAACATTAAACGTTACCGTACTGAAAACAGACCGATCGTCTTTTTGGATGAAAGCTATATTCACAGCGGACATACCAAATCAAGAAGCTGGAATGACAACAGTAACGAAGGATTATTCGCTCCTATTTCAAAGGGCCAGCGAGTAATTATGGTTCACGCAGGGGGCGACATGGGTTTTATACCTAACTGTTTGTTAACATTTAAATCTGGCACAAAAAGTGGAAATTACCACGACGACATGAATGGTACCAACTATGAAAAGTGGGTCAAAGAACGTCTTCTGCCGAATTTGCCAAACAACTCCGTCATTGTTATTGATAACGCCCCGTACCACAGTGTTCTACTAGATCCTGCACCAACGTCGAATAGTAGGAAGAGCGAAATGTTAGAGTGGTTACATCAAAAAGGAATTCAAGTTCCTGCGAACCTATATAAACCACAACTTTAAAAAATTGTACTAGAAAATAAAAATCGGTATAAAACATATAAATTTGACAAATTAATGAACGATCATGGACACATTGCGTTACAACTTCCGCCATATCATCCGGAATTTGGGCAAAGATAAAAAGCGAAGTAGCACAGAAAAACGTTACATTTAAGTTAAATGATGTCATGGAATTGGCCAACAAAGCATTTGAAACGACAACAATAGAAGATTGGAAAAGCCGATGTAATAAAGTAATTAATATAGAAGACAAATATCTTGAAAGTGAACAAATTTTGGATGTAGAAACTGAGAAGTTAGTTATAAATATGGGTGAAGATAGTGACAGTGATTATCAGTTTAGTGATTTGAGTGACAGTGAAAATGAAACATTTTAGACAATTATTTTATTAATCGGTATTAATTAAGGAGTGTATCTTCCTTTATATGTATTAATAGCTTATTGATTTTATTAATTTAATTATAGTGTTACTTCCAGCTTTTAATCATAATAAATTGTGTATTTACATAAAATATGGTTCTTTGAATTGCTTTGAATATACCATTAAAATATACATTATGCACCATGCGACGCCTCTGAGGTAAACGAACGCGGGAATTTGAACAACATCATAAAGTCGTATATCGCGCATAGGCGGGCTCGTCTTCTTACGCGCCGCGTACTGTAGTCGTTCATTCAGACGAGTTTTGTGGATGTCAGCTGAGTAGCCCAACTTCTCCATCTGGTCAGCGTACATCTTCTGGATGTCCGGCAATGTGAAGACAACAATATTGGAGCTATTTTGTATCACAAAATGCACATACAGTACCGGTCCTTAACCGCCGCACTACAATGGTTTACAAGGAAGAATAAGAACTCTATCTCCCACTGCTGTTTATGTACCTTGTTCTCAAGCTGTTGACTATTTTAATTTAGTTCAAAATATATATATGTACTTACATTTTTTTCTTCTTCGAGACATAGATAGCAAAAAGTCCCGTACCAAAAAGATTAAGCGATACTAGATTGTTTAAACAAAAACGGTTTATCAAAAATTACTTAGAGTACCTAAGCGCAAAGTGTGATCAACATTTCCTAATATCATTACTTTATTTAACAATCTCTTTATCGAATGCCTCTGCAGAGAGATCGTTTTCCATATTAAAACGGATAAAAAATTACTTAAGATCGACTATGGAACAAACCAGACTGCACGCGCTATAGATAAAGAACAAAAATATGGACAATATTAACTGAAAAAATTTTGCTTCAAAGAAAGCAAGAAAAAAATATATTTGTTAATATTTTCATTAAATAGAACTACCTATTTATAATTTTTTCTTTTTATTTTGATTATGAGTTTATTATAACAAATATGTTAAATGTATTAATTTTATTTTAAATGTTTATTTTACTTTAGCGAATAAAAAATAAATGTATGAATGTTTACTTTTCGCTAATTTGTATTTTTCAAGGAGGAAACGGGCTTTTAGGGCTTCAGGCCCAAAAATTCCTTAATCCGGCTCTGGGAAGGCACGATGCTTATATAAAAAAGTTCCAATAAAACAATGGAAGTATAGCAATAAAACAGTTTCAAGTCACTCCTGAAAAGTTGACTCATTTTTGCTGCAAGATCTTCAATTGACAACGATAAAAGGTTATTGAATCCAGGGGCGGATTTACCATAAGGCTAGAAAGGCTATAGCCTAGGGCGGCACATTTTAGGGGGCGGCAAATGTTGGGGTTAATTAAGTACTTAAATTAAATAATAAAATTACGTCTAGACAAATTCAAATCATATGAAACAAGTATCAAAAAGCGCGAATTCATATAGAATTCTAATTTCAACCAACTTCAAATCTGTAATTAATTATGGCATATACATACTACCCCCCCCCCCTCCCACACACAAGCACCAAATGAATCATTGTTTTTCTTTCCACCCTTAAGAGAGATGGGAGCGGAGAGCGTGGCGGACAATTAGTAAATCACGAAAAAATCTTGGAGGAAAAAAATGTAAAAATAGATCGTTGTTCTGAGGACATGTGCAATTTTCCCCCTTTCCACTGTTAACAAAGGGTTTTCAGTTGGGAGTGAAATTTACAATTTGAGAATAGTTTTTTATGGAGAATCCAAAAGTGCAATAAAAAATAGGTGTTCGCATTTAAGTTTTCAAAACTCACCCCCACTCTATCTCACAGGGGGGTGAGTGTCTACGTATCATGAGTTCATGACTCAATAGGTTTCAAAAAATAAAGGAAACGTGTTTTTCCTTTTGTAATTAGATGTGTCGTTCTCGAGATATTCAAGCGTATATATTTTGACTTTAATGGCGTCCCGACGGTGAACGGGTGATCTGATCAAAAAATTTAGCAAAGATTTGGAATCGGCCAAGAATTCCCTATAAGATGACGCCACTTCCAGCTTTTTAAACCCTGTAACATCGCGCAAGGCACAGGTACAGGTATCCGGAAGAATTTAGTAACCAACTTTTTGAAGTTGGTTGAAAATACAATATTTTAGTTTGTGAGTAGGTATATCAAATATTGTTTAACAGCAGTAGAAATAAAAAGCGAAAATAATCGTAGAAGAAGGGCGGCAAAATATTTTCAGCCTAGGGGCGGAAAATTCGTAAATCCGCCTCTGATTGAATCAAACGCAGTACCTAAAGGGGTTTTCAGGAAAGTCAAAAATCGTATTTGTGTAAGAAAATATGTACATGAGTTCAAAAGTAAAATAATTTCTGAAAATTTAGCCTCGTCTACGTGCTACTTTATTGTTTACATGGCCATTTATATTTTGTATAGAAATGTAGTTACTTAAATAATTTCGAGATAATTAATCAAGCACGGTATAATGCTATTAAATCGAAAACTTTAAGTAGCAATTACATTTTGATAGATTACTTATTTCATCATTGCTTACGGAATCTGCACTTATCATTGAGAAATTAACGAAACAAAGTATTTTGTTATGTTCATATTAAATGTAGATTACGAAAGCTGCTAATGAAATTGGTAATTTGGAAGTGTCCATTGAAATTGAGGGACATCTTAAGTACCTTTGGTGTTTAAATAATAATGAAAGGTTGTTTGCGGTAGAAAGTGATCTGAATATCGTAAATTTGCATGGAAAAGTGACGTAAATTGTTATATCCCTAAATAGTAGACTGAATCACAAATAATCCCATATACTTTCACATAACACGTAACTACTTCCTATAATCATCAATTCTTGCAAAAGAAAAATTTCATTAAATCGTCATTAAACGATAAATACGTAGTTACCATTTCACATTTTTACCTGATAAAAACAAATATTAACGTGTATATCCCCTCGAAGGACCATTGAAATGCACGCGGGATTTAAACACACAGAAAGGAAATGTAAAAATTGTGTTTTGTACCGCTAAATTTATGTACAATTTAAGGCACATTAAATATAACTATCGTAAAAAATTAAGTTATTTTTAATATACAATATGTATGTACATATTTATTGTAGATAACAGTTACCAAAACCTCCATAACTGTCAAACCGTGACCAAAAAGTGTTTTCTAAATTTGTTATATGCAACAGCCCGAATGAGCAAGTTCAATTATTTATTAATGAGGAAAAAATACGCAAATAATCATACGTTATGAAACTTGACCATACATCTCTAATGCATTCTAGTTACATGTTGTACACATGGAAATTGATCCTTACGCCCATTTTTATTTCGCAATAACAGTTATAATGTCTTTAGCAACAAATATAATCTTTGGTTAGAAAAATTACAAAAAATGTAGAGATTTGATTTAAATTATCGTACACGTAGGTTGGCGTTAATAAATTAAAATTTATTCCCTTGCGGAATTCGATTTATTTAAATGCTTACGCATGCAAAACGCTCTAAATTATTCAACAATTAAACATCTTCACTTACCGCTTTCCGAGTGAAAATTTGTTATAAAAGTGTGTTAATGAAATTCCGACAAAGAAAATGAAAAATAGCGTGGTTCTCTACCAAAGAAGGCCATGTAATTCTTGTCTTCTGAATGGTAATGGCCACGTTTACAAAAAAATGAACCACTCACCATGCATCCCAAATCTTCATCCGCGTATAATCCAGGAAAATGCTTCTGATCTCCACAATAGAAGGAAGTATCAGGAAGATCGACACGGGACACGAAATTATCGTCGAAATTTTTGTCGTACCCCACGGGATAATATTCTTTCGGTGCATTCATAACCTTATTACGACTGGATAGATGCCTAGGTGGTGTTGGTGGCGGTTTGTATGTTGTAGTCGTACTTTCGGCCCTTTTCGCTGCAAGTTGCTGTTGACGTATTAACAAAGCAGCTTCTATTGTTTCGGAAGATATATTAGTCGCAGCGGCTAAAGCTTGAATGGAACTTTTAACGCCATTCTGTAGTGTGGGTATGATTTCATTATTTAGTGGAGACGCCAATGTTCTAATTGATAAATTAGTACTACTGAGTTTATCTCCAATTGAAGATAGTTTTTTATTGTCCACAGGTATTGTTGCACCAGAGGAAACTCGTGATATAGAGGGTGGTAACGCGTTAAATGATGGAACAACTCCCATGAAGGTAGGTGTTGGAACGATGTTTCCAATTCGTCTTGTGCTATTTTTAGGTATGGGGACAACTCTTTCAGGTGCTGGTGGAATCGGTTTAAATGGCGGTATTGTTGAAATTTCGGAAGATGGCGGAATAGGGCGCATTACTAAATTTTTTGCCTGAAAAGATAGTGCGTTATTAAAGCGTATAGTTAACATTGCTGAGCTCGTACGTTAATTTGAGGCGATGATCCTATCGACTGAAATTTTGAGGTACCTTGCACGGAACGCCTCCGGTTCCCTTCAGCTTCAACGTTTGTAAGTGATTCCTTGAATCCCAGTTCATCTCCAAGACTGAAACCTGAAAGGTATCGTTAATCACACTTTTACCAATTGTTTTGTAAATGAACATGATACTAATTTTCAGCTATCCGACGCTAGGTTGTTATTGGCTAAGCAAAAGGTTTTAACTACTTATGTAAAGTGAAATGAAAGCAAAAATGGCAATTTGGTCTATATTTTCTAATTTTTGTGCTACATTCATAAGTTCTGCACAAACTCCTTTACTTTTACGAAACGAAAAGGCGCAATAATTTATCACTCTAAATCTTTTGACAGAGTTAACCATAAGTCTTGGTAAACGCATTTAAACGTGTTTTAATAACGAAAAACACGTAGTGAGTTCATTACACATCTTAATTAGTTCCAATGTACCACACAGCGTTGTAATTGTGATATCGCATTATTAATGAACGCCATTAGGGCTGTTGGTTTAGAGAATCAAACGTAAAAGGACTACAACACCAAGATTTAAAGCGTTTAAAGTGAGAGTAGCGGACAAGATAAATTTTAAGCGGATTGTTCGATTATACCGGGTGTCAACGAATCTATTAGACAAGCCATAACTTCTAGAATAATAGGTCTATTAAAATGAGATTTGGTGTAGGTGAATGGCATGTAAAGAGGAAAATTTTCGCATATTTTTCACCGTCTGGTCACTTCCGGTTTCGCCGGAAATTGCTCCGGTTTTGAATTTTTAAATGGAACACCCTGTATATTGTCACATTTTTGCATTTATGAGACAATTCTGAATCAGAATATGAATTTTAAAATTTTTTTTACGCCTACTTCATTTTTTTAGAGTCATTTTTAATATTGCATCTAGGTTGGCCATGATTGGACGTAAACTAATCTGAGGATCTCAGGTGATGTCAGAAAATTACAATCGCACAATTTTAGTGACTAGTATGATAGATAGGCATAAGACAAGTTGGAAAAATTACATTTTCGTGTCTAACTATTATTTTTCAAATGGCGACCGTTTTTAGACAAGCACTTTCCGAAAAGAGGATTTTTTGACGAATCTAACGATACTAATTTATTTGCGATTGGATTAAAAATAAGAACATAAATAACTAAATAAGGAAAATATTGGATAATAATTTATTTACTTTTGTCAAGTGTGCCATGGATAGCCGTGATGCATAATATTTTGTACTTAGTTATTTTTAACAAGTCTTCTTTGGAGAACAAAACACTCACTTTATCACAGTAAAAGTTTCTTAAAAGGCACACTTGACAAAAGTAAGTAAATTATTATCCAATATTTTCCTTATTTAGTTATTTATGTTCTTATTTTTAATCCAATCGCAAATAAATTAGTATCGTTAGATTCGTCAAAAAATCCTCTTTTCGGAAAGTGCTTGTCTAAAAACGGTCGCCATTTGAAAAATAATAGTTATACACGAAAATGTAATTTTTCCAACTTGTCTTTATGCCTATCTATCATACTAGTCACTAAAATTGTGCGATTGTAATTTTCTGACATCACCTGAGATCCTCAGATTAGTTTACGTCCAATCATGGCCACCTAGATGCAATATTAAAAATGACTCTAAAAAAATGAAGTAGGCGTAAAAAAAATTTTAAAATTCATATTCTGATTCAGAATTGTCTCAGAAATCCAAAAATGTGACAATATACAGGGTGTTCCATTTAAAAATTCAAAACCGGAGCCATTTCCGGCGAAACCGGAAGTGACCAGACGGTGAAAAATATGCGAAAATTTTCCTCTTTACATGCCATTCACCTATACCAAATCTCATTTTAATAGACCTATTATTCTAGAAGTTATGGCTTGTCTAATAGATTCGTTGACACCCGGTATAGAAAGTTTACATCAAGTTTATCTTTTTTAATTTATTTTTTATTTGTATGAGCGAGGAGAAAGGTCAGGGAGGAATCTGACAATAAAATGTATAGCATGGAGCAGGATAGCACACTTACCGAGGAAGGAAAAGAACGGTTAATAAACATTATGAAAGTATTGATGTGCAAAAATGATCGGCAGACAATACAAAGGTAAAGGCAAAAAAATAATAATGAAGGGTTTATCTACAGGAGCAAACAACAAGTAAGGAAGAAATAAAACAATTAAATTGAGAAATGCAGGGAAAATTAGAGATAGCTCTGAATACCTAACGGTACAAATAGATCTTTTTAGTAATAAAAGTAAAATTCGAAGCAACAAACAAACAAAAATTATTAAAAATAGAGGAGAGTAAAAATACAGCGCAAGCAAAAAAGGATAGTAGTGGCGCTCAATAACGCTTAAATTTCCAGAAACAACGAACAAAAAAAGAAGACCAAAAATTACGGAAACAAAGATGAAAGGGTTTAAGAAAATATACAGAGTGATATTTTGATGCAAACGTACAAATGACGAAGCGGATGGAGACGAGACAGAATATGAACAAGTGGTAGAAAAATAAGAGATCAAAAATGGAAGAGACAATAAAAATGTTTAAGCTAGAAAAGCACCAACAATAATGTGTTACAAAATGGAAAAATATCGAAGGAATGGAAAACACACACCGTACCTCGCAAAAGTGGACCTTAGAACTTCAATGGTTACTTTGGAAACACCTCAATCCATTTAGAATGAGCATCCAACACCACTAAGAATTATTGTTTATTCATAAATGTACCTAAAAAGTCAAGATGTAACCGGTAGGCCACGGCCACAAATTTAATTTAGCTTTTTCGGGTGATTGTTTATTTACCAGACAATTTTCGCACGTTTTACCAATTCTCTCAATGTCCTTGTCTAAACCTGGCCACCACAAATATGACCTTGCTAAACTTTTCATTTTTACTACACCCATGTGTGAAGAATGTAGCTGATTAAGAATATTTTGTCGTAAACTTAACGGAATTATTAAGCGATTATTCCACAACAAACAATTTAATTCAACGCTTAATTCGTGTCTAATTTTATTATAATATTTTAAATGATCCGGAACCTTTTTAGGCCAACCCGTATGAACGTAATTTAAAATAGTAATTAAATCTTTATCTTTTAAAGTTTCCTTTTTAACACTATCAAAATTTAAAGGAAAATCCGAATTATTAGCGAAGAAATGAATAAAATTAATATCAACTTCGTCCCAAACACTACTTTTATCGTTAACCGGCACGCGTGATAAGAAATCTGCCCGATTATGTTCAGATTTGACAAATTCGATATCGTACTGATAATGTGCTAAAATCACGGCCCACCTGCGAAGTCGATTTGCAGAAATTTGCGGTATAGCTTTTCGTGGATGTAAAATGGAGGTCAGGGGTTTGTGATCCGTTAATAACGTAAATTTTTTTCCATACCGATATTGATTAAATTTACATAACCCAAATATAATTGATAACCCCTCTTTTTCAATCTGCGAATACCTTTTTTCGGTCTCAGACAATGTACGCGAAGCAAACGCGATCGGTTTTTCACCCCCATCCGGCATAACATGAGTAATAACGGCTCCAATTCCTACATTCGATGCATCCGTACTTAATTTAATAGGTAAATCCGGATTAAAATGCGATAATACTTCCGCAGAAATTAGTAATTTCTTAATTTTTTTAAAAGCGTCGTCACAATCTGGTGACCACTGCCAGTTAACATTTGTTTTTAATAAATTATATAACGGATACTGTTGACAAATTTGGTGCAAATTTTCCATAATAATTAATTAATCCAATAAATGATTTGAATTGTGTTACATTTTGGGGAATTGATGCATTTTCAATCGCAACAATTTTACTTCTATCAGTATGCAAACCCGTCTTACCTATTAATCGTAAAACCTAAAAAATATGAAATTACCGGTTGAAATAATCTACATTTATTTAAAGAAATTTTTAAACCTGCATCCTGTAAGATGTGTAGAACTTTGTTTAACCGTTCTACATGCTCGCTTCTATTCTTCCCTGTGACTAGGATGTCATCAAAAATACCACAAGTCCATCTAAACCCTGCAATAACGAATCCATTATGCTTTGAAATTTAGCGGGAATGCTAGCGATCCCAAAAGGTGCCCTATTGTATCTAAAAAGACCCTTATGGGTGGAAATGGTTACCAAAGATTTTGACTTTTCGTCTAAACATACTTGTTGGTAGGCATTAGACAAATCCAATTTTGAGAATTCAACGCCACCCTGTAATTTAACAAACAATTCCTCAATGCGGGGTAGAGGATATTGATCCACCTCAATAAATGGATTAAGGGTAATTTTAAAATCCCCACAAATTATAATGGAACCATCCTTTTTTAACACTGGTACAATCGGCGTACCCCATGGGCTATAGTCCGTCGGTTCAATAACTCCCTCTTTCACTAACCTTTCTAATTCCGTTTCAACCTTCTTTTTTATTGCAAACGGAAGCGGTCGAGCCCTACAAAACTTTGGACTAACATCATTTGTTTTCAATTTAATAGAAATGACTCCTCTTTTAAAACATCCTAAACCCGGCGAAAAAACATTGTTATACTTTTTTACCAAGTATTGTACATCTTCTGATAAACTAATACCTATGAATTAAATCTGTGAAATACTTAATTCAAACTTTTTGAAAAAATCGCGTCGTAACAGAGGAGGTCCTGTTTTAGTTTTAACTATATAAAAATCTAAATAACATTCCTTATTTTGGTAATAAACTTTACAATGTATATAAGTACCCTAAAGGTACAATTTTATCACCATTGTATAAATTGAACACTTTATCTGTTGAATATATAATTTCATCCTTAAAATTTTGTAAATAGTATTTTTCCGAGATTACGGAAAAACTAGATCCCGCATCCAAAGTGAAATCACATGACTTATTATTTACCTCAATTGTTATATCCATCGGATTGATTTTACAATCTAATGCGAATAAAGAATAATCGGATTCTAAATAATTTTGAAATGCTTTGTTTTCAACTACCTTCTGTTTTTTTGAACGAGTGTGCGTTTTATTCATACACATCGTAGCTAAATTACTTTTTTTGTTACAAATATGGCAGATACATTCGCGAAAAGAACACTTATCTGCAGTGTGATTTTTACGACCACAAACACAGCACTTAGATAACGATAACTGCTTGGAAAGATAACCATTACTACGCTAGTGCTGGTGATTACGGCCTTGTGACGTAGATGCTCTTGTTCCATCTCTATTCCCCACATGATAGAGTTCCGGTTCTTTCTTTATCGAAATTTCCCGTTCTGGACCACATGAGAGCGCTGCCGATTTTGCGGTAGCAATTTCTACTGCTTCCTTAAACGTCACGGTCTTCTTTTCTTCAAAAAGTCTATCTTGAATCGAACCCTTGTCATAACCAATTACGAATGATCCCGAAGTACCAATTCCAACTGTGGAGCATCAAAATTACATAATGCAACCAAATTTCGGATTCTCGCCGACCACTCTCGTGCTGATTCATTTGTCGTTTTACGCGAATTGTAAAATTTGTACCTTGCGACAAATACCGACAAACTTGGCTTGATCAGATAATCCGAGATAATATCTCATTACCGACAAAATAATTTTCAATGCGTCTTTTGAAAACTGACCAGTCCGAATTTGCGGGGTCAAATTCCCTAAGATGTCCGACATTACTTCCAGAAGCCATTTTGCACTAAATATGTGGATTCCGATTTCCTTTTATAGACACAATCATACACTACAGATAACTTTTCGAAATCAACATGGTCGTCGCCACTTGTGATATACCATGCTTGGAATAATGAAGTATAACTTCCTAAAATTCAGTTTATTTAGTATGACAAATTAACAACAAGTAAGTACACATTCGTGTCTATGTGATAGTACATTTTTCTATCCCACCTCATGCGCGGTAACCTATTATTACACAACACTACTAAAAACGAGTCACAAGAACAAAGAAATACACATATTGCTTATAGACCTACTCGAAAAAGTATTTAGTGGAATTTGAAGGGAAGACATTAAAAAAAATATGAGTCAAAAAATATAATAAAGCAAACACGAACTAGTAAAGAAGAAACAATGAGAAATCTAAAAAATTTAAAACAAAATAGCCAGTCAAGTAGAGTTGTACTTATGCTTAACTCACCCTTATTCTTTATGGTACCGGGCGTTTGTCGATGACATGGTCCTGATAGCTGATTCAAAGGAAAATTTACAACACAGTCTCGCAGTAAGAAGTACCCAAGAAAATAAACATGAAGATCCAAAAAACAAAAACTATAATAATCTATAATATAAAAAACAAGTATCAAATGTAGGTAGGTACACATGGTATGTTCCGACTGAGCCAATCTTCTTCGAAACACATATTTAATAAGGACACGTATAGAAAGTTTCATCCCCCATATGGGTAGATGGATGGATACCCAAGCATACCCCATCCTGTTTTAATACTTAAAAATTTTTAAGAACAGCATTACGTTTGGCACTTTTTCCAAGCCTATAAACACAAATTTCCAATATGGCGGATTGAGTCTCAGACGAAAATGTACTAAGACATAGGTGTATAAATAAAGATTTTGAGCATCACTGTTCTCAAAATATTAGGCACCCTTGAAAGCGAACCATAACTGGAGTAGTAAAACCACCTTGTAGAAGAACTACTTAGTGAGAAACACCTACTAAAGTAGGCGCACCACATTGTATGTCAGCTGAACTGGATCCTTTCTGAGAGAATCCACGGCTACGATTAGAGCCACTTCCTCGGCATGGTATATCACAAGTGGGAAATGGATTGAGTGACGTTATGGGGCCAGACAACTCTAATTTCTACACAATGAACTTGAATATAAGGCCTAAGTGAACGTGGAGTTCGCCTATCCTCCACAACGCAACAAGGAAAATAGCTACAAAAAACGAAAAGAAAATACAAAGCGGAGAGAATTTCGAAATGATTGAGAAGGCTGCATATCTTGACAAAGATCCATATTTTGTTGATGATCAAGACGACCTGAACAATATGATCAAAAAAGCTAACAATTGATATGGAAGTATCTGAATATGTTATAGTGGGAACGATAATAGAGAAGAGTTTAAAGCTTGTCTAAAAAGCGTGGATTTATGTAAATACGTAAGTGTAATACTTATCAAAAAGAGAAACAGTAACGATAAGATAATGAGGAAGGATAAAAATCATTGCATCACTGAACTCGATCTTATGGGACAAAAGATTACCTACAAGAGGGATTAAGAGAAAACATACAAAAAGGAACAGGAGCACGCTTGTAACGAAGGAAATGTACTGACTGGGGAAGTTTTGGAATATCCGCACTAGACCACTAGAAAGAATTGGAAATGTCATAATTCAAGAAAATATGAGAATGACCACCTAGACCTAGTTGAGAAAAAACAACTAACGTGGGAATAAATTCGAAAAGATAGCGATCAAGAAGAAGATCGACACTCTAGAACTCAAGCGCTTTATTTTTAATCGATTACTTGTAAATGGGAGAAACTATTACTGGATCGCTTCATTCTAGACAAATTAGGTAAACTTGGTATATTGAGAAAGAAAGTAAAAGTGTAATTACGATGGCTAAATTTGACGAATCGAGACATGAATTGTTGGAACATCGACTCCTTTATCCAGATGTAGCAACTTTGCCTAATTTAAAAAAAAATGTGGCTGTAAAGTATTTCAAGACAAACGGCGATGTCATTGCAACAGAGAACACCTATTGTGGAGCTTTCCAGAAACAAGGTCATTAACGCAATCATATTTAAGTAGTAAATGGCAATGTGTAAGCAATAATAATAAATAAAGTACCAACACAAAGAGGGGGTGCTCGAGGTAGGGGATTGGGACATCTCCTATTCCTTGCGAAGTATTTCTAATAAGTTTACTTCCTTATTGTATCTGGATTCAGGATGATAAGTTTACTGGAAGATCTCAAGAATGGTGTAATAGTTCGAAAGTGAATGCTCTAATTCTAGGTAAGTCTTTAACCCAGAAAATGTCAAGTTTCTTGATTTACAAGTGAATTCCAAACTTTCATTTAATTTTAATTTATTAAAAACTTCCTGGTGTTACGAAGGTTACCAATCAATATTTCGATAACGGCTCGGCGTTTTCTTCTTTCCATACTAGAGTGAAATGATGTCATATAAAAAGGGTTCAAATCTAAAAAGTACCTACTGCTTTTTGCTGTGCCCGTTCAGTTGAAGCACAAACCTGAAAAGGCCACAAAATATTGATGATGACGGCCTTGCTCTCGAAACTCATTCAATATTTTAAGTATTTTATAATCAACAGTGATGTAATGATTTTCTTGGCTGAATTCTAATTTAACACTAATTATATGAATCTTTTGACAGGTGTAAGCAATCTCTTTTTTTATTTGCCAATCATTATTATTACGGCGTAAACGCTAGACGCCCCCAAAACGTTTTTGTCTAGTTCTGATTTACAAATTGAAATAATCATTGTAGAGATACCAACAATACTGCATAAAAGCTTACTATGAAAAGCATTCTAATTTTTTTGGAAAAGTAAGCAACAACTCAAAACTCTTCAAACGAACAAGCCTAATCTTTCAGTTTTCGATGAAGTCCACGTCGAACTCAATTGGATTCAAATTTTCCACGGCTCGAATTTCAACTGTACAAGACATAATTCCATTCTTCAGATTTTAGACAGAAAATTATTAGAAATAGCAGGTATTTGCCTTAAAGTTTCCCTACAGCATGCGATAAAAGCTTTGCAGGAAGTAGGTACCTATATAAAACAAACATGTTTCTTATGAGTTTTGAATTTGAAAACACTTGTTATCAAGTTCTGCATTAATGTGTGATTTTCAAAACCAAGGAATAAGATATTAAGCGCATTGTAATCGTTGAGTTGCATTGATCAAGAATACCACACGTTATGGCAGCAGAAAGGTCGATAGGGCACTGAAATGTTTTCAACAGGCACATCGTTATCAGAGTGGTCAAAAGGAAAGTAAAAGGAATTTCAACCGATGAGTTTAGCGACCGCAACATTGAGAAGAAGAGGTTGGGATTTCGTAATTACAAACTCAATCGCGACTACTCTCAATGACGGAGTGACGATGAAACGGCTTGAGAAATCATGGCCAATGCTTCCGTTGGTTGTTGGTGGTTCTCTTTACTGAGGGAAAGATTTTCACCGTTGATCCAATATAAAGAACCATCACCTATCCAGAAAGAGTCAGTCGAAGTAGCTGTATAACCTTCGTCATGAAAGAGAGAAAGTATACGATAGTAATGGGGGAGGGGGATCATATACCTTTTTCTATGTTAATTGTTTAAATAAAATGTTATCATCAAATTCCGGTTTAAATTTGAACCCTCTCCGTATACGGAGAGCACAAAGTCAAATTTTTCCACTGTCAGATGAGATTGATTACTACTGAAGAGTGAATTAGATACCTTAAGATGTAAAAAAAAATATTTTGAATTAAAGGTGTCTGAGGTGACCTTGAGAAAATTGAAATGTTTGAATTAATTTTAAGATATGAATCTGGCGGAATACAAGTCATTAAAAGAAAATACAAGGAGACGTGTAAAAGGGAAAAGGGGAAGTGTAAGGTGCTTATGGAAGATAAGATAAGAAGACTAGAGAACGAGGGGGGCGTGTGGAAGTTCCTTAATGGAGTAAGAAATAAAGGTAAATTGGAGAGGTGCAGGATAGATAAGGGTAAATGGAGCTGATGGAGGGGATTGAAAGTAGATACGAGGAGACGAAAAGACAAAAGGATGTCGGGGAAAATAAGAAATCCAGACAAGGAGGATATGTTTAGAAGAGCTAGAATGTGTTTTAAAGAAAATTAAGAAGGGAAAGGCTGAGGAGCCTGACGGGATACAAGGGGAGCAATGGAAGTATACGGGAAAAATAGTGAGAGGAAAGATATTGAAGCTGCTAAACAGTATATGGAAGGGAGAGAGAATCCCAGAGCCGTGGAGGGAGGCTACCGTTTGCCCTGTAAACAAGCTGAAAAGAAAGACGTAAGAAATTATAGGTCAATTTAGTGTATTGAATGTGGGATACAAAGTGTTTGCGATGGTGGTACGGGAAAAAACGGGAAAAGAAGGCGATAGAAGAGAAGGGAATGATCCCAGACTGGAGAGCCGGCTTCAGAAAGGGAAGGATAGGAAAGGGGGTAGAGCGTTCGCGCTGTTTATAGACATTAGGGCGGCGTTTGACAGGGTGAATAGGGGGAAAGTCTGGAAAAGGTTAAGGGCCCTAAAAATGGACGAGGAAGTAGTAGAGGTATTGAAAGAAATGTACAGGGAAACAAGATGCAGGGTGGAGGTGGGTGATGATATCGGTGAACCCTTCTGGACTGGAAAGGGGCTTCGGTAGGGATGCCCTCTGAGTCCTAGCCTCTTTTCAATATTGATTGGAGACCTGGAGGAAGTACTACGGTGACATCAGAGCGGTGAGGTCGTTGTAGGTGGCAAAAAAGTTTGGGTGCTAGGATATGCCGACGATCTGGTGTTGGTGGCGACGAGAGAGGGAGATATAAAGGACATGATAAGGAGTAACACAGAAATACATGGAGAAAAGAGGGCTAGAGGTGGATACAAGGAAGACTAAGATGGTGGAGTTTCAAAAGAAGAGAGGAAGAAGCAAGAAGGGAGAATGGAACTGAGGAGATGAGGTTACAGAAAGCGCAGACGAAGTTACATACCTCAGTTACAGGATAAGGTATGACAATAAAGACAATGGGCAGGTTAGGGAGTTGGCTAGGAAAGGGAAGTGTGGGGGTAGGAGGAAAGGGCAAAAGATTCAACAAAAATATTGGAGGTGGGTGCTAGGGTTGGATAAAGAAACCACGGGGTACGTGGTGGAGGTTAATCTGAAGAAGATACATATAGAGGCGGATGGAAAAGATGGAAGAGGAGATGTTGTTGAAACGAGGTGTAGAATGGGGGAATACGTCAGGGGCAGGAGGAAAGAAGGCGATATTACGAAAGAGGTGGACATGCGAGAGAGGAGGTAGAGAGGAAGATGGTGGAGGGACGGAACATAGCAGCAGAAATAGCAAGGAGTGACGAGGAGGTACAAATACAGGAAAGAAGGATGAGGATAAGAGAGGAAAGGTATAATGAAAAATATAAGTACATACTTAGTGACAGACGAGATACCGAGATACCTGAAGGGAAAAGGAATACGAGGGTAGTGACGCGATTCAGGGTGGGAAATGAAGAGAAAGACAGCAAATATTGGTTGTAGGAGGAGGAGAGGTTGTGCAGACTATGTGGAGAGAAAAGGGAAAATATGGAGCACATGGTGGCGAAATGTGTAGAGCTAAGGGAGCAGAAGGGAGGTTGGCGAGAGGTGCTGGGAGAGAATAGAAAGGGGAAAAAATGGATGTAGGAGGGTTTAGAGAACAGAAGGAGAAAAGGGATGTAAAATGTGAGTTAGACTTAGATTTAGATTTAAATTAGTTGTAAAATTATGTTGGTGGTTAAGTAGAGGTAATTTTGATTTTGATTAAGATTGTATATTTCAAAAAATATAATAAATATTGATTGATGAATATTAAGTATCAGGTCCTCTCTATAACTACAATCCAAGCTAAAATCTAAGGAGGAAATCTATTACGTTGAACATGTCCCAACGACGGGATTTACATGCTGCGCCCCTTTTCCATAGTGTCATTATTAATAAGTGCCCAAAATATCTGTATAATAAAATAACGTTCCGCACAGATGTTCATACACTAAACTTGCGCTATAAAGGATTACTTACACCACCTCTTCATAAAACTGAATACTTTAAAAGATCTTTTACATATAACATAGTTAAAACGTATAACAGTCTCCCCGACAGTTTAAAATCTCTCTCCCCGATTGGGCCGATTAATTTCAAAACAAAACTGCGTAACATGATTAAGGGTGGCCAAGCATTTCAATGACATTTCAATAACATTTCGATTTTAACATTCCAATTTCAAAATAATAATATTACACAACCAAGCTAATTAACCAAGTATAATGTTTCCCCTCGCCGCACAGCTTTGCACACAGGGTTAAGTGGAAGAGCAGACGGAAAAATTCCTTTTTGCCGAACTGAACTTCGCCCTGTAATTTCGTCTAATTAAATTGTTTATTTTTTAGTTTATTTAAATAAAGACAATATTATTATTATTATGTACTTCGATTGTTATCGATACTCAGGCCAAGCCTGGTTAACTAATCGCACGGATCGAAATCAAGTTACGATTAGTCCTACTAATACATATATCTATACAATATAAATTTGAAGTTGCTGTTAAAAAGTGAACATACTAAATACTATACCTACACATATTATGTTCATTAAATTATATTATAGTTATATAATATATATAATTATTAAATATTATTATTATTATTATTATTATTATTATTATTACTTCACATCAGTATTTTGCCACATCGTCTTTCATTTACAAGCAGTGGCTCGCTCACATTAGTCAAGGACAATTTTTGCCCAAATGAGAGCAACAACGAGCGCCTTACTAATCTGTTGAAAAATACATTTCAAGCAGAAGGTGCTTAAACATTCTAGAGCTAGACCAAAAGGAATGCATATACTTTAATTATCAACAATGCCATAAGTATCTAATTTTTCCCGCGAAACAGTTTTTGTGCTTGCTGAAGATACAAGTCTTATTTTGCCTGCTCACTGGATTAAAATATCACGAAACAACGATATCGCCTTATTTTTTCAATACCAAAGCAATGAATCCATCCATGTACCTAATTCAACTGTCTCAAGGGGATCCCGGAAAAGAATCCTTAACGATAATCTGCTAACAAAGACAACAACCAAAACCAAACATAACCTTAGCAGACTGTTCCCAAGCAGTAATGCCGACATTGTAGTGCAGATTATGATTGGAAAGTGAGCCAAATCCTTTTGAATAGGAATGAGTTGTTGCCTGTTGCATCGCAAGTTCGCATTATTCATAAAAATAAGTAATTGATTATTTTTAATAGCCGTTTCAAACTGATATAACTGATTATTATCGACTATAACTAATTTGCTCAGTGCTATTAAGGATATTGGTTCACTGAAATACCACCAAAGGCCTGAGAAAATATGCTCGCCTGTGCCCCACGGTCAGGTGTGATCTCTCCGCTAAAATCATATTTGATACGTTATATTAAAGACCGTTTAATTAATCAATAAACTGTAACTTATAAATTAAATGTTAGAGTCTAGATTCTGCTCTAGAACATAAAATATCCTTGATGGTAATTAAATCATCAGTACAAAGACCAGTTCGTGTGAAGGAAAACTCTCGAGTGTAATTTCTTTATGGGATTTTACTCAAATGTGGGAAGCGAAAGTGAAAACGTAGATGAAATTTCAAAAAGAAGATCTAATCAATAACTTTGTATCTATTTCCATTTGAAAAGTTTACGATTTCATGGTGAGACCTCCCCAGATTGAAAATTTTAATTGAATATCCCATTTTGGATGATTAAAGAGTACCTATTAATTGTAGGTAATTTGATATTTGTTATACTCACATAAATAATGTACTATAAGTTTATTGAAATTCAAACAAAACCGGCTTCAATTATGTCAATATATTTATATCAGTTGACTATTTTGAGGAAGTTATGTTCCATAGACACATTGCCATTATGTAAATACATAATTCCAATCTCATTTACATTAAATTAGAAAGTTATTAAATTAATACATTAATACCTAAACGTTCTCATTAATCAAACTGACGTTAGAAGTATGGAAAGGTATAATTTTTGTTTACTTAGCGCCTTAAAAATTAAAAAAAATGCGTATTTACAAAAGATGTTAATGCATGATGATAATATGAGTAGAAATAAGCGAAAGATTACCCAGGCCAACGTGAGCTTTGACACCACCAAGATTTCTAACTCGGAAGAGTCCGGATTTCTTAAAAGCGCAGTTCAGGACAAATCCGAATTCTGATTCCAGGACACAGGTGGGGTGGCCTAGACGCCATGTCCCGCCTGTAACCAATAAGTGGAATTGTAATAACATCATGGAAAAACCAGAAACTATTTAAAGCTTTAGGGTTCTCCAAGATGATCGATAATCACCAAATATATTTGGTAATTCATGTACACTTAAAAGACCTACTGACCCACATGGTACATTTATAACTGTCTCGTGGAATATTATTTACAGTTTTTACACATATCCGCTTTCGAGCTCAAAATTCCGAGACCCATAAAGCCTTAGAAGATATGAATTAAGACAACCACCACACTTGTACTTATCCTGCAGATCTACACAAGAAATTACGTGTTTACATGCTACACAAAATATACAGTTGAATTAATTACAAAAGTAAATTACCTACCCAAAATAATAAAAAAAATGAAACTTGTGCACTTCATATCTTCACAAACACGCGTTGCACTTGCCGATCACGCACGCACATATACATGCACCAAGACAACTTTCTGAACTGCAATGTAAGAAGGAACCCAACTTCAGTTCTTTGACTTAGCACGAAGACTACCACTGACCCAGTCTTTTCACCAATCCTCGTAACGGTATCAATAGTACCAATAACGACAATAAAGTTGATGGCGTAAACTGACCAACCTTCGCACAATCTACAAATTGCTAAGTCTAATCAATCGCTTAAAGGACCTTTACGTGTTATGTTATCAACAAACAAATGTTCTTGCAACATATTAACATTAATGGACACCTATATCTTAAATTATTTTGTAACTTCCATATATAAAAGTTAATAACTATTGGCAAGTGTTTTATGTTGCAATTTAACATAAACCTACTAAATTCGATTATAAAGATGCCATTGAAAGTGCTGACCCAAAAAATTAACCGCAGTTAATTCGTTTTCGATTAAATTCCGTTAATTACCTTCTTTTTGTCATTTCAATTAAATATCCGTTAACTTGAAAGTGTTAGTTTTTCAGGCCACCCTTCCTGACGAGACTCGCCCTCATATACGTCCATTAGAATTTAACTCGGAGCTGTCAAACAAATCAAAGTACCTATACGACGCGACGGTCAAGATTATTTCTAAAAAATGAATCAAGAATCAGTTACCTTGTCACGTCTTGGATACAAAATAGTAAGTATATTATTTTTGTTAATTCTTTCCTCCGCTATCCCTTATACAACTCCCCTGGAGGGTCCATTTCTTCCATAACTTCCACGCACTTCTTTACGTTTCCTCCACTTCTGTTACCCTTTTTAATACCTTGTTATCTATTCTAACATCCTTATTATGTGCCCAAACGGCCAAACGACTGTATTTTTGTGGTTATTCATCCTCGTTTCTCAGTTTATTTCAACCTCCGTTACCATTACTTTCATGCGGCTTCTCTTTCTGAATTATTCATGATTGACTAATGGTGTTGTAGACGTATAGTTTGATCCTGTTGTCTAATTCTATTTCTCCAAATATTATTTTGTTTCGTTCAGATAAATACAGTTTTCTTGATTTTTTTATTTCCTAGCTATTTCCAAATTTTATTTTCCACAGCGATGTCACAGCAGAAGTGTCAGATACCATCCTTTAGATCCACCTCCGAGCAACCCATACGAGGTAGTCCAACGAAAACGTTTCACTCGCTCTACTGGCGCTCTAAATGGTTTTTTGACGCCTAAAAACTAAAACGTGAGTGTCCATTTCCTTAATACCAAAACTGTAAGGTTGTGAGGTTTGATATTCTAGAACAATTTTTGAAATTAACGGTTTAAGTAAAATCCACCACGTAGGATATCATTAGAAAGAGAATGTTGTGCTCTTTAACATGATGTATCGCTTGACCCCATTTACCATTTAAAATTATAGAGGGGTGTCAGGAGTGTGATACTCTTCCTCCAGGGAGTTGAAGCGATAGGTTGCAAAACATACTTAAAACGTGCCTCCCTCGAAAACAAAATCAGGGGATCCGGGAGCTTCTTTTGGAGATGCGGCAATTAGCAAGAAGCACACCAATTCCAGATGATCTCCCACCAAGATTTCTCTGACATCTCAGAACAAATTATGGATGCGCTGAGAAAAACTCGCATCCATGATAAATCCCGACACAAGCGCCAGTTGAAGTAAAGGAACAGAAAGCGTTTATAATACAGGAGCAAGAAAAGAAATTCAATAAGTATAATGTTCTTACATAAGCAAAAGTACCTCGCAAAACTAGATCCGTCAACGTTTTTCTTCTTCTGAACATCTCTTTGTTGCTAATAGAACGCCTATTCCTACACATGGCCATGGGGTACGTCCATTACAACTTAAAAGTTGACCCTCGAAGACAGTACCTACCTAGAAAATCCTACATCACTTAACGTACGATGTGTTTTTCAACCCGCTCGTACGCTAGTCCCCGTTTCTATTCGAGCACACGATGAAATCACCGATATATTCCGAGAACTCTCCCATTTATACCTCGAGTAAGATTCGTTACAAATGAATACGTACGTACACATATCCTTTTTAAGCACTTGGAAGTAAGTTTACTGACTATTTTTATCTAACATTGTTATACTTATGATTTTTCTTTTACAGATTGTTTCGCTCTTCACATACCATTACATCGTTTATTATTTTATTGTATTGACGGTAATACCATTATTGTATTCATTTGTTGCTGGTATATATCATATTGTTCTTATAGCCGAGCCTGATGATGGTCATAGACCGAAATCGATTGCGCTAACAGAAAAACGAATAAAAAACACTTAGCTTAATAATTTATTATTTCATTAGTTAACGTACGTACGTGTTTTACCACATCAACATCAAACGCCACCTACAAGTAAAACTCGTACGCCGCTTACCACATGAGAAAATATAATGCGCAAACATCACTTTTCAAGAAATGATCAGACATTTTCAAGCGATTTCGATTCGATTCATAAAACTGACGAAACCTGGCGCCTATGCCTGGACTACCGCCTCTTTAATCATATGACAATTCCGGACCGATATCGGCTACTGCGGTGATTACACACTGTTCGAACTACATGACTTCACCAAGTGCGGTTTGGGAAAAGCCGATGTTATTCCAGAGATCTAGCGATAAAATGGGCTACGGACTACGGACTACTCGAAGATTGTTATTTGTAGATCGGTTGATAATCACAGACATCAAGCCTCACCCCACTCTATTCAAAATCTTGTCTCATAACTATTTAACACTTGAATGCTTAAAAATGCATTTTATGGACACCAGAGGTGAAATTCCAGGAGTATCAAGCGATTTCAAACGTTCCCCCCCACGCCTCATACATGGATGGCACTTATCTCTTCGTGAGGATGGTGAATTTACATCAATGTACATATTGAACAAGCGCCATTATAAACCCCAATCAATTAGCAACGCGTTTGAAAAAGTTCAAAAGACTACGCGCTTTTAACACACTCAACCAAGGGATTACCACTTCTCTTAATGACAGAGTCATCCGCTATTGTAGGAGACGCAGCGCTATACCAAACTGTAAGGTGTCAAGCAGTCTCTGGGATTCTTCTAGGAACACCCAACAAAATTAAAGCATTTACAACAGGGCACTGACCACTGCTTACCTAAACTATCATACATTTTCGATACCTCCTTGAAAACTGGCAGTATGGTTTGTCCATTAACGTTTGTCAACAACGATCCGATAACACCAATGAGAGACAACGATGTCCATGGACTTTATCGATCAATATATACGACAGACATCGGATACGAATTGTGCTGACATCATAGTGGCCAATAAATATTCACGTATAAACAATATCAACGGACAACTATTTACAATCACCGCCGCACAACTTACTGACAACGTTAGATCAAGAAGACGTCGTCCTCCGGTTTGAGATGTAAATCGTCTTTACACCTACAATGCAACCGACAGTTATTCCTGGCACTCCACAATTTAGCCCATCCTGAGAAACGTGAGTCTATCGCCTTGTTTTCTTATGGTACTCAGTGCAACGTTATTGTTGACTGTCAGTGGCGTATTTAACGGGCGTGCGGCGCAAGACGACGAGGGCCTCGCCAAATGAGACCATCCAAAAAATAAAATTAATGATGATACATTATAAATATAAGTAAATGATGAGACAAAAAAATAAATAACACTAACAAATTGATTCGAAAAGGCCATTAAATATAAAATTTTGTGTTTTTTGATAACTAGACGTTTTTTTACCACCTAAATAATGTGGGCCTCCCTACTTTTGCATGACGATGGGCCTGAATCTTAAATACGCCACTGTTCACTGTGAAAGATTAAAATACCTGCAATGAGTTTTGTTATCTTGTAACCGCTGTCACGCTTTGATGTTCCGAGCGCAATCACTGCCAATCGAGGAGCCCAATTTAAAAGCTTGTCATTTAGAGCCTTCACCAACCACGTGGGTGTAGGTATATGTACCATATGAGAACAACATCGTGTTACCCAGCTGCAAATGGAGAAATAGAAACATGGCTTCGTAATAGGGCTCATATTCGGGATAATAAGTGGTAATCGGAACAGGAATACCTTCAGATTTCCTTGAACCGTACAACTTTACCAAAGAAGGACATGTATTCGTCGGGAAGTTGGATGACCGTATGGAAGACGTGAAACATCTAGCCATTTTTCAAAGATCCACACACAAAAGGTCTTAAAGGCAAACCATTTTTCCAACATAAGAATCTCACTAACCCTCGGTTACATAATAAGAAACTAAGTTAGCCTGAAAAACAAAAGACTCGTGTAAAGACTAGAATGCCTTGCGTGCACGGGCGCAATACGAACAAACCCCACAGCCGTCATGGGAGCCCTTCTGAGTCTGCCTCCACTGGACGCTGGATCTCCACGTGAGAAAGCAGGCCACGCTGGCAGCCTTGCGTCTGAAAAATAACGGGTTGTTGAACAGCAGAGGTATTGAGATGGGCTACTCTCGAATTCTGGGCGATCTGACTCACTCATTCCTCGATTTATACTAGGGAAAAACTACCACATCTTCTTTGATGAGGAAGTTGCATCCCAACCAGACATATCCATCTTCAGGGATGGATCTAAAACAATGGAAGGAACAGGCACCGAAATTTATCCCAAACAACTGAACTTCCATATCAGCCAACCTGCCAACCACTAGGCAAAATTTCGACTGTCTTTCAGGCAGAACTAGCAGGAATAACGCTTAGTGCAAAAGCAACTCTTATGCACAGCATAAAGAATAAAATCATCAGAATCTCCAGTGACAGCAGAGCCGCTCTACAGACACTAGATCAATACAAATTCACCTCTAGGCTGGTTTCCGAGTGTCCCCAGATAATAGAGCAAGAAACAAACAGTGATACCCTCGAGCTCGTATGGGTTAAAGGGCATATGCTGGAACAACTGAATAGGCAATGAAAATTATTGAAAAAGCCTATAAGTTAGCCCGACTGGCCTCAAAACAACTGTTTTATGGTCCAGTAGCGGCTGTTGCACTTACGTCTTACAGTTACAGTATCAACTGTAAACAACTCAATAACCCAAGACACTCAAGCCCAGCACAAGGCCAGGTGGAACTTGATGTCAGACTACCGTCACACGAGAAATACCTTCAGAGGAACCATCTGCACAGGGCTATCCAGAAAGAACCTGCGGCTACTTGTGGGCATGCTTCCTGGGCACTGTAAAGTATAAACTAAACAAGCACATGCACCGCATGGACTTGGTCGTTGGTCGAATCACCATCCTGTAAAGGATGCTACACAGACGACGAGACACATACTTTGCTAGTGTCCTGTACCTACTTGTCGAATTAAAACGATCCATGTTTGGAGGGGGGGGGGGGGGGGGGGGTCCTGGCCACACATGGCTAAGATTAGAGACGCTTCCCCGTCCAGCATCGTCAGGTTTATCTCACGTGTGGAATGCCTTGAGCGACGTTGTGGGGTCGAAGAATTCTAATCAGGGAGGCAGCACAAAGGGCCCGTATAGGTGGTCCATGTGCCCGTGGACTTCTGACCGCCCTCCCATAATCCGTAATACAGAAAACAAGACAAATTACTACGCAAAATAACTGTAGTAAGCTATTGCTGTAAACAAGTACAGGGAATTAAAGTGTTCCTAAGGCAGTAGGTACTGTAGGGCATATAACGGGCAATGTGAAAAATTATGGCCAAGCCTTTTGAGCTCTCCAGAGTTGCACCACATTGGCAAATGAATCACAAGCAGCACTGCTTCAATTAATTACTTCCATTTCAAATATACTTATCCTGTCTAGTAAAAAGAACTCATTTTTCCATAGAAAACATGAGGGAGAATTCATAATTGTCTCAAAATCGTGGGAGCACACAGGTTTGTACTTTTTTCTACAATGTTCAAGAGTTTGGCTTCAAAGGTATATTGAGTGCATTACTGGTTACCAGCATTATTGAATGACGGAATTACAAATATATCTTATCTCCATGGTTGAAACATATGTTTAGGGCATATAAGCGACAAGCAGTGATAACAGTTAAGAGATTGAATCTGAAAAATGTTAATTACAAAACATATGCAACCTGAGAAACAATACAATTACATAAGGTTTGATTAATAATATTAATAATATAGGTATGTTTTATTGCAGAGATCCTAGAGATATACAACATGTCATAATACAGCAATGTTAATATTAGATGATAATAATACCTACCTACATTCATATAAATATAATAATGTTATGAGTTAAAAAATTCATCCAAACCATTAAACCTTCTATCAAGAAGAAAGTTTTATTTCTGTTTTAAATTTTTGAAGGGTACAAATATTTTTCAAATGTGCTGGCAAATGGTTAAAAAATTTTACCCCGTAATAATTCGGTGAACATTAACCTATGTTATATTTGCGAAATACCAGATGTAAATCTTGCCTTTGCCTCGTACTATCATGATTATGAAAGCTCTCGTTGGTCTTAAAAATATGTTTATTTTTGAAAACATATATTGACAAATTTAATACGATTAGATCATATAAAGTTAATATTTTAAGTTTCTTAAATAATGTACGACAGCTGTGCCTCTGATCGACACCTTCTATACAACGGATAACCAGGCGCAAAGACCGTACATTAGTCTAGATTCAACATAAGAGTAGTAAATATTAATTATCTGTTATACTGAGAGTATAGTTTTTAGTTGTCTAATTAAGTAACACAATGAACTAAGTTTGTTGTAATTGTATTACAATATTAACAAGTTCCGCTTATATCTGGAGACGCACTATAGCACCTATTGATACCTCGAGCATAAATAACGTACAAGTTTTATGAAGGACAAGTCCATTTCCAAAGAGGTACCCAACGTATGAAACCACGATTCGAGCATTAGCCCAAAATCCATACCACCACCAAGTATATTGAATGGCACCTTCAGTGCACCATTTATATTAATAACAGTATTATATAGGTACCTACTTCTTATCCTGTTTTTTTATAATTTACAGTGTTAATTAAAATAGTTTTATAATTTACAGTGTTAATTAAAACAGTTTTCTAGTTGTAGGTATTTTAACTAGGGAGACAAGAAATTTGGTTTTTATGTTCACATATAAGGGATTATACCATTGAGTTTATACACTCAATGCATATACCTATTGATTTTGTGTTCCATAACAATTTTGTACTGAAAATTTTTCTTAAGAAAAGGAACGACATCAAAAATTATAGGTGAATTAGTAACCTAATCCCATTTCCTGCTATAAAATTTAATGTAGTGGAGAAAAATAAACTAAACATAGTTATGCCATTTCCTCTTACTCATTTGGCCATTGTTACACAAAGCAAAATTTTGCTCATGGCATGGATTTAACACCTGATCCTCTCTTACTAACTTAGTTAGCACTAAGTTACCAATCCCTTTAACAGTCCAGACTCCCTACATTTATTTATTTTTAACAACTAAAATTTTTCTACATCTACACAATTATAATTAGAATGCTTATACTACTGTTGTATTATTATTATTACTATTATTATCACATGTGGTTCGTTTCATTCACTTTTCGTTATATTAGTATAGTTTTATTCCAGCTACGAACTACTGTATCTCTACAGCAGGAAAACAATTAACCTTGGTTTGAGTATGTTTTATTAAATATCTTTTGTACTACAACTAGCGACAATTTTCACATTTGAACTATGACATCTTTTTGTGTGATCAACTAGTTTATACTTCCATTTTGTCACGTGGTCACATAATTTACATTTAAATTTGGTTGAACCATGACAACCATTAAAATGTAGAGTTAAATTGTTCTTGTACTTTGTTACGTAATCACACACTGTACATTTAAATTGAGTCGAACCATGACGAGCATTTACATGTGCCTTTAAATTGTATTTATATTTTGTTTTATAATGACATTGTGAGCATGGAAATTCTTTTACACTTAGAACATTTTCTATTCCTGCCATCGCTGATTGCATATTTGAACCGTGACATCTTTTTGTGTGACCATCTAGTTTATACTTCCACTTTGTCACGTGGTCGCATAATTTACATTTAAATTCGGTTGAACCATGACAACCATTTAAATGTTGAGTTAAATTGTTCTTGTACCTTGTTACATAATCACACTGTGTACAATTAAATCGGGTCGAACCATGATGAGCATTTATATGTGCCTTTAAATTATATTTATATTTTGTTTTATAATGACATTGTGAGCATGGAAATTCTTTTAAACTTAGAACATTTTCTATTGGTGGCATTCCTGCCATCGTTGATTGCATATTTGAACCATGACATCTTTTTGTGTGAGTAACTAGTTTATACTTCCATTTTGTCTTGTGGTCACAAAATTTACATTTAAATTCGGTTGAACCATGACAACCATTAAAATGTAGAGTTAAATTGTTCTTGTACTTTGTTACGTAATCACAATCTGTACATTTAAACTGGGTTGAACCATGATGAACATTCATATGCATCTTTAAAGATGTTTTCCGTTTCGTTATGTAATCACAATTTGTACATTTAAACTCGATTGAACCGTGATTATTTTTCATATGTCGCTTTAAAGATGTTTTCCTTTTCGTTACGTAATCACAATCTGCACATTTAAATTCATTTGAACCATGATTACTATAAAAATGTTGAGTGAAATCGTTCTTGCACTTTGTTATGTAGTCACATTGCTCGCATTTAAATTGACTTAAGCTGTGATTTGCCTTGATATGTCTTTCTAAAAACATTTTATGCTTCGTCACATACTCACAATTTGCACAATTAAATTCATTTGAACCATGACATTTTTTTGTGTGAACAACTAGTTTATGTTTCCATTTTGTCACATGGTCACATAATTCACATTTAAATACAGTTGAACCATGACGACCATTAAAATGTAGAGTTAAATTGTTCTTGTACTTTGTTATGTAGTCACACTGTTCGCATTTAAATTGACTTAAGTTGTGATTTGCCTTCGTATGCCTTTCTAAATTCATTTTATCCTTCGTCACATACTCACAAGTTGCGCATTTAAATTCATTTGAACGATGATGCCTTTTTATGTGAGCAACTAGTTTATGCTCCCATTTTGCCACATAGTCACATTGTTCACATTTAAATTCAGTTGAACCCTTTAAATTATGTTTATTGTTGTATGCTGACATTGTGGGCGTGGAAATTCTTATAAGCTTCGCATGTTGTCTATTGGTTGCATTCTTGCTGGCCATTACTGAAAGTTGTTAAAACTTCTATTAATATTATGCGAGTTCAGTCATATACATACATATACACAAGGAATGGCAAAAGGGCCAGAACGGTCAAATATCACCGTTGTCTGCAAAGTGATCTTTTGAAGATTTATATGTATACCTATACAGCAAAGAGCAGAGAACTAATCATAATGGTAATTATTTGCTACTTCTAATTTGTTTTATGGGCCACCATGTATCTAAAAAGTACGTTCAGAAATACATACTTACAACAAAGGTTTTTGTATTAACCTCTTCGGGCCCCAGGTATCATATATGATACTACAGATCAAAAATTTATTTCAAGCGTTCGCGGCGCGACAGGATGGCTCACTGGTATCGCTTAGGACCTTCAACCTAAGATATCTCTGATGATATCATGGGACGCCAGCGTGGCCAATGTTTTTTTTTTAGTACCTCTTACTATTGCTGAACTGCAAGAATTGGCCGATAATCTGAACTTGGATGAATCTGACTGATGAAAATTTTGTTGATGAAGATGACGATGCATGGGACAGCACTTCGGATGTTTTGAATGCAAGTCATGACGAAATATTGGCTGAATGTGACAAAGATGATGGTGATGATAACGCAGAGGGTGACGCTGATCCCAGTAGCAATTCAGATGATGACTTTCCGTTATCAAATTTGATTCAGCGGGATAAGGAGAGGAAATGGAAAAGAACAAATTTTGGACCACAGCTTGAAAAATACTTACCTTGTGATTAAGAACCATTGGACGCTGACAATTTTCCCAAACCTATTCGCTATTTCAATAAGTACCTAAACAACAGTTTTTAGCCATGTTCACAAACATGAAAAAAGTGGAAAAAAACTGGAAAATCATTGGAGATCAAAAAGAATTGGAAACGTTTTTTGTCTGTTGCATGATCATGGCCATTTCAGATAATATAAATCAAGAAATCGGTTTTTTCATTATTCGAACGCTGCCCAAACTTGTGGACGACGATTCAGTATCCAAGTAGGATAGAGCAAATGATAGATTTTGGAAAGACAGACCAATGTCGGATCAAATTCAAAGAGCCTGCTTGCAAAATGAAAGATCACAGAACGTCTCAATAGATGAACAGATGATATCGTTTCATGGGAAGGTTTTAATGAGGCAATTTGTCCGTGGAAAACCTAACCCTGTAGGGTTGAAGAATTTTGTCATGGCGACTCCTACAGGCATTCCCCTCGATTTTCATATGCATGAAGGAAAAGGTAGATCACCTGAATCCAATTTGTAACAAAGATTTAAAAAAATTCGGAAGGGCATGACATGCTGGTTGCCGAAGATAACAAAATGGTGGTTACAAAATGGTTTGTTTGAAAGCCCATTCATCTGGCTTCGGCAGAATTCGGAGCAGAACCTGGTAACATGTGAGCGCTGCTCAGTACAGGATAAAAGATACATAGAATTCAGTTGTCTATGAGTGATTCGGCACTACAATGACAAAATGGGCGGTGTGGACTTGTTTGGACAAAGTGATGGCAAAATACCCCATGGGTAGCAGAGCGAATAAATGGACAATGAGCCAAGCAGAAACAAGAGGAAAATAACACCCAATGCTGACAAACGCTTGGGAGAGCAGAATACCAACCATCTTCCACAGTTCGTTAGTGAGACATTTTGGATAGCTTGTCGTAAGATTGCACACATTATATGCAATGCCCAGAGAATACTTGTTCTCTTGTTCAAAGATAATTCTTTTCAGTAGCGCGTTTTCTAGCTGGCGATCAATTTCGCGATGTCAGCTTCCTCTTTTTTCTTTCTAGTTCGAACTTAATTTATACAGCTAGGATGAAAGTACATATTCATTATAATGATAATATTTCCCATTTTTTTTACGATGAGAGCAATTACTTCATTTAATATTACTTATTTTCTCAGAAATATCGTAGATTCATCAATTAACTATATTGAATTATGAAATCGTTCTGCTCCACTCAATTTTTTGTACACCAATTTGAAAAAAATCGCTGTGCAGACAAGGAAGATATTTGATCTTTGAAACATTTCTCCATTATTAAGGAAAGATAACATAACATTTCAAGAAGGCTGAATACATAATATCCATGTAAGAATAGACATGCAGGGATATCACTCGTGATTGAAGCAGTTTTTCAAATGTAGGTACTACAGCTTTATATTTTGATAAAATAAAACAATATTGCACAACCATACAAATAAACTGTTAAAGTTTCATTTATACAGAATACGGGCAGGCGGACAGGAGGAGATACTATGAAAGAGGAGGGTATGCAAGGGAGGAGGTGCAGAGGAGGAGAGGAGGATGGGGGGTGAGGACAAGAGAGGACATTGTAGAAAGGGATGGGATAAGAATGTGAAAAGGCAAGAGGTATGGTGAGATCCTCGGCGAGATCATTACAGAAGAAGTGTTGAAGAACCTAAGGGGAGAATTGAGTAGGAAGAGGAAGAGAATGGTAGCAAAATATGGATGAGAGAGAAAAAGAAGGTTGTGTGAAGAGTTCAACGCACATGTTAGCCGAGTGTGAGGAACTAAGGGAAGAGGAATAGGGTGGATGGAGAAGGTGGAAGAAAGAAGGAATTGTAAGAAAAGGGAGAGTTACAATAAGAATATTATATTTATACAGTATTGCTATATCATGTGCAAAAATAATACACACTTTGTGATAAGAATCTTAAGTAATGAACACATATATGTAATTGTCAGAACTGGTCAAGATTAATAATGCAAGTAGGTACTATGCAGTATCTGTTGTTCCGTCTTCAATAATGTAATTTTAAAAATGTGGTCCGATACCACTTGCTGTAGAAATTATTTCCCTTCAGTTATACAATAATGAGCTAAAATAAGGGATTTATTTTCTGAAAATGCCTATAAATTACTAAATTTACTTGATGGTCCAATTAAAATGAGATAAATTTTGAGGTCATATTACTGTAAATTGACTTGTTACATAATTATATAAGAGAAGGGTAATAAGTAAATGTTAACTCCCACTTGTTAGATGACATCGATTGGATTTACACCTTTCACTCGTACTATGGAGATGGACATCATTACAGTTTAATGATAATCTGAATGATGACGTGTAACTTTTATGAATATTATGTGTAGAAGGAATATTTAGTACAAAATATTAAACATTTATTGTAACTTTGGTGAAGGTTTCAAGAAACATGTTTTTTGTATATACATAATATTGAAATCTCGAATTGTTGAATGTTAAAAATTGGCCTTACTTTATAGGTTTTAGATTTTTGCATTATAATGCGCACGATTCTTGGGATTTAGGTATTACCCAAGCATGACAGAGATATATATTTCACATTTTCTTTTTCTACAACGGCTACATTTTCAGAGGTGAGCATAAAAACGACAGAGTGTAAGAACATTGAAAGTTATTCATACCTTGATCTTGATTCGCAGTGCTTTCTTCCCTTTTTTACACTTTCATTGTTCACTTCGCAATTTTAAAAAAGATCTTGCTCTGTACGAAATAAATTAATTTCCATTTTAATGTTTTGGTTCAATTTTACAAATGTCCATGTTTTCTGCACCAGTAAATAGTTTATATCAGTTTAGGTTCCTTTTCAAAAAACCTACATTTTTATATCCTCCTACTTGCAATATTTTAAAAACCATTGTAGTGCTTTATTTTTAGTTGTAAAATTATTTAAAAAGGCAAAAAATTACGATTACAATGAAAACACCTTAACAAATTCTGTGGAAATCGTTTATGTATAAAAATCAATAAATCATAATATAACTATTATCATATAATATGTAATACACATAATGCCTATATGCCTATTATAGCGGAAACCATATACATATTATGTATATAAAGAATTATAAACATGTTTAAGTACGTAATATCTACTTACACTTCATTTGAACTACATTTCCTTCATATATGAACTTCACTTGTGTGAATAATCTATTTTGTACATACAGGAAATTTTTCGTTTCCACTGCTGGTCTTGCCAGTATTATTGCTCTAGGCACCTCTAGGTCTCTTTCTGGCATTGCTTTGCTTACCTAAACCAAAGACCAATTATTATATGGTCTTTGCTTAAAGTATATGATTCACTCTAACGCTGGTCTTATTCTGGAGTTCCATTCTAAAAAGTTTTCACTGTTTTCTAGTGTTGTAATTCGCATTGTTCTCCAGTTCTTGTTTGCAGCAGAGATTATCGCAAAGTAGCCAACTGTGCCATTCTATAGATATCCAAAATTCCCGAATAGAGGTCACATTTAACATCCATAAGGAGTTTTTTTAAGTCGTGAAAGATTCTGATTCTCATCTGATATTTTTGTTCCACAGTAATTCCGTGCCAGGTTTTCAGTACTCCCTTCCCATGTTATCCTCGCCTTGTATGTACTCGTTTCGAAGTATGTTTGTGCATCCCTTTGTGAACCTTCATGCAACTTTCTTAAACCCCACATTTATTTTCATGGGCTGTGTAGTTCTAGTTTATAATTCTTTGATTTGGTGGTACATTCGGCGTTTTCTTTTTGCATCGCCACAGAGTTGGGTCGAGGGTTAAGTAGTCACAATTGTCACGTGATTGAAGTGCCTTGCGTCATAAGACATTTCTGCCTCAGATTAATATAAAACTTAAATAAAGCTTTTAAAACGAATAGGGTTTTTGAGAACTGAGTCAAATTATTTTTATAAAACGAATAGTGTTATTGACAGGGCTGACTTAAGTCAACTACAACGTGCAAAAAGAAAACACCTATAAGTAGGTGGTTTCTTTTTGGACCGTCACAGGGTTAGTCAAAGTCACAATTTTCACGTGAATGAAGTGACTTCCATCATAAGACATTTCTGCCTCAGGTTAATATAAAACTTAAATAAAGCTTTTAAAACGAATAGTGTTATTGACAGGGCTGACTTAAGTCAACTACAACGTGCAAAAAGAAAACACCTATAAGTAGGTGGTTTCTTTTTGGACCGCCACAGGGTTAGTCAAAGTCACAATTTTCACGTGATTGAAGTGACTTTCCGTCATAAGACATTTCTGCCTCAGGTTAATATAAAACTTAAATAAAGCTTTTAAAACGAATAGGGTTATTGAGAACCGAGTCAAATTATTTTTATAAAACGAATGGTGTTATTGACAGGGCTGACTTAAGTCAACCACAACGTGCAAAAAGAATAAAATACCTATTCTCTTCATTACATCTACCACTTTTATCTTTTTTTGATTTCTTTTATTCGATCCTTGCCTAATTATAATTTATCAGCAGCTTTCGAAAATGGAATAATGTACGGGGTGATATTGTTGGATGATTTAGAAGAAGAAAACTCAGCTAACACAATGTAGTATGTTTCGTACTTATTTATACATAAATACCAAGAAATTATAATTAAAAATAAAATTAAATTTGACGTTTCGCCCATCTTGGTGAGCTTAATCATAATTTACAACTCTGTAACAAAAATTTTAAATATTAACAAGGCTACAAGAGTATCTTTACTTTATGTAGTATGATCATTAATCCGTCCGCTCAGGTAAGGCTTAATTACTTTAAAAGTAACCAATGAAGAAGTTAAGCGTTACCGGAGGTGACGGAATTTTAATGGTTCCTGAGATTTAAAAAGAACCAATTTTAAATTATAATTTCTTGGTATTTATTATAATATCGAACATACTACATGTTAGCTGAATTTTCTTCTTCCAAATCATCCAAAAATATCACCAACCACTAATGGCTAAAAATTAAAATAAAAAAATATACGGTGTTTTTTAAAAAAATAATTTAAGATGGCGCTCAGCACGATTTTGAAGCTTTTAGCCGTTATAACAAGTAGGTTTTCACACTAAAATGTCTACATATGAACAATTAAGATTTATAAAAATACATCGATCAAAAGCTGTATGGTTAACTTATGTACCTTTATATAATTGGTAACCGCCATTTGTCAAACTGGCAATTGTGGCCCATCTGTGGGTTTTCATCTCCTATTTAAGGCCTCCAGATTTCGTTGCGATATAGCAAGCGTTAAAGAAATTAGTAGGGGGACCGGAGACCGTATAAGCACTGTAAAATATAGGTATTACTACACTTTATGCTGTGGCAGGGGCGGCATTTAGGGAGGGCTGAGGGGGGCGGCCGACCCCCCCAACAATGTGGGCTGGACTGTGAGGGATATACATTAAACCTCAATAAAATAAAATTAGACTGTCTGTTTAAACAGAAAAGAAAAAATTACGCTAAACTTTCCATTATAAAATAATATACAAGGTGGCCCAACGAAAAGGTAACAGACGGGTTTCTGACTAGAATATTTTTTCTTTTGAGAAATGCAAAGACACGTCAATTTTTATATCAAGGGAGACAACTTTGCTGCAAAATGTACGGGAACGATTTAATCAAAATCGTATTATTGCATGGAAGCTGAGGGTAGGCACTTCCAACATTATTATTAAACTAAGTTTGAATTTCCATAAACTGGTTTTATTAATTAGCACAAGAAAAAATTAACCCGTTTTTATTTAAAAATTTAAGGGTTGTTTACCCTGTACCTGCGCTAAGGGATGAAATAATTTCAGGTTGAAAATCATGACAAAAGTTGTACCCCTCAACATAACAATTGACGTGTTTTGCATTTCTCAAAAAAAATTGTTCCTAGCCAGAATCCCGTCTGTTACCTTTTCGTTGGCCCAATAGAGAAAAAACTATTCGTTGCCCCCTCCAACAAAACACTGAAATGCCGCCACTGTGCTGTGGTATAAATAACAGAATCTTTAGACAAGTAAGGAAATTTAAATATCTTTTAGATCAACAATAGACCACTTGCATGGCGTCAGAAACAATTTTCAAGCGGTTTGGTAGTACATCAAGTCATCAGATTCCCAGCGTATTGTACCACTAATCATCGAATCGTATCTCTTCTATTACGTGACGACCGTGCTCCATAGACCAAAATAGAAATAATAGAAAAGAAATCAGTGACAAAGATTATATTATTCAGCAGCTTAAAAATGCCTTTTTGGGACAAAAAAATCCCAAAGAAACTAAAGTAGAAATTCGTCCATTTTACTACTAATATAATTTAATTATGATTACTTACTTAGAAATTTAATACCAATATGTCCATCTCCAAGGAAAATGTTTTTATTTTTACATTATTATTGCAACTTGCACTTGCAACATAAAAGAACAATGTTAAACAACACTCGTTAGAAGTTGCATTGTGTTCGGAGATAATTTTTTGTACTCAAAAATTTACTCAAATGATGTTTTGGTCGATATAGTATTGGTTTATTTAAGATGCAGAAGAAATGTAATTGAAGCGGTTCATATTTACGTGAAAACATTCCCATGCTGCCTACATCAGCAGGAATATATCAAGTATCCAAATTACATAGGTAGAAATATCCTACAGAAGATTAAAAAAATAACAAATTTTAAAAAAACTAGAACAACTTGTCTGACTTTATTAAATCGAAAGAGATTATGAGGTGAATCAAGAGTTGTCAAGGAAACTAGTTCTTTAATAAACTGTATAATGATTGAAGTATTAGAATAAGTAGCACAGAATGGTAAAAAATAGATACCCCACAAAATTGTCAAAAATTAGACACATTATACAACTGATAAATAAGTGTTTTGTACAGCACTACGAACACATCATATAATAATATTATAGCAATTAACAATTAACTCTCAAAGCTCTTTTATTACAATTATAATACAAACCAAAGCATTATGCAAACTTTCAAAAGGGATTATAGGTATTAAATAGAATATAATAAATATTGCAACAGTGAACTATGTCAAATCAGAAGTCAAGGTAGAAGCAATATCAGGATCAATTAGCTGTGGTGGATGTACTTCCTCCTTCCTGCGTGTTATAGTAGATAATACTAGTTGTTGGACAAACTGACTACGATCCAAACGTACGTCTTCTGCAGAGGCTTGGGATGCATTCTCCTCTAGTAAACCAGCTAAGAGAAAATTTGATGATGTTGTTGGAGTAGATAGGGCGGTTGATGGTTGGGCTAAAGTTACTGCAGGTTTCAATACCAGAGAATGCACACCTGAGGAATCCACATTAGAAGAATCCTTAGCAGTAGTTTGACTTTGTGTCTGTCGACGAGGAAGACGCTCCATTTGTTGCCTAGTGACATTCACCTGCTGGCGTTCCAGTTGCAACTGCATTTGCAATTGTTGCAACTGAGATGGAGTACTACTATTATTACTACTTGTGTTATTTGTTGTACGTCGTACACCAGATAACTGTGACAATAACTCTGCAATTGGATCTACAGAGTCTCTCGTTGATGGGGATAATGACGATAAGGCCCCACTGCTAAAAACGCTAAATAAAAAAACCAGAAAACTATGATAATGATATTTAGTAATGAAATGAATGACAAATACAATGTAACAATTTTACAATACCTGAATTGCATGTTAGACCTGCGTGGACGACCAGATTGCGAACTACGACTACCCCCGCCCAGATGTCCCGAATGCGGAATGCGTCTGACATTATGCACACGTGTAGCTACTGGCTCATCCAAAAAGAAATGAGTTCTCTGGGGCCAGTACGATGTTCCAATGTTAAATGTCCAGCAAAATCGTCAGTCATTAGATTTGGATCTCCTCCGGGCATAGCCGCACAAATTGGACAAACCTTCAATCATCTTTGTACCACTAATAACTGTTACTGTTGAGTCAAGGTATATGGTTAGAAATGCAATGCCTATACAGGGTGTTTCTTAATTACATGCTTAAACTCCAGGGTGTTATTCCTCAAGTGAAATTAAGTAGAAAAGTTCTTGTGAATATGTGATCAGAACTACTTCCCTAGGAAGATACTAGTACTCAGGGCGCTTTTGATACTTCTGTCAGTTGTGTGAACATTTATTTATTCTATTCTGTTAAAATTTTTGCGTAATTACTATCCAAGTAAAAAGTTTAGTCGCCTGACTTAGAAAGCGTATTTTACAAAATTGTTTGGGGCAGATTTTGATCAAATTTGTACCACGTAACAATCGAATTGTTATAATATGTATTACGTAAATTTCAAATGTTTAGTCGGTAGACTTTTGAACTATCTAGTGTTAGGAACAATAATAATAAGGGACGTTAGAACACGGAAAATAAAGAAGATAAGGGAAAAAATGAAATGGCAAAAAACGTCATAAAAGTATATAAAGCAAAAGAAGAAAAACCAACGAGAATATCAGGAAACAGTGGAAAAACTATTTGGAAATGATCAAAGAAAAAGAAAACTAGTGATAGGAAGAATAGTAATAAGGGACGCCAGAACACGGAAAAGAAAGAAGGTAAGGTAAAAACGAATGGCAAAAACAGTAATAAAAGTATATAGATTAAAATAAGAAAAATGCCAACGAAAAAATCAGAAAACAGTGGAAAAACTATTTGGAAATGATCAAAGAAGAAAACATATAGGACAATTTTAAAGGAGTGCTACACAAATGAGTACAAAAAATATGCGGGACAAAGAAAATAAATAGTATAGAAAAACAGACAAGCTGGTGGGCACAAGAAATACAACAATTGGTCTAGGAAACAAAAAGAAAATGGAAAAAATACTTGCAAACAAAGGAAAACAAATACATATTATAAGGAATAAAAACAAATCAGAGAGTAAAAGAAGAAGTAACAATAGCAAAGAAAACAAGATGGGACGAATTTAGTGAAAGAATTCAGAAAAACTTTAAAGAAAATAACAAACTATTGTATAAGATCATAAAAACCAAAAAAAAAGAAAAAGAACGAAACTGAAACAAATAAAAAACAAGAAAGGAAACATCATAAGAGAAGAAAGACAAATAATAAAAAGTTACTAAAGATTCCAGAAAAAGGGGAGAATGACAGTAACACAGCCAATATATAAAAAAGGAGACGGGCGAATATGTGAAGGAATATCACCATTATCAACAATAGAAAAGGTGTTTGAGAGTATAATAGTGAGAAAAATAAGAGCAAGCGCTAGAGGGGAGGTTGGAGGAAAGCCAAAGCGGGTTCAGTAGCGGACATAGCGTGCAAGACCACATATTCAGCATAAGGAAAATAATAGAAAAAACGTTAAAGCACAACAGGGAGAATATATGCTGTTTAGAGTTAGAAAAAGCGTTCAACAAAGTGAACAGAGAATATAGTGGGAAGTATTGGAAAAAAATTCATTATAAAATTCAACTTAAGCATAGTAAATGTTGAAAATGCCCTCCCCCTGTTCAATACACATTTCATGAGTATGTTATATGCCTATGGTCTTACATGCAGTCACTATGTTATTTTGCAACGGATCTATCCCGTAATCGGCGCCATGTCCTAGATCCTTCACGACTAATCCATCTACTGTTGGATTAAGTATCCATAGGTTTTTCTGTTTTTCTTAGGCCATGAAGTAAATACTATTATACTTTCACAGCACTGCATAATTTATTCCTGTTGATCTTGTCAGTTGAACCTCATTTTTACTTCCATGTTTTCGTAGAAAGAGGGTTGTTTGGATATTTTTGACACTTTTAATAATGAGAATAAATACACCAAAGATTTCCTTAACTTTGTACCTTGGTAACCCTTGTTTTTATTCCATGTATTATTGTCTTACTAAGCTGAAATTTGAAACTACACCACTTTTTTTGCTTTCTTGATCTCTACAACGCTATGTTGGTTCTTGTTGGAGAGTAGTCACATTCTATGCGTGTTTAGGCTACGAAGTGGCCAATGTAACACAGTGATAATTGCTTTCATTGCAGCAATCCTTCAAAACTCAATTTTGTGAGCATAATTAATACTATAAGTGTATTTCTGAAATAGCAATCAAATGTGTGACCTTAAAATTAGACAAAAAAATATGTTGGTAGCACTTTTCAATTGTCCCTGTCCGTGTCGATATGTCATATCAGATTATTATTATAGTAAAATCTCAATGTCATACACAATTTTCTGGTTTCACTGACGTTTGTGTAACTTACCATAATTATATAGTGTATAAATTTGTATGGGCAGTCAAATTTCTCAGGAATGGTTACCAATATGCAGTTGAGCCAAGACCCAAGAGAAGCTTTTCTATTGAAAAATGTCACAGAATTCAAAACCTTTGTTAAATTTGGTAAAAAGGGACCTACAAAAATTTGCCGCCCCCTCCAAGTATGGATGCTACGGGCAAAATGTAAACATTTTCAGCTCGACCATTTTATTCGGTATAAAGGACCATATTTCTGCACAGAATTTATCCTCACCGTTTTCATAATGTCAATGAAAGCGTCCTCGTCGAGTGCTCGTATCTCCGTAAGGATCATACAATCATAAGAACTTTTCAACTTAATTTCACTTGACAAATAACACCCTATAGTTTCAGCATGTAATTAAGGAACATCCTGTATAGTAATATAAAAATGTACCGAGTACCTGTGAACTAACCATAAAATAGTCAGATAGTCACTAGTTTTTTTTTGTAGCTGTAAACGTAGGATCAAATCTTATGCACATTGCAGTTCTACCCATATCCCTCACTCAACACTGTTACACTGTACTTACCACTTCCAAAGGTGTTTCGGCATGCTCCGCAGTGACATGCTCTTGCAATGTAGCATCCGTAAATCCCATACGTGCACAATATGGGCACGTATACGACTGGGGTTGCTCTAAGTTAGCTAATGCTTCACCCCCATAATAAAGATCTTAAAATGTATGTCATTATGTGATAATATAAACGTCAAACGTACCGAAATCAGCTCGCGTCAAAATGCACTGCATGGGATGATCTACATTGTGTCGGGTAGTTGTAGCACCTGCTTCATAACAAGTGGAACATAGGTCATAATCGTAGCATATTAAACATTTAAAACGTCGACCATGAAAGTTTCCCTTTAAGCAGGAATCACAACTAACACCTAAAAATAAATAAGGATATATACGAAATGTTTGTATTTACACATTTGTACACACCTTCGTGACGGTTCATAGACTTCCTTCTACCTAAAATACAAAGGTTTTGAAAGATGAACTTTCATTAGTTTCCAGAAGTTTTAATAAATTTTAAGGTTATATTTGATATATGCAAAATCATTGATACCACACACATAAAATGAATAGTTTCTTCAACATGGAAAATATTGAAAATGAGAGAAATTGAAAGATACTATAAGGAAATTTGCATTGCAAACATTTAAATTGCAAAATACAAATCAGGGGATTATAAAAATACATAGAAGGAAGGAGAGGGGTGCACAAGAAATAAATCATTACAATGCTGTACTTTTTATAGGCTATAAAACCATTTATTATAAACCTAACCAAAATCCGATAGTAATTCTACATTTATTAACTAAACAAAAAAAAATACCTCCTCCGGTGATGGTTCCATAAACATTTGTATTCATTTTAAGCACACTTATTATTTACAGTACTTATAATTTTTCCAAATTACGAAAAACAAACGGAAAACTTCAAAAAAACAATAAAAGTTTTTGGAAACGTCAATGTTACTAAATTCCCCTAGAAAAAATTAGTGTCTAACGGTACGCTTACGGGCACGGACGTTATTAAAAGTTAAAAAAAATGCACTGCTAATTATATTGAAATAAGTCACCTGTCTGTGCGGAATCGTACTGTGCGCAATTTTGTATTGACCTATTTCTAACCAATAATGACGCTGAAATTTTAGCGGTTATATTTGAAAATTTATCATTTCATTATTTATTGAATTTCAAATCTGTAACTATATTTTATTTATAAATACATAGTGAAAATGTATTTTATGCTTATTTTATGAAGCTTGCCTTTGGGTAACGATTCAGTTAGTAAATTACAACTTTATAAACATCACGCTTTATTCATACTATCACAGATAAAATACACGTGATAGTAGGTATATAAAAAATGTCATCTACTGGTTAGTTGTCTATGCTACTGTATACAACTTACTGATGTTTAAATAATGTTATGTAGTTTGGATCACAGTCTAAAGGTTGTATTTAGACTGTGGTTTGGATAACCAAACACTACGACTACAATAACGTTTAATAAAATATTGTGAAGTTCATGAACGCGAAGATACAAAACATTAGGTCTTTTCTTTTTGCATGTTGTGGTTGACTTATCCTGTCAATAACACACCATTCGTTTTGTAAAAATAATTTGACTCAGTTCCCAATAACCCTATTCGTTTTAAAGCTTTATGTGAGCCCCGGGGTGCCGCATAGTGAACATACTCGACGAGCAAATTAAGAGGAATGTTTACGAAAATACAAATATTAGTGCCATAAAATCTTGGTCCCATAGATCACACGCCCGGATCAAAAGATCGATCGCTCCCCACTCAAAATATTTGTTACTGCGCACCTCGAGGACAGAAGCCAAGCTACAATCTCTTAGTTGTAGATATAGAATCGCTTTTTTTGCTCACATCTTTAGGTATAGGTAGGAGTGTTGTTGTGGAGAGTCAATAGATAAAGACTAAGCGAATCGGATGACTCTCATCAAGGAACCTGATATGAGGACCACGTGCAGTTGGTCGAGGCATTTAAAACGCTTTAATACTCTGGGCTATATAGGCCTAAATGGTTTTTACAGCTTGACGTGTTGCAATGATCAAGGGGGAGTGTAACGTCAGGCTTGATCCGGCGTGTGACTCGGAAGCGAAACCACCCCTGTACTACCTTTGGAAGCTATATCCTTCTAGTAGCCCTGGCGTATGGATAGACGTGCCCTATAAGTTGGGCTCCCTGCGGGGTGGGGAATTAGAGAGGGATGAAAGGGGTCCAATATGGACAAAACACAAACACCTATCTCAGAGGGAGCGTCCCAGGACACCTCTCAAACTCAGTTGTAGGTCGCCGACCCTCAACTACATCCAGAAAAGGAAAGCGCATCACCGGCGCCGAACAAACGAGGAGGAAGAAAGCCAGGCTGGCCCAAAGGGTCAAACTGGCTCAAAACCGTCCTCCAAACCAGCCATATCTACCGTGGCTCAACCCCGACCCAGGAGGTAGGTTCCTAAAAGGCCAACTCCGGTCAGGTAGGCCAACGGATAAGCGTGGAGAAAAAGAGGCAAAGGTCGGAATGACTCAACACCGATCCAAGCTTGCGGTAGAATGCTACACAGACGACGAGAGACAGCGCATCACATCCTTTGTGAGTAGTGTCCCATATAAGTACTTGGCTAATTGGGGGAATCCTGGGCCCTGGTTGGACATGGCTACGATTAGAGCCCCTTCCCCGTCCAATATCCTCAGGTTTATCTCACGTGTGGGACGGCTTGAGTAACATTGCGGGGTTGAACGACTCTAATGAGGGAGGTAGCACAAAGGGCCTGAATAGGTAGCCTATGTGCGCGTGAACTTTCGACCTATTTGTATAATTCCCACTTTTTCAAGAATATTTGAAATTGCACTCAATACTCGGTTACTTCAATTCCTGGATGCGAATGCTATAATTAATCCTCAACAATACGGTTTTCGGGAAGTTGATGCTTTAACAGAGTTTGTGGAACGCTTATTAAACTGTTTTGAAGATAAAACTAATATTAGTGCAACGTTATGCGACCTATCAAAAGCTTTTGATTCTGTGAACCATGAGATTCTACTAAATAAAATGGATTTCTATGGCATTTGTGGGTTATCCTTGGAAATTTTTCGATCTTATTTAAACAATAGACAACATAAAGTCGTGTATAAGTACCTCGAATCAGAGAGTACGAGCATCACCAGCGGTGTGCCTCAGGGTAGAGGCCCCACACTGTTTCTAATCTACATCAATGATTTACCATGTAATCTCCATAACTGTCAAACTATCATGTACGCGGATGACACCTCTATTTTAATCTGAGACCCAAACATCCAATGTCTGATAGACAAACGGAACTCGGTTGTAAGTGTCGCTAATGAATGGTTCAGAGCCAACAAACAAACTGCAATTAAATAACGATAAAAATCAAAATATTATATTCAGTTTAAAACAAAAATTTGACTGTAGTCATGTTAACCCTCCAGTACTAACATGAGTTTTGTAACATGAATACTAATATCAGAAAATGCAATTTTATTTTGATTTTTGTTTTTTTAATAAATAAAATCAGGTCTTAAAAAAACTATAAACACTTTATTATTTTAATAGTTGTAATATAACATTGAAAATTTAAACTTCTTCAAGTTGCCAAAAGCATGTCCAGCGCATCTTCTACATATTGCGTGAATACGTGTTCTAAGTACAAAAAATCGTTAAAGATGCAAATAAACACTTCGCGTTCACACACCGAGTCGGTAACTAAATAAAATGAAGATACCTAGCTGCACTAACACAATGACTTCCTTAACGCAAAGATATGGGAGATAGGGGAGGTCCGTCTGTTAGACGGAATGTTAGTACTGGAGGGTTAAACTGCTGGGCCTTACCATAGATACTAAACTACAGTGGCATGTATATGTATCGCACCTATATGCTAAATTATGTAATGTGATATATGTAATAAGAAATTTAACGTTTGTAACAAAAAAGGACACTTTACGCCAGGTTTACTTTGGTATGTTTCATTCCAAAATGAGCTACTCAATTATTCTCTGGGGTAATTGTTCAGCTGCTCACCAAGTTTTTTTGCTGCAAAAGAGAGCCATTAGGATCATGCACAAAGTTAATAGTCGCGCTCATTGTAAACCGCTATTTACCTCTAGTGGAATATTAACCCTTCCGTCTTGCTATATTCTTATAATAGCCTGCTGCACATTAAACGAAACATGCAATGTTATAGAATGCACACAAGTGTCCATAACCACCACACTAGATCACGGGAGGATGTAATACTACCGCATAAACGTCTGCAAATGTCCCATTCAAGTTTTTATATGCAAGCTATCAAATTTTATAACAAAATCCTGTTGGATATCAGGGCTCTAGCCTATGAACCCTTTAAAAGAAGAATTAAGTCGATGCTAATGAAACACGCTTTCTACAGTGCAAAGGAATATATGGACATCAGTGTGGAGTTACTACTATTTTAGTTCAGTTTAGTTTCTAGTATGTGAATTTGTTAATTGTGAATATGTTGTACCTACTACTTACCTTTTCTTGACTTGGCAAAAGAGGCTGTACCTTTATGTCGGAATAAACTTATACTTATACCCTCTCATCGTAATCCAGAAATGGTCTTTACAGATCAATGCTAACACACCAAATAAAACAGTTAGTTTATTAAAATCTCACAAGAAGAAGGTAAATGAAGGTCTCAATTCCCACCTTCATTTACCTTCTCCTTGTGAGATTTTAATAATAATGGAAACACATGGTGTTATGTTCAAGTTGATTAAAGCAGTTTAGTTTTTCGATATAAGTACCACAGACCATTAAAAATAGTAGTCTGTGATAAGTACGTATTCTAAAAAGGCATCCTTTCTCTGAACTACTGTACTGATACAAAAGAACTAAAAAAGTGTTATACAAAGTTTACACACGTTTTTTGTTATCAACACACATGATACATTACACATCTTGTATTATCACAATATCTTATTAAACCATGTGTCATGTGACGTTACATTGATGTTGAAATTGAAATTGTTACAGTTTTTGAACACTATTTACTTAATACTTATAGTTATAGGACAGTTATCTGTGCTTATAGTGATAAGTTCTACTGTTAATCCAGGCCTTGATTTTTAGGTACATACCAGTGATTATGTAATTACAACGTTTTTCATACCACCAATAACAAAAAAAACCATTATCATCAACAATAGCATGAGAAAATTATTGTGTACGCCTTACGCACAATACAATTTCTTTTTCATCGGTTTTCCATTTATCCCTATTGAATATTATGATCATGTCATTGCATTTTTACTTATCATCTTAAAGCGATAGTGATTAAATCACAGTTTGTAAAATATGGCTTATCACTATTACATAATGTATTTTCTTGTAGCATGGAGAAGGGTGTAATGAAAAACTTTTTTGATCCTGCACAGTACGGACTAAGAAAATCATTACAATTAACTGATTTTTCTGAATTACGAGGGTGAGGTTGTAAGGTCCCCCAAGAAGCTTTACGAAGATACCTGGGGGACACTCAAATGCACACAAACCACAATGTAGTAAATTATAATAAAATAGGTAACTATATTATTGTTAATTGAGAACATTTACATACCACTGCAATTCTAGAAATAGGATTAGACGCTTGTTTAATTCCAACTCGTTTTCCAAATTTGTTTATCATTGAAACTGTAGATTTCTTCTATCCATTAATTGATGATCCTTACTTAATGGGTGAGTAAAATTTTCGCTTTACTTCATGAACTGATCGTTTTTATTAGGGAAAATTGCCTGTGCCAATGTGTTGAGTGACTTATATGCATTTGGAGTTTATCAAGTTGATCATGTACAGGTAATTATATCTGTATGTGAACAAATGACTGAACAAGAACATGGTGTAGTCATCCCTTTGATGATTAAAGGATTACAGGTAACTGATTGCAGTATCGCCATTGTAGGTATTTATATCTTACAGTAAGCTCATGAGATATACCTAATTCAGTGCCTGGGTTTCTAAACTGCATCGTAATTTAGAACATTCAATAATTAAATGAAGAAGAATAACAGAAAAAATTATAGAAACACATCTGATACATGACAGATGCAAGGAGTTATTGTGGGGCGGATACAAATGGCGACCATATTTTGGTCAAGCCAAAGGAAAACCTCCATCGGCAGGAAAAAAATAGGAAAACTAGACAAGTAAGAAATTAGATTTAATGCCGAAACACATGTAGAAGAAGATTTTACCTTAGGTATTAAAAGTAAAGGATACACAAAAAAAATTAAGCATTTACAAGCAGGCCCGTAGTTAGGGGGGGCCCCACCTACAGCATGGTCTACCACCATCTAGACAATATGGTTTAATGGTTGATATAAATTTAACAATAACATCAACATCTTCAGAAGCAGTTCGCGATCTATCCAAACAAAATTGCAGAATTGCACACAGACACCAGCAGGAAGAGGACGAGGATAAACAGTGACACATTAAAGGTTGTCCAATTTGTCATTTCTACCCTTTGGAAAAGAAAGAACACAAAAGATTGATTAGCAGGGGGTATTTTGAATAAAAATTTCGTTATCAATGCTTTTTTCAAAGCCCCACCTAGATAACTGTTTGCCACCTCTCCTACTTCATCGTGTTTACAAGGCAATAATTAGGCCAATTGTTCAGCATTGACCGAAAAGAGAGGAATGTTGGAAGTATGGGAAAGAAAGTTGGCAAAAAGTATTGGCAGAAGTTATGCATAAAACTAATAAAGGAAACAATAGCAGAAAGGCAATTAAGGTGATGCGGTCATGTGTGCTGTATGAATAATCATAGACAAACAAAATGAGTTAAGAGATGTGAATGTTTGCGAAACAGGAAAGAAGTTCCAAGGAGAATGTGGAACGACAAAGTTAGAGAAGCAGTAGACAGGAGAGGTATGGAATGGGAAGGAAAAGTGTGGAAAAACATGAGCTCAACTCCACTCCATCCCACAATTAAAAGTTAACAGAAATACAAGTAGAAGACATTGAACACTGCGAAATTTACCTCATTAAATTAGTAGCAAATGTGGGTAACCATGAACCATTAACTGTAACATAAACTTTTACAGTAACAGATTTACAAAGTCTGTAGTAAGTATCCAGAACTAAAATTCTGGTGTCTACTGTCAATTATTATTATCATTGTGCAGCATTACTGTAAGATATAATTACAATGGTGTCGTTATTGAAATGTATAGATAATGAATACTTGTAGGATCTCGCTAACTCAGCTAATGTGAAAGCAATCCTTCAGAATGCATCATTTAATCCTTGGTGTATAGTAGGAGGAGTCGCTACATCTCTTTGTACACCACAAGAATACATTCCGTAAGATTATCGACAAGACATACTGCCATTTAACAACACTCATTTTAGTCCATTAAATGCACAAATTGGTGATGTACTTATTTTAACTAAACCACTTGGTGTCCAAGTTGCCAGTAGTATAAACCGTTGGCGTAATAATCCTGAAAAGTGGGAAAAGTTATTAAAAATAATGCCAGAGGAAGAGAGTTTAGAAACTTTTGAAATTGCAGTTAAAAGTATGTGCCACTTAAACAAGAATGCTGCCTATTTAATGCATAAACACGAAGCGCATGCTGCAACCGATATTACTGGTTTCGGAATTTTGGGTCATGCAGAAAATTTGGTTCAATTTCAAACTCGCAATGTCAAATTTGTCATTAACAAATTGCCAATAATAAAGAATGTTCTTAAAGTTTCAGAGATAATGGGTTATAAGAAACGTTTGTTAAACGGTTCTGCTCCTGAAACTTCTGGTAGGTCATTACAGGTTTATTGTAGTTATGTACTTAATGCTGTTGTAGGCGGATTGTTAATTTGCATGTCGAAAGAAAATGCAGAAAGGTTTTGTGAAGACTTTATAGATATTGATAAACGTCAGGCATGGATAATTGGAACTGTAGAGGCTGGTTGTAAAACTGTACATATTGCAGAAGGTGTGGAAATAATTGAGGTGTCATAAGTAGGCGCTGCTTTAAGGAAATGAACATTAAATATTAGGCTTGAACTGTACTTGTCTTGCGGCGGCACTTCAAGCATTACAATTATTCTTCTATATTGTGGTTTAAATAATCTGTTTAATAAATTGTACCATGATGACTAAAACTAAAGAAAATTGTTAAGATGGTTAGTTTTATGAAGTTTGTATAAGTTTATTAAACTATTTTTGTATATTTTGTAATAAATTATTTTCAGTTTTAGTATGGTTCATTATTTTAGCAGACTTTTAAATGTCGGTATATATTCCCAAATTTGCTCTTCATTTTTGGGATATTCTTTTTACCTGTTTACAGCGCCGTACCTACCACCCCTGTGCATGCCAGTATGGTGGGGCCCAGCACGGTAGATGTTACAGATTATGAAAAAATTGATTCGCAACGACAGGAGTTGAAACAATTTTGATTAATAACCTCTTAGAAAATAAATTTCAGTCTTACAAAAAAAGTCTGAAGTATTAAAAACGTTTTCTTCTCGATTGTTTGGCAGCAAAATGATAATCATGCTATTGAAGTCAACTCTGTGTGCTTTTTCATTTTCAACCGTCAAAATTTGTTATTGACGATAATCTTTCTTGTCCCATGGTACTTCTCAAATAGTTTTTTATTGACTTCGGTTTTGAGAAAGATCGTCCTGCTTTTGTAACACTTAACTGGTAAAGTCAGGTACATGAAACAAGCTGCACATATATCAGGGTAGCTGGATGAAAGGGTGTTGTTCTCAACTATCAAAAAATGTGCCAGTTGCTTGGCACTCGTCATCATCCTTAGCTCCCTGTTGAATGATAACTTAAGAAATAACAGTTGAGACGCAAATAAGTGTGATATATCAGTTATATCACCGCTGAATTTCGCAGAAAATCGGTTGGCTTCTTCAGTAATTTCAGTTTCCTCTGTAGTCGCGATGAAATGTGGTTGTATTACTTTGTAAGTCTTAATTATGTCTTTCATACCGCTAAATCTGTTTCTCAACTGCAAGCACAGCACATCAATCATAGTGTTGAGTAGGTAAGTATATTAACTTTGAACCTGACAGTAATTTTTTGATATCAGTGATTAAACACTGAACTCAATTGAGTTCGGTGGTGATTAAATCACAGTTCGCTCACCACTACTTGAGAGAGAATGTAGTGAGTTGCGTTGGACTGGGCTCTGCGTGTTGAATATTCGTTGAGAAAATGTGGGCCCCTCTAGCGCGAGGGCGCCGCACAAGTTGCACCACCGGCGTAGTTACCGCGCTGCCTGTTTAATGTATCAAAGTTGTTATTCATACAAGATTGTACAGCAGCTGAAGTCTTGTTTAATTACGTTTCATTTTGTAATAACATTTGATGTTTCTAGTATTTCTTTTATCAATCTTCATATTTTTCTGTTTTATGCATTCCTTTCCCAATCACCTTTACTCCTTCTGTTTACTTTTACTCTCTCTTTTGCTCAATTCCTCCTACTTTTCCTTCCTTCCGTGCTAGTGCTGTTCCTGATCAGATATTTTGGTTCCTGATTCTCTGTAGCACTCATTTTGTCACATTTATTTCGAATATGTGCAAGTGTTCTTCCATCTTATTTTTTATGGTCAATCTTTCACAAGCAAACATAAGTTCCAAGTTCCTCATAACCCAATTCTGATACATGAAGTTCATAGAGCATAGACTTTATTTCCTCCCTTTTCATGCACTACAGCACTTAAACTTTTGTTTCATTTTATACTCAAAATAAGTATGTTTTCATCTCATACTTCCTTGTAGCTCGCTACTTTCATATACCTACTTTGAATTTTTGTAACCAATTTCTAAGCCATTACCCCCACATCATCATAAGCAATGCATTATTATTATTATTTATTGATTCACACTTACGATAGTGGTACTTACAGTAATTAAATTTATGGGGGACAACATCCAACCACAAATTCATTTTTAAGGAATCTTAAAATTAAATAAAATTATATTATATTATCTACTATTAATTTATAAGTGAAATTAAATTAATTTATATTAAAGAATTTTCGGACAATGTGACATGTTTGCAATAAAACAGCTCGTTGTATTATCACAAATAATTTTGGATTCAAATTTAGTGATGTTAAATAAGATTCAAATTTACAAGAAATTACACCTGTTGCCGAAATAACAATTGGAGTAATGTAGATTTTAGTTAAATTCCAAATTGCCATCATCTCAATTGCCAATGCTTCATATTTTCTGCGTTTCTCGTTTTCAGTTTTTATAATATTTGTGGATAATGGCACAGCAACATCAATGATAACAGCATGTTTATCAATTTTATTAATTATAACAATATCGGGTTTATTGTGTGAGACTTCCCTGTCTGTTATAATTATTCTATCCCAATATAAAATGTACGAATCATTTTCTAATATTGGTTCCGGAATATATTTATAATAAGGTTTAATACTGTTTATTAACTTTAAATTTTTCGCTATTTGTTGATGTAAAATTTTGCAAACTTGATTATGTCTATAAAGATAGTCAATCGGTGCTAAATTAGAACAACCAGCTATAATGTGCTCTATGGTTTCATTTTGCGAGAGACATTTTCTACATTTGTCAGAGACTTCCAGATTCATTATGTGTCTTTTGTAATTATTTGTTGCAATGACACCATCTTGAATTGCGCATATGAATCCTTCAGTTTCTGAATGTAGAAATCCATCTTTTAACCATCTTATGGACATATCTTTATTTATTTCTGAGGATTTTAATATAGTCGGATATTTTCCATGCAAGATTTTATTTATCCAATTTAGTTCAAAATTTAATTTTGGTTCACAATCGAAACTTTTAAGTTTAAGATTTAGACCTGAATAATGTTTATCTAACCGAATGATATTATTAATGAGCAGATTTTCTAAAGAATAAAAATAATTTCGTAAAAGATTGATTTGATTTTTGCACAAATTAAATAAATTTGTTAAACCGCGTCCTCCGTTTTTTCTTTTGAGATATTATAGTCTTTCTACAGAAGATTATTATTATTATTATTATTATTATTATTATTATTATTATTATTATTATTATTATTATTCCTTTAGATTGTTCCTGCACTATGAATCCATTGTGAATTCTGCTATTTTCTACCCTTCAAGGATGCTGTATCTGATTGAAATCCAGTATTTAGTAGGACAAATCTTTGTTACTTCCTTTTGTATAATCTATTCATTTTCAAGTGCTGTTCTCTTACCTTTGTTTGTGCCTCACATTGAGAGAAGACGTAGTATAGTGTATTGTGTTCCTCGGCACATTTCCTGGATAACGGACTGTTGATGGCTAGTCCCATGTGCAGATGTTTATTGTTTATTCAAGCAACAGTGGTCTGTGACTATTTCTGTCGCAAGTTTTATGTTTGTTCGTTCTACTTTTAATTTATGTTTCACACTGCTTATAATCATCACGATTTTGGTTTTCCAGGAAGACTTTATTGCTGCAATCCCTGCTTTGCTGTCTGTCACTATAAAGATGTTCTTTTTGATAAGATTCTCTTGTAATAGCTGAGCAGTCACTGTCAGGATCGCATATACTTCGGTCTCTCTCGTTCCTCAATTTATTAAGATGCAACTTATCACATTTTTGTTGATGCGGAGATTGCGTCCCATCCTAAAAGTGAAGTTCTCATAGATAACAAAGTTCCAGTGCTGTCCTAGGTTACTGCAAAATTATCTCTACCAGCTTTAGTGGCAGCAGGTTCCAGAGAGTTCTCATAGCTGCCGTAGGAGTGGTTATCATTGTCTTATGTCACCACACCAGTGACGCATACGTCATGATCGGTCTAATCTTTCTAGTGTATATTCAATGAATCATCTTTGGACAAGGACTTTTGTGGCTTTGTCCGCTACCTCCTCTAGGTGTGGTTTGAAGGTCAGTCATTGGTCTAACGTTATGCCCAAGTATTTACCTTCTCCAACTACCTGTAGCTTGGTGTCATACATTGCTTATCCTTTAGCTTTGTCGCCCCTTTTCTTCGTGAAAAGAGAATGAGGTTCGTTTTTGTTGGATTAATAGACAAACCCCCTTCTTTGCACTATGTTTCCACTAGATTTAAAGCTCCTTTGCATCACAACTGATACGGTCTCTCGATCTGCCACGCACCACAATCACAGCTATGCCATCGCCATAGACAATTGTGATATAATCTGCCTCACTTAGTCGCCTCAGTAGTCCATCTATCACCAAACACCACAGCAGTGGGAAGAGAGTTCCTTCCTGTGGACACCCTCGCGTGCAGCCCGGACTGCTACAGAGTCGCTATTGAGCGAGTCTGTGATGTTCCTATGTTTTAGCATGGCGCGTACCTATCTATCTACACACGGTAGTATGTAGGTACTCCCTTGCTTTCCATAGCAGTTTTAATTGATTTTAGAGACGTTATGTAGGTACTCCCTTGCTTTCCATAGCAGTTTTAATTGATTTTAGAGAGTTGGGCTACTTCCACTACCCTGTGAATGGCAAGTGCACAGGATTTACCTGGTTATCTGGTTGATAAGCACATTGGTATTTACTATGATGGGCTCAGGCTCCAGCACTTCATCCCTAATGTGTGGCTCAATGACTTTGTCCAATATAAGTAATTTTAGGAGAAATGACAGACTGATGGATCTAAACGACTTGGCTTGGGCGTATAAGTCGCGGCCAGGTTTCGGTATGAATAAGACTTTTACGTACCTCTATGTCCAGTTCGATACGTGCTCTTAGTAACGTACATAGTGTAGAGGTTAACAGATCGAGGCCTTTTTGTAGTATTGTAGTACAGCAGGGAACATTCCATTCCATTCTGGCGATTTTTAACAGGTTTTCTTTCCTTCCTCGGTCGTCCTCTCAGAGGCAATTTTGTTGATAGGTGGTAGATACTCTGAAGCTACTTTCCCCGCATTGTTGCTGCTTTTTGGGCACTCCAGGGCTGAGTTGGTTAAATTAATGTTTGGATTTTTAAAATCTCTGATTTCCCACGCCTGCCTTAAACCTTGGATGTTGGAATTTTGTTGAGGTTGCCCCCCGTCGGTCTTGTTAGTTAAGCTCCACATCACATCAACCAGAGCACCCTAGGTACATGGTTGATCTAGATCAAGCACGTGTTGGCGCCGTGAAGCGTTGTGCAAGCCTTTGGCTATGATAAGACGACCGGCGAAGTGGTTTTCGTCGGCGATGCTCGATGCTGAGTGCAAACACCTTTGTTCTTAGTATTAGTGTCACAAACGCCCGTAGGCATAGGCGATTCCCCTATTCACCACCCCTCAACAGAGCTAAGATCTTACAAGTGTACAGTAATTGTTTTTCGAAGAGAAATGAAAAGACATTAGTTAAAAAAGTGCGTCACAGATTCGCAGTATTATCCTTAATACTAGTTCCAAATTCCCTAAATAAATTCCTTCAGGGTGTTATTTTTGCAAAAAATGAGTTGCAGCAATATACTCTTTGGTTGCAGCGTTGATTGAAATATTTCAATCAACGGTTGCAGGCACGAAGTAAAGGCGCTCCGAAAAAAAGCCAAGTACAGAAATGTATGTTCCGTTGCCTATCCTTGCCCACTTATTTCAATATTTTAAAATGATGTAAGGATGTCATAATAAAAACAAGTTATTTTTACGCCAAAAGTTTTATGTATCATTTTCCTGAAAGAATGTTCGCTAATTTAAATTTAACAAGAATAATTTGGCGCGTTAATAATTCATACCAATTTGATAGATAAATACTTAGAAGAAAGAGTTCAGCGTGTAGTTTCGGAGAAAAAGTATTAATAAATGAGGTCTTTTAACTTTTTCTTTTGAGATTCGCGCTCGTATTGTTTTGAAAACCTTAACAGAGCCCCTTTCTAACTGCATTACAGGACGATGCACTTGTTTTTATAAAATGAAAAGCTGCAAGAGAGACTGAAAAATGACTAAAAATAAATATCGCGAGTGCTTTGTGCAAATTACAAAATAATTGTATCGAACTGTAGAGTATAAATAAATGGACAGGTAATATTTTATAATCGACCAATAAAGGTTCATGGGTTAAGCGTGGATAATTTTTTTTTGCTCTATACGTTGTGTGTACCGTGAACCAGACACTACGTAGTGAAAACGACGTTCATTTCGATGGATACGACCTTCAGCAAAGTGCATCGCACGGGTTCAGGGCCTCTCTCTCTCTGTTTTTAATCAGCTTTCCCGTCATCTTTTACCAGAATTGACTTATTTATTTTCGTAACTTAAAAATATTCCTGCTCTAGGACAATGTTTTTATTTTTGTCGACGCTTTTATTATCTTTTTGTTTGATACTTCACGAAAATGCTACACGAGCGCATTAAATTGACGTCCAAATTCAGACGCCAAATTGGAAATAGATATACATTAACACATGGAGTGCAGTTATACGAGTGAACGCCCAAATTTTTGGGGTCACAGACATTAGACAATGCAGACGAAGTGCATATGTGCAAAATGGTGGGCCAATGGACTATTCAAGGCAGTCGGCCAGTCAGACTCTTGAACCGTCCCTGATGGTCGCGAAAAAATTATTGCATCTACATAAAAACATCTAATTTTGTAATCTTGAATATTTACATTATACTTGCTCCGTCAACTTCTCTTCGTAGTAAATATTTTTATATTATCATACATTTCATGGAATCGTTTCGTTAAAAACAAGGCCGTTTTTATAACTACGACTTGTTATTCTCTTTTATGTTGTTTTAGGTTATTGCAATATTAAAAAAATCATAAATATTCAAGCTCGGAAATTTGTTTATTTTCTAACGTCTCTTCTTTCAGAATTACTCACAAACAACGGAAAATCTTTCTTTTTCAATTTTTTCAATTTTCAGTTTTATCTCTCCTTGTGGCCTATCTGAATGTTTCCTTCAATTATTTAAGTTTTTGTCAGTGTCAGTACCGGACTAGCACAAACCATGAGGCAGTACCTAAATATCGGGAAACTATAGGGATCGGGATAGGGAAAAGGGTTATTTAGGTACCACTTGTATGTACCTATAGCTTTTCTTCAATGCCAGTCTAACGCTTCAAGCCTTCAAGGTAAAGTGTTGAACTTGATGCAATTTAATAATACGTCTTTTCTGTTTGCACGTTGTAGTTGACTTAAGTCAGCCTTGTCAATAACACACCATTCGTTTTATAAAAATAATTTGACTCAGTTCTCAATACCCCTATTCGTTTTAAAAGCTTTATTTAAGTTCTATATTAACCTGAAGCAGAAATGTCTTATGACGCAAGCTTGACGCAAGGCACTTCAATCACGTGATAATTGTGACTTTACCCGGTTTACCTAACCCTGTGGCGGTGAAAAAAGAAAACACCTAACATGTATTGTTAACTCCAAAGACCTGGTGTTTACAAATATTAACTGCGATGTGCACCATAATGATGTACCTATCTATGGTTTTAGAAGATACTTTTCAAACAGCTTAAGTAGGTATTGTTTTGGATTATAAAATTAATAAACAGTATAATTTTAAAAGAGCCGATTACATACATACATCTTTATAATTCAATTCTGAATATCGATTGTTCGTTTCTGTACCGTAAAAGCTCAATTACACTGTAATTTTTTTCTCGCCGCCCTGTAGCTAGTAAACTCGCTCAGTGTAATTGAGGCTTAACACTATTAACGCTATCATGGGCGCCGGAAAGGGTGAGCAAAGAAGGGCATTTGCCCCCCTCTGGATACAAAATAGGAATATAAATTAAACTGAATGAAGTTAGTTCAATTTGTTTTGATTTTTTACAAGAATTATGTCACTTTTCGACCGAGTTTAAGAAGAGGAGTTTTTGGGTTTTTCATAATAAAGCCTTATAAAAACTTCAAGGACTTTCATGAGAACGAGAAAAAGCATAATTATGGCTTCAGAATGTAACCGTGAACCCACTCTGAAGGCTATGAACTTTCCAAAAATTATTGAGGCCAAAAGTATTCGTGTGACTGAACAACTGAACAATTTTAAAAAAGAAAAAATTAAATCAAATAGAAAAAAACTTATTTCCATAATTTCAACAATAATTTGCTGTGGGACCCAGATTTAGCGCTTCATGGTAAATCATTAGGACATGTTGAAGGCCTTTTGAATTTCAGAATAGAAAGTGGGGAATCTCACCAAACCCAGAACAATTTAATTAAGATTTGTGGCGATATTGTTCGCGAAGAAATTGTTACAGAGGTAAATGCCAGTGAAGAATTTTCATTGCAATTACTGTTTCTGTCTACTAAAAATCGTGTACAAATTCAGTGCTAGTAACCAAAGCAGTAGATGCGGAGGTGCTTGTAAATTCGCTGTTCCTAGATCTTGGTCTATAATATAAATAAAATAAAAACAAATTCTTTTATCTATCCTTAAAGATCACAGAAGTGACGCTGAAAAGCTTTTCAAAGATATTTTCCAAAAATGCAATTCGGCCATTTTGACATGAGACTGTATGTTTTCCATTGGTCTCTTCTGGTTTAAATATAGGAATGGGGGTTGTATGAAGTTATAACGGCAAACTGGATGGGGAACTTGAAAAGGGATGGCAAATGTCTTCTACCCAATACCTAGCCGAATTGCAGTATTCTGGGAAGATTTATTTAATTATCTCGAAAACAATTTTTTTATTATATATTCTCTTTGTGTACAGGTATACTGCGCTCAAATTGAAAGTAGCTCCAAATAAAAAAGTGGACATGCCATTATGTTTAAATGCTAATTTTATATTATAACTTCCCCATAATCTGTTCTATACAGGGTGATTCGGGAGGAAATGGAAATATTTTAAAGACATATCCAGGAAGCTAAAATAAGCAAAATAAGCTCATATGTTCAAATCTGACTTTCATTTGTTTCAGAGATAATAAGGCTTTTCTATTTAAAAAGTTAGTCAAGTTTTTCAGAAGCATTTGGGAACATTCCAGTTTCGCCAGCACATGTAAAATCATTTTGAAACACTTGCCTATTAGGAATTCTTCGATTCGGAAAACGACGTCGATACTTTTCTACTGAACGAACAGAATTACCATTCAGTGGCGTACCCAAAGGGGAGGGGGGGAATAAGGGGGATATCGTCCCCCCCCAGCGTCCAACCCTTCCATTCTATTTTACGCTTATTCTTATTAATCCTTTGAAAAGGGCCTATCTTAGAAATTCAACCTCACAGAACAGACTTTATGGACTTGCAATGATGTCAATTCATAGGGAACTACCCATTTCAGAAGACGAAATAATAGAGGAACTTGCACGACAGCCAAGGCGACTGGATTTTAATAATAATATTTATTTTATAACATTCTGTAAAACAAATGTTTATTAAAATTGGTACATCACTCCGCACTTTTTATATCCCCTTCCAAGGCTATAGTCTGCGTACACCACTATTACCATTACAAAATCCATACACAAACACCATACCTCCATATTCTCTATGACTGAAAATATGAGGCATTTTTATAATCTCGTAAAACGACTCTACCACTGTCACTTTTTATGACATTTACCTAATTAATATTTTGTTTCAAATTGGCACTTAGGACAAGGTTGTCCAAAACTTGATTAACTTTTTCAAAAGAAAAACCTAATTGTCCTGAAACAAATGAAAATCGGATTTGAACATATGAGCTTATTTTGCTTATTTTAGCTTCCTGGACATGTCTTTAAAATATTTGTATTTCCTCCCGAATCGCCCTGTATATTATGTGAGATTAAATTGATCAATGCCACATGAAACATTTTCAGTATTCTAAAATAAACACTTAGAATTTAATTGAAAGTTTAGTTAAGTCCATCGTAACCAATATGTTACTTTAAACAAACAAGCTACAATTGAAATTTTTGATCATTTTGAAGCTCGAAATTTTTGTAGCAATAATACCTACTATGTGGGCATTGAAAATTTGAAAAAATTGCATTAAGAGGATATGGTCATGAATAGGTACTAACAAAACCGTTGTTTTAAGTTTGAAAATTTTTAATTTTGAACTGGAAATCCTAGTTCTTGGAAAATTAGTTACAAAGTAATATGAAAACGTAACTAGAATGAAAAATTAAGCTACATTAATTGACTACGATTGTTACACAATTATTACGACAGTTGATAATTTTTCAAAACAAAAATAAAACAAAATCAAATTGAAATACTAAACAGAAACAAATAAAACTAAACAACTAGATTTTTTCATCTTTCAATTATGTATCAATAGGTATTACCTACTGAAGCATACTTATTATTCGCTCTTATAACTTAAAACAACCGCCATTTTCCAATTGTGTTCAATACATACTTTAGGAAAAACCAAAAGTGCCTATCAGTGTTAATTAGACAGAACCAGGAATCGATACAAACTATATAATTACCTACCTCTATATGTCTAAAAAAGGAAAAGTTTGTAGTTTAGAATTTCAAAGTATCCTATTGAACAGTTTTGCAATGACAAAAATGTTTAAGAATCCCAATTTACAAAACAATTTGTGATTTAGACAGAAAAGTTTCAGTTTCACGACGAAACTTTTGTACAGAACAGACAATGCATTCCTTCGTCATTTCCATCAAAGTTCTATCAGTTGTTAATTTTGAATTCGATTTTATAAAATAGCAACTTCTTCGATAATTTATACGGTTATTAAATTCAAAATACGGTTAGTTAATTATATTACATTATGTAAGTACCATAAAATTTTTCCGTTTGAATTTAATACTCTGATATATTTTGACCATACTTTCAGTGTGGACTTGAAGTAAACTTGAAGTTCAAAATTAAAATGGACAATAGTTTTGTTGATAAATAATAGCCATCCTCTTAACACAACTTTTTACCTACTTATATTTATTTATAAAAGAGCCACTGTTTTAATCGAAAATTCTAAGCATTAGATGCTATTGCGGAATACAACACAGTTAAGTTACTACACTGAAACCACGGTCAGTTAATTCAAAATTTATCATTTGACACATTCAAATTTATTAAGAAACCAGTAGGATGTGATTTTCAAGCGGAAAACGAACTCGTTAAACCCTTAATTTAGATTAGTTGGGTGTTCAATGCCTTTGGATCTAATCTGTACTTTATCGAAAATGATAGAAGTGAAAGACAATATTGTGATAGTGGATTCTGGATTACGATAGGAGTGTGGGCATAGTCCACGCGTACTTAGGCTACAAGTTGGACCCTTTGTACTACCTCCCTAACTAGTCGTCCGACCCCGCAACGTCACTCAAAAAATGAACCTGAGGATGCTGGAAAGGGAAGCGGCTCTAATCGTAGCCATGTCTGGAGTCTGGACCTGAATCGTCTCAGTTAGACGCTCACAAAGATGGTGATTCTACCAAGCCCATGCGGTGCACGTGCTTGGTTAGTTTACCCAGAAAGTATACCCACAAGCAGCCGCAGGTTCTTTCTTGATAGCCCTGTGCAAAAAAAATGCTCTGAAGGCCTCTCTCGCATGCCGGCAATCTAACATCAAGTTCCATCTAGCCTTGTGCTGGGATTGGGCAGTGTCAGATTAAACAAGATGGAGGCCCTTAGACAGTCGAAATCTCGGGGTCCTGTCACCTAATAATTTTACGAATATGATTTTATTAAGTTTTTTAGTACTTTTAACTTAGCTTTTAGGGTTTTTTATCATGATTCGATGAACAATAGTTGATCATAATATATGAATTCAGAAAGTCTGTGTGTCTGGATGACCGTTTCTTTTTTCCTGTAGACATTCTGATCAAAAAAGCCGTCGAAAATATTGTTTATCATGACATTCTCAACTGGTTTTAATGTTGTCATATAACATTGGGAAACGTTAATTGCACCAAGTTTTCGAAAATAAGTTTGTATGATCGCGATGCTGGTACCGTTTCTTCATTTCATTTGTAATCAAAATGCCTTCATTTAAGTCGTGTCAAAGGTATTTTAAGGTTAGAGTAACTTGTTTACTCGTAAATAATTAAATTTTTTTTTGCAACTTATGGTGAAATGGTAGGCCAAATACCAGAAGAGGTACATATTCGGCATTGTACGGTACGCTTTTTGAGTTTCACAAAGGTAGTACCGCAACAGTTGCTACCAAAAACCTTTGCGATGTTTATTGAAATCCATCTCTAAACCTAATTTATTGAAATGTATTAGACATGTTCGTAAATGCCAAAGGCGGTTTTCTAACTTCAAATCCGGTAATTTTGATCTTTCCGAGTCGTATGGATCAGGAAGACCAATAACTTTAGATAATGACATGTTAAGGGCGGAAGTTGAAGCAAATCCGTGTCAGACAATCGAGGAGCTGTCAAACACTCTTAACCAACCTTGGTCGACTATCCAAAAACATTTGCAGCACATTGGGAAAGTAAGCACAGCAGGTATTTCCCGCATAAATACAGAAGCATTTTTTGATCGATTGATCACTAAAGATGGATCCTCTATGCTAATCCAAAATGCAAGAGGTACTGGCTCTCTTCGAATGAATCCCCACGAAGTACAGCCAAGCCAAGTATACATCCCAAAAAGGCGATTTTGTGTGTTTGGCGAAATATTCGAGGAGTCCTTCATTTTGAAGTGCTGAAATCTGGACAAACTATGAATGCAGACCTTTACTGTATTTTTTAAGTGGCAAAATATTTAGATGATGTTCAGGATGCCATCTCCAAATATTTTGCACAAAAACCAATTGATTTTTATTGATGCGGCATTGAAAAGTTGCACACTAGATGGCAAAAGGTTGTTATTGATAACGACGGTTATTACATCATTGATAAAAATACAATAATAAATTTTATTTGTCCAATATATCACGTATGTTGATATAGGACACGTCAATCGCATGTGACTGACGTGTCCTACATCAACATAAGTGATATATTGGACAAATAAAACTTATTATTGTAAAAAAAAATAAAAATTTATCTGTTTGAATTTAATGTTAAAAAACGATATTACTTTTCGGTCCCCCTGAGGTATATTATAATATATATACATATACAGTTTAATCTAATGTTGCGGGGCCCCTAGAAAGCGTGGCTACTCCGCCTAATTGGTAATCCGGCACTGGGCTTGGGTGTCTTGAGTTGTTTACAGTTGATACTGTAAGTATAAATTTGTGATAGTTAATTTCACTTCTTTAAGTGATTAGTATGACTTTGAAAAAGAATGCCCAATGCCATTATTTCCACCCTTCTGACTGATGGCGCTTATTAAACCATCAGGAAGTGAACTTCAAATTAATTTAAATATCGCTGATTTTTATGCGTACGTTTTTATTCAAAAGAGAATACCCACTCAATATAAGCGCACAACAGGGGAACGTGGATCAATTGAATGTTGTCGTCTAACAGGTTAGAAATTGCTCTTTAATTAACGCGGCATCCCGACATAGGACAATACCGAAAAATGAAATTGTAATTTTTCCATGGAGCCTGATTGTCTTCTAGGAAAGGAAAACGAATTAATAATCATTTATTTGAAAAAAATGCAAAAAACGGGATTTCCTTTAATCGCTAATGATGTTTGCAAAACTGCATTTTTCACAGAACAATTGAAAGTATCTGATAGACATAGAAAGGCAGGCTGCAACTAGTTTCCTTTTTACGTCGACATCCCGATTACGCATTGAGAAAAGCGGATATGATGGAATGAACAGGGAAGACGTCACAATCAGCATTTGCTTTTCCAAAGTGTTCTTGAAGACAGTGACAGTGATACCCTTTTTATCCTATGCTTATTCCAGATCACGCATTTTCACTGAGAAGTCCAGTGCAGAAAGATTTGCCTTGGAGCCTTTTACAAACTAATAGGAATCTATGTGGGAGGAATTTGCTAATAACGTAAGAGACATGTCTCCAATTCAAAGCATTTCTAAAGTGAATGGAAGGTTCTGCAATAAATTTCTCTATGAACTCAAGAAAAAGTTAAGAAAGCACCAAAGACCAAAATACGTGGGGGCTAAGATGAAAGATTGACGGATAATAAGAGAGAGATGGCCAGTTTGCAATATGCTTGTTGAACTTGCCGGGGGAATAATAGTTATAAACAATTTAAGATTAGTACCCTCATATTAAATAATTTGGGAAAGTGTTGCGGCCAATTTAAGACCTTATTAACTCTTAACAGTTGTTTTATTAAAAAATAATTCATAAAAATGGCCATCTAACCTTGTCCCTATATTCCAGTTAAAGTTAAAAAAATAATATGCAAAAAGTGCCTTGGTCTACGGCTATGAATAGTTTTTAAAATGAAAATAACTTAGTTAAGGGAAAATTGGAAACTCACGATGCGCATTACATTTCCACGTATTATCATTATCAGAATTATCACCTGACTTTATTAATCGAATCTATATTATTATCAATATAATAAATATCAAGGTTCTACGTATCCACTTCAGTTTTTAAAACATGTCGAACACACCTTATCATGTCATAGTCATAGTTATCACACAAATTTGTCAATTGCATATTTAGCACAATCCGTTATGTTGGCTTGTAAGATCGGGTTTCTGAAATTTCATGCCTTTTGAGGTTAACCATCTAAACATATCGTTTTTTCGCATTTTTCGTTCGTATACTCCTAAATTATGAAAGAAAGGTCTTCCCGGAAGGTGGATAAAACCCATTAGACTTTCTTACATGGTTTCTTGCCAAACCTTAATCGATCGATTCTTGATCGATTTTTTCCAGAAAAAAATAAGGTCTTCATAACTTTCTTATTTATTTTCGGCAAGTCTCCATTAAGGCTACTATGAAAATTTTGTCAATATCTTTTTTCCGTAACTAATACCTTTCAACCTATACCTATAGATACCATTTGTTGATTTTTCCTTTCACACTGTAGATTTTACAATCCCAGGCGAGTCGTAGTAGAATATATTTCAACAATGGATCGACATTCGACACTACTTTATGGATGCTGACGTTTCATGACGTCACACACATTTAAAATAATAATTTTTTCATTTACACACAACGCAACAACTTTTAAACGCGTAACAGTAGAATAATAAAAGGAAAACGCTATTTGTATAACCGAGCAAAACGAAGACAAACAAGACACTATTCGTAATCATTATAAATGTTTAGGAATAGGTAATAGAGGATTTTAATTATAAGATCATTAAAATTCTTTTTATTTTAGGAAACCTTTTGTATCCTCCCAAATTTCGGTGAATTTGGGTTCTGGACTACTTACTGAAACTTGTCTGTCATGAAAATTGGGCAAATTCTATTTACTCATATTCGAAAATTCTCAAAGGATATATACAGGATGTCCACATTAAAAATTCGTCATTATTTTGCTTTTTTATTGCTACCTTTAGGGAAGAAGACAATGTTCCCATTTCACATTAGCTACAGTCGCTGGCTACCTTGTTCTATTGATATTTCAATTCGCGACATTAATCCGATTAAGGGTAAAAGAAGATAACCTGTTTCAAAAACTGATAACAATTAAATGCGTTAAGGAGATAAACTTGCAACTTTTCATATGCCATGTTAAAAACACATCTATCGGAAAAAGTTGCAACTATCTTTAAAACAATAAAATTATCTTTAAAATATCAAAAAAGGCTCGTATTATCATCCACGTATAGCACTGTAATCGATAATTTAAAAAAATCGCAGAAATAAAGATGATCGTTGAGTGCAACCACTACATGTTTTTAAAAATAATCATTTTACGTTTGGGACCCTCATCTTTTTTTGGGCGTCACCTCCTTTTTAGATGTCAGCTCCTCACGCCTCTGGTGAGGTGATGATAAGCCATACAAAATCACGGACGTAGTAACAGAAAACTATGTCATTAAGTATATTAAGTGTAAAGTTGAAACGTACATCATCAGTAAGCACTCCATCTTTCATTATTATTAAATATTTGTTTTGAAAATATCGACGTATTTAATTGATTTATTGGAGAAAAAACTGCAACTTTATCATATAAAAAAATGAGTGCCACCATTTTAGGTTATACCAGAAGTGACGTGATCAAAAGTAATATCAACGTTTTCGTCCTTGGCCCGAATGCAATCGCTTGGCGAAAACCGAATTTTGATAACTTTAATAGTTTCTGAGTATAGAGCTTTGCAGTCATTTTTATAAATGATTTTTTTAATACTTTTTTCAAAAAATAAGTATAGCACAAATATATTGCTGAATTCAGAAAAAAATACTCTTTTAAACTACATAAAAAAACCGTAACTTTATCTTATAAAAAAATGAGTGCCGTCATTTTGTCTTATACCGGAAGTAACGTCATCAAAGGTAATATCAGCATTTTCGTCCTTGGCCCGAATGCAATCGATTGGCGAAAACCGCATTTCGATAACTTTAATAGTTTCCGAGTATAGAGCGTTGCAAGAAAATGTGTACGGACAGACTACAGAGGACAGACTACAGACGACAGACGGAAGTTTTTTTTTTCATTTTTTGAATCTACGTATTCAGAAACGCAAAGATATGTACAAATTTACATATCTAGGTCAATTTTTTTTTGGAACACTAATACAATACTGTCAATACTTTCCTTTTACTTCGTACTCGGGAAGTAAAAGAAGACTGTGAACAAAATGTGCTTTAGTTGGATCAACGGTGTACAAATTTCCCCACAATGGGTTTGATTTTGGCAAAACATCGCTTAAAAATTAACTAAATCATTTTACAGAAAGTATACATTTTTTATGTTATAATGTATGTGACTTTATGAGAAAATTAATTAATAAAAATGGCCATCTAAAACCGACTTACTCTATTACTATACTTTAGTGAGAATGATTTATAGCTACTACACTAGGTTGGTGTTCTAAATTTTGGAAGAGCACAGGGTGCATCAGAGACTTTATGAATGCACAAAGAGTTGGCAGCTCCACAATCAGTAATTCGGAAAATTCCTACCTAATAATTAAGTAACAATTAAAGACTAATTCTGGAACACAATAAAAGATTTTGGAACGCAAAAATATAGTCAGGAAACGAAATTTTTCATAGGGGTGCTAGCTTGACGTCAAGCCAGCGACCTTTTTATTGGAATTTAAAAAAACTCCTGTGTAATAATTAAGGAACAATTAAAGACTAATTTTGGAACACAATAAAAGATTTTGGAACGCAAAAATATAGTCAGGAAACGAAGTTGTTCGTTAGGGTGCTAGCTGGACGTCAAGCCAGCGACCTTTTTATTGGAATTTAAAAAAAGTCCTGTGTAATAATTAAGGAACAATTAAAGACTAATTTTGGAACACAATAAAAAGTTTTTGAACACAAACATAAAGTCAGGAAACGCAATTGACGTCAAGCCAGCGACCTTTTCTTTGGAATTTGAAGTAAAACGAAAGATTTCGATGCAATAATTAAGGAACAATTAAAGATTAATTCTGGAACATAATAAAAGATTTTGGAACGCAAAAATATAGTCATGAAACGAAATTTTTCGTTGGGGTGCGACCTTTTTATGGGAATTTAAAAAAAGTCCTGCGTAATAATTAAGAAACAATTAAAGACTAATTTTGGAACACAATACATTTTGGAACGCAAACATAAAGAGCTGCTGATGTAGCGGTTGTTTCGGTGAAATAAAATAATTACACATGGGACCGCAGTTGCACCTTACCTTTTTATTTATTTATGTTTAGTTTACATTACGATGTATGCGAAGGCGAACCCTTAGGGTCTGCTTGTGTGCGATACAACAATGTAACGAAAATGTACACTTGATGATAGGGGAATGCTCATTCCCTATGAAGGTGAAGAAGAGGGCTATGGCGAAAAGCGCGTTTGCTATGCATGTTCACGATTCAACAAAGATTCAATAAGTCAAATAGGTGGATCTAATCAACAAGAAAATTGGATGGGCTTGGGGAACAAACCAAAGGACAGCTAAATATTTAAGTGGGGGGGGGGGGTGTTTTTTCCAATCTCCAATAGGCCACACATTAACAGTGAAATGAATACAAAAAAATAATTTATTACAAACAAAATGTACACTAATGATTACTTTTCGACATAGGATAATAAAAATTATCATTTAAACCAAAAACGTAATTCATTTTCATAATTTTTGGGATAGGAGTCCTGACTTTATGTGTGCGTTCCAAAATTTTTTATTGTGTTCCAAAATTAGTCTTCAATTGTTCCTTAATTATTAGATAGAAATTTTCCGAATTACTGATTGTGGGGGTGCCAACTTTTTGTGCATACTTTATGATTATTTACTGTCATTGTTAATATTGTTATTATTCTCTGCAAAGGGGGCAGCTTTTTATAGTAACCAACTAGAAATTCAATTTCATCTTTCTGACGTTTATTTAAATAATTTACCCAAAATATTTTTAGGAATTTTGGAACCGGATTTATGTTAATATCGATTACCTACTGAAGTAACGTTTCCGCATTTCAGCTCACGTACATACCTGTTAAGTATTTATTAAAATTTCAGTTTTCAACCTTAGTTCTCTACTTACACGTACGTATATGAGATGGTTGAAGATTTTTTCATGTTTTCCCATTTTCTAATCGTGTGGGTATCGACATTGAGCAGATGGTTGACATAATAGAACTATTCAAAAACGAAAGGAACAGGTTGAAGGTTAATAATCGCAATAGAGTTATATAACGTAGTAAATGAAGAAGGGAAGACTATCCTAACGTAATTAAGATTAGAGTGCATGTATTATTATTAGATAATCGTAAGGAACTCGTCCCCCAGACGGCCTATAGCATTGCAGCTAGTTAACCTTGGTTGGCTCGCGTTTTGACGGGTTGAGCGGGGACAAATCGTTCGTTGAGTATGGTTGAGTGCAACGGGCCTCGCGAGATGCATGGTCAACCAGGAGGCTTGCTTTGGCCCTGAATTCATTTGTCTCACATGCCTATATAACATTTCAGCAATTCTGATAACTACACTTACGACCCCGACGAAAAGTTATTATTTAATTTATTATTCCTTTTCCATAAATGTTCAGTCTTCGTTTAATATCCTCAAGGATCATTAACACTCCTCCGACCTTAACTTCAGGTGCTTTACAATAACGGAAATGGATTCCAATAATCCAATAACAACATATTTATCACTACATTAAAAATGGATGATGGTGAGGTGCACGTTGCGACACTTCATATTAATTGCAAATATTGAAGGTTACAAATATAACTTTTTTCAATTTTTAACGTGCACGTGTTCGCGTTTATGTTAACACCTCGCATTCTTTCTCGTCATTTACACACATTTCTTCAAGAATGTTATAGTATTTTAATACTAGGAAAGTGAAAACTTTATCGTTTGGCCATCCCTTTGCACAGATTACATTTTGTTGCAATGATATTGCCTCGCCCAGTTTTGAAAGATCGAAAGTTTTATTTAACTGCAGTTGCAGTCTATGATTAAAACTAAGCTTAAAGGTAGCCCTTCACGTTCCGATATGGCTCGCAGGCCAAGACGCACAGTTCCGATCTTAAGGCGAAATCGATCTCGCTCTTTTCACCCTTCACGTTCATATTTTAACAAGAGGTTTCTTGACGATATCGAAAGAGAAAAGTTCATAGGCGCAGTGTAGCTAGTCCTTATTATTAAATATTTTAACAAAAGTAGTCCTAGACACCGTAAAGTAGAAGAGGAAGGATTATGTATGTATGTACAAAAGTACCTACTATAATGACGTCTTCAATGAAAAAAAGTAAGCATAGAACATGAAGAGAATCCCAAAATGCAAAGAAAAGAAAGAGGTGTTGGAGTAAGTAGTGGTTTCTTATGTGAACACCACTGTTGAAATGATTCCGATCGAAATCAAATCGACAGGTATCATTGGCTGTCTCTGTTCAACGCTGCATTTGTTATGACACACTATCTTTGTCGTCGATGAAGCTCACGGATTTCTCTCGCACTTCACGATACAGTTCCCGCATTAACTGTGGCCTGCGCAGTTAAAAATATTCAACATGTTGAAAGATCGCAGATCTCGCCGGAAAGGCGAGATGTGTGTCGGATTGACCACTTCACGTTCCGTTTTGGACTGAATCGATGGACTGTACAGTTCAAAAATCGTAGCGTGAAGGGCCCGTTTAAAATGATACAGAGCTTATTCAAACTCCACCTTCCATTTTCCATCAGTAATTTATTAAAAGCCATCATCTGTGAAAAACTACAGTAGATCTTCTCCATAAGCAGCCTTTTATACAATCTCGACCCACCACTCTTAATATTTACTTTAATCTTAACACCATCATCATAATCCTAATCCTCTGTTACCCTATACTAGGGCGTTAAGGCTATTTAGGTACCAACATTTCAGCTGAGTTTCAATTTTGTCCTTTCCCTTTGTTTCGTTGTTCCACGTTCTTCTTCCTTATGTTCCTTGTCACTGCTTTCCATATCTTTTTTACCTGTTTGTTCTCGGGCATGTTCACTAGTTGTCCAAATCAGTTAATTTTTTACTTTCAAGTGCAGTTTTTGCTAACTTCATCTTTGACCTTTCTCATGTCGCTTCGTTTGGTATCTTATCTATTCTTTTCACTCCTGCTACGTTCCTAAAAAATGTCATACCTGTAACTGGGATGTTTACTCTTGTCTTTTTTGTGATTGTGTTAATACACCTCATTTCCTCCATCATGTGAAAACGTGTCTTTTTATAATACTGCTTGTGTTTTAAAAACATTCCATGGGGAGCAAAATTTGTGAATTGAGTTTTGTATTCTTTATTTCTTCTTCGATTTTTCCTTTTTCTTCAATTGTCTATGCCCTCTTCTTTATCTTTAATTTACCTATGCTTGTTGACTACTATTGTGTTTTTTTTAACGTTTAGGAGCACTTTTTGCATCTTTTATCGAGATTTTAACATTTAAGTTTTGGCAGTATTAGTGTAACATCAAAAAATGCACATGTTTGTAAATAAATAGGTTCCAAACGGCTAAGCCCTACTATAAAATTTTCCTGACATGCTTTTGAATCTATAGCACAAAAGAAAAATAGCTTACTCGTTACATTCCTGACCCCCTCTGTCGTAGTAAATTTTTATGGGACAGTTATATCTTTACTTGGTTCTCTGTTCATTTATATATTCTTTTGATCAACATGATGAAGTTCTGCGCTGACTTTTACAAGCCCCACGTTCTATCTTTTCCTTCTTCTTCCTTCGGTCTAGTGTCTGTTCCCTGTTCCTAATTCGTAGAAGTATTCCTTCAATCCGCTAATAATCTGATCTTCTTATGTTAATATCTTCCCTTCATTAGATGTTACTCCATAGATTTAAATTCTTAATAGTTCTATAGTTTTTGCTATCCAATTCCGTTAGTTTTCATTTTGGTTTCTGTTACTCTTCTCTTGACTTTTGTCCTGCTATTTTTGTGTTTTTGGTAGTTCATCTCATTTTTATTCATCTAATAAATATTCCACAGTTTTTTTGCTGCTTTATGATGTTCCCATTCCACCAAGATGATATTCCCATTGATCCCCATATTTTTTTTAAGTTGGTCCCATATATCATTTACATTGACTCTTTCTATTGTTCTTGATCTTAAAATTCTCTTGATGTTTTTGGCTTATACATATTATTCTTAACTTATGTCTTGCTTTTTTTATTACTTCTGTATGTTGTTCCATTTTCTCTACTTTTTCTTTTCTGATTGTTGCTTTTAACAGGTAGGTAGTGGTGGTTGCTAACTCACACCCCTTTATTTGTCTTATATAATTCATTTTTCTTTTTACTATAATGGCGTAGTTGATAATATATTTCTCCCCCTTCTAACCATTTTAAAATGCTTCCTGATAATATGTTGGATGGATGAGGGAACAAGATTCTCCCGTTATAGGACGTAGCTTAAGCAGGTCGACGAACTTCTAATTCCTCCTTTCGATTTACGCTTCCATCTCCATCATTTACATTAAACATAGAAATTTTGTCTCTTAATGGACACACAACGCACTTAAATCTTAAAACCGTACAACTGGCAAGGCAAAATGGAGTTAGCATGTTGCACTGGCGTGGTATATAGTCCGTTGATAGAAGTGTCTTTACCTATGTCGATTTTGCCTTTCCTTCCAAGTAATTCATCCTTGAGATATTGTCGACCCAGAGAAAATTATGCTTCAGGTATTTTTGACGTAGAACTTCTTGATTCAGATATTGTGGAGAAAGGCAACTTACCCCCAAATACGACAGCAAAACTATTCCATTCAATGTTACCTATTGATAAGGAGCAAACACCTTTTAAAACAGGTGTTTGCTGTTTTGGACATTCTGTCTGAGGGCAAACCATGACTTACGTAGTTAAACCTTAAAAGTTCGTTTTTCCCCATCGGGACAATACGTTTATCATTTCTCAAAAAAATAGACCTATAAATACAAATTTCCAATACAGTTTCAACGTACAGAAAGTATGACGCTAATTGGTTAATGCGTGTAAAATGTTATTAAGGTTTTTGTTATCAACCATGCAAGGATTAACCAAAGTACGAGGCAGCGGCGTAACTAAATAAGTGCAAACCCGTGCAGTGCTCAGCGGCCCTTCAGTTCAACTTAGATAACTAAATAGGGTCTCGCGATCGGAAGACTTCGGCAACCATTCATAAAGGATCATGCTATTAGACCTATGTTTTGCTGGGGAGCAATGGTCTGGTGACTAGGGTCTCCGCAACTTAGCACTTCCCAATCATGTGCAAAGACTAGCGGGTATTGGGTGTACGGCCGTAATAAAAACAACCGCCACAGCTGTTTTGGAGCCCCTTTTACTGCCTTTTACTGCCTCCAGTGGATCTCCACGTGAGAGAGCCTTGCGTCTGAAGACGAAACGGCTGTTGGACAACAGACGTATTGAGTTCGGACACTCCCGTATTCTAGATGAGGCAATTAAGCGATGGCCCATCCTGAAAGAGGCATCGGAGCTATCTCGCAGTCTGGTGCGTTGTAGCACAAGGATATCAAGAAGGAATCTGCCCTTACCTACTAATTGGCATACTCTCTGGGCAGTGTAAACCAACCAAGCACATGCACCTTGTGTTGGAATGAATTATTATATTCAACCATTATTATTTTTAAGTAAAAACAGTTTTCAGAGTTCGGAGAATTTATAGAGACCGGCGACGCAAGCGGTTGAAATGTGATATTTTAACTGCAATTCAATAATAATGTTCTAAATATAGTTTAGTCTTTAAGGTTCCTTCACAGTGTACCCTTGTACGGTTTGAAATAAATTTTCATTTTTTCTTACTTGTGTATATTTTATTATCTCACATCGAACAGGTTATGGGCCCAGTCGCGTCGAGTTTGAATCGCCTGTAAGAGATAATAATATAAAGTGTACATCGCGGGTGGTATTTTTAATGTGAAATAAAATAATGGCGGAAAGTGCGAAATATAACGTCGAAAAGTTAAACGGGCAGAACTATCAGTCGTGGAACTATTTGGTGAAAATGTTATTAATAAATGCTGATTTATGGGAAATAGTTTCATCTGAATTACCGATACAGGACGAACGAAACGCCGCCTGGAAAAAGAAAAATGATAAGGCGTTATCAACTATAGCTTTACTTGTCGACGTTAGTCAGCTGGTGCATATCAGAAATAAGGAATACGCACATGATGCGTGGGAAGCACTAAAGGAGTATCACCAAAAATCAAGTTTATCTAGCATGGTTTTTCTGTTAAAGCAAATTTGCAGGTTATCGCTGGAGGAGAATGGTGATATGGAAGCACACATAAGTTTATTTTTGGAATTATTGAATAAATTGGCCGCCTTAGGAGAAGAAATTAAGGACAGGTTTGCAGCAGGTATTTTGCTGGGAAGTCTTCCAGACTCATACGGTTTTTTAATCACAGCACTGGAAAGTAAGTCATCGAATGAATTCACACTTGAATTTGTAAAAAGTAAGTTGATCGATGAGTACAGGAGACGTCAAGGAGGTTCCAGGAGCCAAAACGAGTCAGCCATGAAATCCGTCTATAAGAAAGGAAATCAAAATAATCAAACCGCAAGTACGGGTGTAAAGCAATGCTATTTTTGCAACAAGAAAGGCCATTTTAAACGGGACTGTTTCAAGTATAAAGCGGTTAAAAAGGAAAGAGCCAATAAAGTTACTGAAAGTACTGGTGACAAGGAGGACTCGTGTTTCATGATAAATTTAACCTCAAATGACGAAAAAAGGGGTTCTGTTTCTTGGTATGTGGATTCAGGAGCTTCGAGCCACATGGTAAACTACAAAGAATTTTATACTAAATTCGACGGGAGCAGAAAAGGTGTTGTGAGGTTAGCGGAGAAAGGGCAGCACTCCGAGGTTCAGGGTATTGGAGAAGGTTTCGTCAAGTGCGTAAATAGTGCGGGAGTGAGCAAGTTAAAAATCAACGATGTGTTGTATGTGCCGGATTTAGATTCTAATTTGCTTTCTGTAAAAAAGCTAACAAGTGCGGGATATAACGTGCAATTCGACAACAAGGCCTGTAAAATTGTGTTACAAGGAAAAATAATCGCGAGTGCGAGGCCGGCGCCTGACTTGTATAAGCTGTCAACAGTGGAGCAAGCACTGAGCATCGTAAATGAACACTCCAGCGACTGTCAGCATACGTGGCATCGACGTTTTGGACACAGGGATATAGAAGCAGTCAAACACTTGATGGAGAGAAAATTGGCAATAGGGATTAATATTAAGGATTGTAACATTAGGGAAACTTGTAACTGCTGTGTAAAAGGTAAGATTAGTCGTAAGAGTTTTCCGAAATTTTCTCAAAGCAATACATCTGATATTCTTGATTTAATACATACAGATGTTTGTGGCCCCATGAAGACTGTTACACCAGGGGGTAAACGGTATATTCTCACTTTGATCGATGATTTTTCAAGGTATACAACTGTGTATTTATTGAATCACAAGAATGAAACTGAAAAATGTATTAAAGAGTTTATAGAGTTAATGAGTAATCAGTCAGGCAGAGTACCAAAGGTTATTAGGTCAGATAGGGGCGGGGAGTATGTAAATAATACCTTAAGGGAATATTTAAGGGGTAAAGGCATAAAAATACAGTACACAGCGGGGTATTCTCCAGAGCAAAACGGGGTTGCAGAGAGAAAGAATAGATCGCTAGTCGAAATGACTAGATGCATGTTAATTGACGCGGATTTACCAAAGAAATTTTGGGGGGAAGCACTTGTAACAGCAAATTATCTGCAGAATCGACTACCTACCAAATCAAAACAGAAAACGCCGTTTGAGTTGTGGCATAAAATCAAACCGGACGTGTCAAAATTACAGATATTTGGGTCTAAAGTGTATAGTCATATTCCGAAAGAACAAATTAAAAATAAATTTGATAAAAAAGCGGAATCACTAGTGTTTGTGGGATATTCGGATGAGTCTAAAGCATATAGATTGTTAGACATAGATACAGGGCGTATAAAAATTAGTCGTAGTGTGGTATTTCCCGAAAGAAAAATTCATGTCAGGGAAAAGAAAATAAAAAGTGAGGAAGCGTCCATTAAATTCAAGAAAGAAGAAGAAAAAATAGAACCAAATGATACAGAAGAAAGTAAGGCCGCAGATGTTGAAAATATCGAGATAATAGAAAATGCTACGGAGACATATAGTGTAGATGAAAGTTCAAGTACAGAACACTCTTATGGTAGCGACCACAGCTATGAACCGAGTGAAGAAGATTTTCGTATAGAGAACGAAGCTAATCGTAGGTCAAACAGAATAAATAAAGGAGTTCCACCTGAGCGCTACATTGCGAAGTTAGCTGATGTTCGAGAACCAGAACCTAAAACTTTTAAAGAAGCTCTCGCCAGCAATGATAGCGAAAAATGGAAGAAAGCTATGGAAGAAGAAATCCTATCTTTGAAGAATAACGAAGCATGGGTTTTAGTACCTATGCAAAAAGACAAAAGCATCATATCGTGCAAATGGGTATTTAAGCTAAAGACAGGTGAAGATAAAAATTCAAACAAGTACAAAGCACGACTGGTAGCAAGAGGTTTTAGTCAAAAATTTGGTGTGGATTATGACGAAGTATTTGCCCCTGTAGTACGGCAAGCAACTTTTCGAATATTGTTAACAGAGGCATGGAACCAAAAACTGATAATAAAACATCTAGACGCAAAAACAGCGTTTTTAAACGGAGAATTGACAGAAGAAATATACATGGAGCAGCCGGAAGGTTTTGAAGAAGGAAATAAAAATTTTGTTTGCAAATTAAAAAAGAGCCTATACGGGTTAAAACAATCCGCCAGAAATTGGAACCAAAAACTTGATAAGGTATTGACGAGTGATAGTTTTCGAAAAAGTGATATTGATGCATGTTTATATATCAAGATTATTGATGACCAAAGGATTTTCATAATAATATACGTAGATGATATATTGATCGCAGCAAAAGATATACGAATGATTAACTTGATTGAAGAAAAACTTAAGTATCACTTCGAAATAACAAGTCTGGGGTTACTGAGAAATTATCTGGGCATAAAGATTATAAGGAACAATCACGGAATATACAGCCTAAATCAAGCTGAGTACGTAGACAAGCTATTGAAAAAATTTGGGATGAGTGATTCGAAAGAATCAAATATACCATTAGATGTTGGATATTATAAACACAACACACAGGAGCCAATGAAAAATAGTGAAATATATCAACAACTGATTGGAGGATTATTGTATGTGGCGATAAATACGAGACCAGATATATTAGCTAGTGTAACCATATTAAGTCAGCACAACAAGAATCCGAGAGAGGTGGATTGGAATGAAGCAAAGAGAGTGTTGAGATATTTGAAGAAAACAAGACACAAAAGACTAATATTAGGAGAACACAGTACAGACAGTGTATTATATGGATATGCAGATGCCGACTGGGCGGAAAACAAAGAGAACAGAAAATCAAATAGTGGATACATATTCATATATCGAGGTGCATCTATTAATTGGGGATGCAGAAAGCAGAATTGTGTGTCACTATCATCAACCGAAGCTGAATACATAGCACTGGCCGAAGGATGTCAAGAAGCAATCTGGTTAAAGCAGGCAATAAAGGAGTTTGTGGATATGGAACCGAAAGTAGTTATGTACGAAGATAATCAAAGCTGTTTAAAGCAACTAGCAAATCATAAATTTAGCAATCGAACGAAGCATATTGATACAAAGTATCATTTTATAAAGGAGTTGTATGAAAACCGAGTTATTGTTTTCGAGTACTGTCCTACTGAAAATATGATAGCTGATATGTTGACCAAACCGCTAAATAAAATTAAGTTAGAATATTTAAGTACCAAGGGTGGTCTGGCTGACTGATTTGAACGATTAAAAATAATTACAGTTGTAAGGGGGTGTTGGAATGAATTATTATATTCAACCATTATTATTTTTAAGTAAAAACAGTTTTCAGAGTTCGGAGAATTTATAGAGACCGGCGACGCAAGCGGTTGAAATGTGATATTTTAACTGCAATTCAATAATAATGTTCTAAATATAGTTTAGTCTTTAAGGTTCCTTCACAGTGTACCCTTGTACGGTTTGAAATAAATTTTCATTTTTTCTTACTTGTGTATATTTTATTATCTCACATCGAACACCTTGTAGAGGATGAAATTCAGACGACGAGACAGCGCGCCACATGCTTTGTGAGTGTTCTGCACTTATGCAACTGATCCATATTAGGGGTGCCTGACCTGATATGGCGACGATTCGAGTCGCTTCCCCCTCCAGCCTCCTCAGTTATTTCTCACGTGTGAGGAGGCGTGAGTGACGTTGCGGGGGCGGACAACTCTAATCAGGGTGGTAGCGCAAAGGTTCCGGATATGAGACCTTGTACCCTCGTATCGTAATGAAGAATCTAGAATCCATGATGCGATTCATAAAGCCGATAACTAAAATTGAACCCTTGTCTTTATGAAAAATTTTGAAAACATGTTTTTAACAATTAGACTGAGCAAACATTTTAGAAAGAATACATGCAAACATGCAAAGTATTCTACATTAGGTGTCGCATCGGCGGTACAGCTTTTAGAATCCCTTATTGAGACTTTCAAACTGAATCTAATTTTAAATGTTTTTTTTATCTTTAGGTAATATAGATACCTAAAACGGGCCCTTCACGCTACGATTTTTGTGAGTTTTGAACTGTACAGTCCATCGATTCAGTCCAAAACGGAACGTGAAGTGGTCAATCCGACACACATCTCGCCTTTCCGGCGAGATCTGCGATCTTTCAACATGTTGAATATTTTTAACTGCGCAGGCCACAGTTAATGCGGGAACTGTATCGTGAAGTGCGAGAGAAATCCGTGAGCTTCATCGACGACAAAGATAGTGTGTCATAACAAATGCAGTGTTGAACAGAGACAGCCAATGATACCTGTCGATTTGGTTTCGATCGGGATCATTTCAACAGTGGTGTTCACATAAGAAACCACTACTTACTCCAACTCTTTCTTTTCTTTGCATTTTGGGATTCTCTTCATGTTCTATACTTACTTTTTTTCATTGAAGACGCCATATAGTAGGTACTTTTGTACATACATACATAATCCTTCCTCTTCTACTTTACAGTGTCTAGGACTACTTTTGTTAAAATATTTAATAATAAGGACTAGCTACACGGCGCCTATGAACTTTTCTCTTTCGATATCGTCAAGAAACCTCTTGTTAAAATATGAACGTGAAGGGTGAAAAGAGCGCGATCAATTTCGCCTTAAGGTCGGAACTGTGCGTCTTGGCCTGCGAGCCATATCGGAACGTGAAGGGCTACCTTAATGAAGACATATCCCAGTGATATCATTGAAGAAACAAGAAAATCTGAAAGTTCCAGCATTTTAAAATGGAGAAACAATATATTCAAAAATATGACCAAGTCAGGGAAGTACGATCGACCTTTCGAAATATTGCCGCATTAATTATTAGAAATGTTTTTACTGTTAAAGCGTATTGTCACCATAGAAATGTTAATAAATAACTTGTTAGTTTTTTTACTCTAGCAACAACAGACGTGAATATAAAAAATATATTCAATCGTCACCAAATAAAAACGTCAATAAAAATAGCAGAAGAAATTGGGTTAGTATTCAACTCAAAAACTCTGAAACAAATCAATGGTCCTTCAAGGGTAATCTAAATAATCTAACGCAACACTTACTTTACGATAATGTTTTATGTTTCAAATATTGTAGGAGCAATTAAACCAATGATAAGTGAGAAAGACTTCTTGGTAGACTAACATCTGAGCAATTTTAGAATGTCTTCATACCTTACAAAATTATTACTTGTAAGCGTTGAATAAAGAATTTCATTCAACGTTACAAGGCATTGCGAAACACTGATAAGACGAAAAAGCAAATTTATATACATGAAGGGGAGGAAAACGCTCGTAATGGGAATGATTATAGTCATTTAAGGAGGTGATGATTTGACAATTTTATTTGAGTCATTATATTTTCGTGATTTGGAGTGGAAGTATTACACATTCATATTTAATGGTTTAATTGTGAATGAATAATCGTCAATAAGTTTATTTTTTATATGTGGAATGGTCTGTTTAACGTGTTTGACACTCGATAAGTCTATTCAAGCAAACAATGGCGGGTTTCGCTTGTATTTACCACATGATACGTTGTTAAATAAACTTAACTGTCTAAAAAAACAGCGAACGTTCGTTCTAATTTCGTAACCTACCGCACAAAAATTAAAATTAGCTTATTTTTTAATGCATCGAAAGTTCGTGAACCATTGAATGAAAAAGTTAAATCGAGGAATTGCTTAAATATTTGGTTGGCGATGCAAGTCACCTTCAGTTATTTCGAGCATCTTTTCCAATTTGCAAATTCGTCTTCTGAATCATTGTCGTTTACCTTCATATTTAACAGTAAAAATCGTAATGGCGTACCTACTATCGCCAATTTTAATTGTGAACCCTTTGTTCATATACTTTTGCTTAGCATTATGTTGACTTATGTTATCTAATCATTTTAGTATGTTTTCTAGTCTCTTTATTCTTAGAATTTGTCGATGTTGTAAAAATATTAAGGCGCGAACAAGCAAAGGAGTACTTATTTATTTGCGCTGTCATTGACCTGTTGGCGAGCAAACAAAATCGATTTTAAAAAAAAATAACAACGTACTGCTATGAGCCTGTAAATTAAGGTTATTAATACTAACATTTGAACATAGTCTGTTAATAAAATGTAAGAGATGAGTATACGCGATAAAGAGTAGCGAAATTGTAATGGAGGACAATCTCTTGACGTCATTGTCGACCTTGAAGAAATAACTAATTGTCAATCAGCCATTGACCCTGTTATTGCTGGTTCCAGTAGACAACCACGTTTATTCTTCATCTTCCAGTTGTTAACGCGCACTTGTTTCCATAATAATGTCATATTTTTAGCATTAATTACGCAATTACGAAATGAAAATGTATAAACGATTACCTAATCTTAAGTAATAGAGAGAAAATTGTTTAAGTCGCAATATTGTTTTGCTGCACCTATAGACTCATTGATAACACAGCTTATTATCGACGAAAAACTTTGACTACATTTTATAAACAAACATATACAGGATGGTCTACAATCGTGATATTATATGAATATGAATTGATACTTTTTCAACGTAATCACCATGAACTGAAAGGCAACGCTTCAAATCAAAAACAGCTGTTAAAAAAATGGATATCCTGGTCTCCAAATGAACTCGTGACGGCCTACATAACAGGATCTAAGGATACCGGACGTTCCATAAGTTCAAACTCGGCATATAGACCTTTTATAAATAGTTTATAAACAAAATTCCTTCAATACCTCAGAAAACTGTGGCCATAATCTTTCGAACCAAAATTTTCGGAGAGCAGCAAGTCTTCGATATCACCAGTCCATGTTTTGCATTTTCGATTCAGTGCCGAAATAGTCCTATAATCAAAGACGTTCTATTGTTTTATTCTGTAAGGATCGATAAAGTGAATATGTTGCTTATCACAGCAACATAATTATGTATCTTTGTTTTAAGAATATTCTTAAAACAAAATTATATGAAAGTTAATTTTTCGATGTTTTGTAAACGTTTCACAACAATCTTTATAGAATATGTTAGTGTTTGAAAGGAATTTAGTTTATAATAATGATCTCTATCACTCAGTTGCCAAGACAGGTTTCTCAAAAAACTATTCTTTATTTTTTCGTATGAGCTTCTGTAACATAGTGGTATTGTTATTTTCTATGATATGCAAGTGCAGCAAAATTCATATTTCACTTGCGCAAAAATTATTATATAGTTGAACATAAAGCAACTATAATCGTATACTTAGAAAACAGTTATAGAACCAAATTATTTCATTGTGCAAAATTATGTTCCCGTTATTATAAAATTGTATATACGTGCATATAAGAAGGATATATGTGCCATTTGTATACAATTAGCACCAAATTAAATACAGTAGAACGCCGATTATCCGAATCAATTGGGACCGGGGTCGATTCGGATAATCGAAAATTCGGATAATCGGACATAGACTGGTAATAAAGAAAAACGAACTGTCATATCATATAACCGTTTAAAACAGCGATCCGCATAATGAGAGAGGGAGGAGCTCACTGACAGTAATTCAATGGTATTGAGTTGAAAAGCCGCGCGACACAAAACATGTACATATGTATTGTCTTGCCTCTAGCTTTCAACCATAACAATTGAAATATACTTGGTTTTAATTTTTTATATTACGCTTAGGACCGATTCGGATAATTGGCGATTCGGTTAATCGGCGTTCGGATAATCGGCGTTCTACTGTAGATTTACTTTCTCTTGCAATTTGCCAATCGACCGCAATAAGTCCACATTTAAAATTAAGTACTTATATCGGAGTTATAAGAAGCGTTTCTTACAATCCGATAGATGTCTCGCAAAGAATGTATTTGTTCTGTAACTGTGGCCAAAAAGCTCTTGCGGGACAGCTACACAAAAACGCGTATAACCACGTGCAATTTTCGATGTAAAATTGTGATGGGTCCAAGTTTAAATAAATAGATATAATAGACAATTGAAGAAAATACAGTCATCCATGAAAAGAAAAAATCCAGATAACATTTTATATGCAACTAAACTGTGCACTACATGCTTCCTCTCGGTAAAGTTTTATATGGCTATAAAAAAATTAGAGGATTGAATCCTAGAACTGACATTGGAGAAATTGAAAACGATAGCTTTACTATCGAAACGCGTTCGACTGATAGAAAGTCGTTTTGTGGTTTTCATGCTTCCTCTTTTGCCCCAATTTTGTTTTTTGACGTGATTATTCGATTTTTGAAGATTGCGGTTCGTTCCTCGGTTTGAAAACAGGACAAGAAGTAACTCGTCAAATAAGTTAAAGTTTTTTGAACTGTTCGAATGTAATCTCAATTAACGATAGTGGTCGAGATAATGCCAGACGTATCTCGACAAAGCAATATTTACCAGTACCTTCGCAGTGTGGAAAATTCTTCTTTGAAGAAAAGTGAAGCATAAGTTAAATAAGTTGAGTACAGTGACTGAAAAATATACAGGAAGAGGTGAACAAACAAAGATCTAAATAGTCTAAGGAAGTGATTTAAGAAAAAACAACATGATAAAAATTGATTAGTAACCGCTATAGTTGATGATTAAATGTTTACGATATAAATGTCTATTCGGTTTCGTATTAACTCTCCTATTTTACCTAATAGCTAGTTATCAGCGGCTAAAAGACCTTGAATGCCCGCAAATGAAGAATCAGTCCCATTATAAATTTAGTCGAATAACTCTTTGTACGTTTGCCATATTTGGTTATCTATCTTAGTTTATTTTTTATCTAGTCTCAAGTCAAAAGCTAGTAAAGTACTGCAAATTTTGGATATGATCCTATGGCCATTTAGCCACAGAGAACTTGGCTACTCCTTGATGGACTACAAAATTATATCTTCGATTTTCTAACGTATAAAACCAATTGCCATTAAAGAGGCTTTATGTTCCAAAAAAATGGAGATACCTCATCATTATTTCTTTGTTGCAACATCGATGTAAACCTCTGTGAACTTTGGTGCATGTAGAATTCAGCACACCTCGGTAGACTTTGGTGCTTTTTAAAATTAAAGACACGTCGTAAATCATTCAATCGTTCTAGGTTAGACAATTTATGTCAATGAGCCTTAAAAATGTGTACAACTTGACTTGACTTGATAGACCCTTCTCATGAAAACGGTATCCATTATTTTTAGATGCATCCTAAAATAATGCTACCAACATACATATACCGGTATCAACTTTTTTTTACTGCTGAAACTATAAAAGAAAAAGAAAAAACGCATGCTTAGAAATTTAAAGTTCCAAATTCCAAATTCAAAGTATTCAAGTTATTCAAAGATGTAAATATAAAATGTAAATTAAATAAATCCACATAAAATTCAAAAATTTCATTTTCAAAATAGAAATTTGAAATAAAAAATCAGTCAGAAATCAAATTGAAATAGTAAATTTTGAAATTCAAATTTCAAAACTCGAAACGCAAAATATTACTGCTATTTAAAGTTAAAATTAAATTCAAAATTGAAATTCGAAATAATAAACTCGCAATTATAATTTTGTAAATTCATAGTTCAAAAATTAAAACGTAATAAAGAAAAATTTACAGTGCGATTTGAAAAATCAAGTTACCTTTTATAGAAATTTTGTAAATTGACGTAGTAATTTCTCCGAACACAAGAAGATTTCGGATTTGACCGTTCGGTTTACGATAGTACATTTCATCGTCATCGTCACGGCCTTCTAAACTTTGTGATCCTTGCGATATTCCATTTTTTTACACATGCGGCTAAACGATTTGTTTTAAGTACTATCGTGTGACACCTGACACATAAAGTCGCACTAGGATTGACCATTAAAAAAATGCAACTTTGATATAAATCACCCGGTATAAACTTTGCGATTCAAGTGAAAATATTTTATTCCAGCAACGAACTTTTGAAATGTTCGTTAATAAACCCACAATCTTCCATCCATACACTATTGGCCAACCCTGTATACATACACTATGCACTAGTTGTAAATATAATTAATTTTCTACTAAAATTAAATTAAATTAATACCGAAATACCGGTATTTACGTATGAATACCGATTTTCAAACATTGCAACAATTTTGTTGTATTGTGAGTGGCGTAACAATAGGGTAGCACTCGTAGCAGGACGGGCAAAATTCCACGGGCTCCCGGCCGGAGGGACAACATGAAAGACACTTACGGTGGAGTTCAAAAACTCATAAGAGATATCAAGCCAAATGCCGATGTCCATTGTGTTGCTCATGGTTTAAATTTGGTAATTAATGGTGCAGTAAAAGAGGTTATATAAATGCAAAAAAAAATTTTAAACTGTGCTACAAATTTATAATTTTGTAGGGCATAGTATTAAAAGATGGAATATATTATCAAGTTTTATGTCTAATAAAGTAGGAGAGTTTGGGGAATCTTCACGATTCGATGCCATTTTTGCTTCAAAATTTGGGTTTCTTAAAGTTCAAAAAGCACTGAAAACTTTCCGATTTATTAATTCTAGAGACTCATTCTATTTCTTCAAGCTTTCCTGAAGTGAGTACTGCATTTCTGTTATTTTTAACCATTCCTGTGACTACGGCTAGTGTCGAGCGATCATTTTCAAAATTGAAATTGATAAAAACTTATTCAAGAAATTGTATGGGACAAGAAAGGTTACGCAACTTAGCTATTCTATCCATCGAACATTCCATGGTCCGAAATTTAAACTTCGATGATGTCATTAACACTTTCGCTGAACAGAAAGCCCGAAAAAAGGAATTTTAATAATTGAAATTTTGTGCAACAAAAATTGTGATTTTCTTTCAATTAAATGTTACTAGAAAATCGACTAATTATATTAGCGTAGTGATATATTAAAATTAAATTTATTAAAAAATGAAAAACTATAACGTTAGTTGAGCTTCATTACATTGAGGAAGGGCCCTATCCGATGAATTTGCCACGGCCCTCAAACGGTATAGTTACGCCACTGCGTATTGTAAGCTCTAAATACATCTCGTTTGTTAGTAAGGTCGAGGGACATTTTTATATAATAGTATAAGTAAGTGACAAGTGGCATATTATATATAAACGAAAAGTTGTTTGACAGTGATATGATTAATGTTATCTTCAGATCATCAATTTGGATTCCTATGTAAAACTTAGGAAAATAAAGTTTGATACAATACTTAGTACTTGTTTATTAAGGTAGTTCCTCCGCGGAACGATTTGCGACAGAATTTGTTCAAACTTGGCGTATACGTTATTAAATACGTTATCCAAACATCTGTGGAGTTTAAATGAGGTTTACCGTCCCTAAGTCGAGATATTTACACTTAAAATTGGCATAATTGACATATAACCCATATACAAAAAACACCGGCCCACGTAGCACATATGTTTCAAAGGCGTCCCAAAGACATTCTAAGGACATCTATATGTCCACATAAGTCCCCAGGACATCCGAAAGACATTCTGAGAACTTCTGAATGTCCGCATAAGGCCACAGGACATCCCTTGCAGATCTCGTGTTATGTGGGCACTGACACATTATCAATTGTACTGTCAAAACTAAATGTCAGAATTTAATGAAAAACTAAAGAATGCTAGAGCGGGATTATACGAATATTGTGAAAACATTTGAGAATTGTTTACCGTCTACTTTGAAGATATAGCCTTGAGAAACATGACGTTTTTGGTATTATTAGATATGTTTAGGCAAGCGAATGATTGTATACGCAATCTGTTCCATGACAACGCGGACAGTCCGAACAAAAAGTGTACTTCCACTGGCGTGACAAAAATGGTTAATAATGGAAGTTACTATGGTTACATGGGACGAAACTTTTGGTTGAGATTGTCGCGGAGGAACTACCTTAAAAAGGTTGTGGGAATTATTATACAAGGGTATAAAGAACTTATGGGCAATGCTAGTTCTAGATTAATATCTACCATTTAAGCCTAAAGCCTATAAAATTTTGTGACCTGAAGTTCTAATGTAAGGGTATAAAGCGCATGAGGGCGATATGGTGCCATGGAATGTTGTTTGACACAGTTATGATTAAACTATGTTTTACATCATTTACATTAGATTCTTATGTAACATTTAAGACAATAACGTTTTGTAAAATTACAGATAAGTAGCTATCTGTGGTAAAATGTAAATTATTATGATGGAAGGATGGGATATAAGTCCACGCGTACGTACACGTATGCCACATTCGGATCCTTTATCTGTGGTAAAATGTTATTCGTTGGTTAACAAGGTTGCCGAAAACGAAAATCCTTATACAAGTGTTTAAAGCACTTGGGGACGAAATACTGAGTTCACAAAAAGCCACAATTATTATAATTTATGTATCATATTCTTATATAAAATGGTAGAACTTTGTGACTATAGCCTATTCCATCTTAAATGTCTATTCTATTGGATTAAACGCCCCTAAATATAATACAAGGTAAAACGTATATGGTTACCTATTTCTTCCTTATGAGTCTTATGACACATACCTACCATTCATTCATTCCACGTTGATAAGTGCCTAATAAGGAAGAAAAGAAAGAAAGAAAGAAAGAAAGAAAGAAAGAAAGAAAGAAAGAAAGAAAGAAAGAAAGAAGAAAGAAAGAAAGAAAGAAAGAAAGAAAGAAAGAAAGAACGAAAGAAAGAAAGAAAGAAGAAAGAAAGAAAGAAAGAAAGAAAGAAAGAAAGAAAGAAAGAAAGAAAGAAAGAAAGAAAGAAGAAAAAAAGAAATACCTTTTACTGTGTCTTAACTTTAGGAGCGTTTAATACGACAGAGAACATTTAAGATGGAATAGACTATATCTGTGGCTGTGTTTGACACAAGATGTGATGTGATCAAAATTTGCTTTATGTTCTAAAGATCCATAACTAGCATTTAAGCCATAATATCGTTTTTTTTTAAATGCTCCTTGTTTAATGATAATGTCATTCGTTACTTTTGCCGAGATGCTTGTCTTATGAACGTGTTGCTGACACTCGATACCTTTCAGAATCCTCACAATTTGCTGTACTGTGTGCCTCTTTGTTTCCGTTAAACTGTTCCCGGCGACTATAATCTAGTTTTGAATTGAAATGTGGATGCCATTAGTTCGTGTCACCTACTGCGGTAGTCGGTAGTTCTGGTATGGAGTTGCATTCTTTATTACTTTGATTTATGATTTATGTATTGGATAGGGTTGGCATTTGGCAATGTAATAGTAGATGCTATCAGACATGAATTGCGGCCAGTAAGCGAGTTTATTACCTCAAGCTACCTCCTAAATTCTGCGGCACATCCGGTCAGGAGGTTTATAGACAGTAGGAAGTATATGAACATAGTACAAATCTAAGGTTATTCTTTGCAGTTTTTTTTTAAATTAGTATAGGTACCTAATTATTATACCTCATTAGGTAATTTCTACAATTTTGGTTTACTTGTACTTCTTATTAGTATTATCAATTATAACTATACCTACATACGGGATTTTACATTGATGAGACTTTCCCTTTTACAAAGACTTTTGAAATTTAAATAGTTACCAACTGAGTAACCCTTATTATTATTGATCACAGCTTACGATTAATTATACTTGATTTTGAAATAAAGGTAATAATTTGTCATTTTTAATTAACATTTATCAATTCTATCTATATAAAAGCAATTATGTAGTCTGTTGTACCTAATGTATATATCTGCAGTAGCAAGTAATTACTATGTCAATAATGATGTCGTGGGTGGTGAGTTACATATCCTCATTTCGTTGTGAAAACTAATTTAGAACAAAGAAGTAGAACGCGAATCCTGGCTAATCACAATTGCATTAAGAACGATGTCGATTTTATAAGCGAACGTAATAGCATAATAATCTTATCTGTGAAAGTGGGCCTTTAGTAAACTGAGCTTCAAATGTTACTATCATAGAATTTTCAACTATCTTTGTCTAATTTGTTGCATGCCTATCAACAAGCTTTCTACTACTTATCTCGCGTAATTTTTTCCGAACGGTGTTTTCTCTTTTATCTATCAATAATGGTGCTCGCATGAGCAGGAATGCCCTCAATTTCTAGCTATCACGTGTTATCATAATAAAACATTGGTATTTTGTAGTAGCGGTGGATGTAATAATAGAGCAATCATGGGGAAAACCGATAACTCCCGTATTTTCAGAGAAAATTACAAACGCGCTCTATTTTTGGAAGGAATTCAAAATGTTTTACTTTCCTTTTTCAGGAATATTATTCATGAACATTACGATGTTACGGCAGTTTAGATTATTTAACGTTAACAAATGATTGTATCAGTTATCTGGGACAACTCAGCGTAGCAGAAACCTGGTCGCGCAATGAATAGAGCGACCTGGATAGAAAAGTGGGTCACAGTCATAGCGGTGATAGAGAGAAGTAGAGAGTACATTTCTCCCGCCCGTCGACTCACGTTCATTGCCACTGACAAGAGAAACTTGCATCAATCCTGACCTAAGCTACGTGCATTTCGCGAATACGTAAGCTACGTTCTCTAACTTACGCACTATTTCTTCTTTGCCATATTTTTTTCTGCTTACTCACTAAGTAAATCGCTAAATTCACACATTTCCATTTCTTACTGAAAAAAGACTGCTCCGCATTCATAGTACATTAGTACATCTTTTACTTTTTACTTACATCACAGCCGTTTAACGTTTCTTTTTCGTATGCGATACATAAAAAAAGTAATTATTCAACGCACAAGTAGGGAAACGTGTTAATTTTCATATTTCCTTCTTCCATCGTGTCTTACACTATATTAATCTCGACCTTTCTATGAAATCTGTTTTAAATTATTCATTATAACATTGAATAATGAAGTTAGTAAGAGTTACCCTTATCTCATTTACCTTTTCCTCGTATAAGTTACGCTAAGCACTATATTATAACCTATATAAAAATGTGTATTTCCTGTAGTACACGAAATACTTAAACCATTTCATACATTATTTTGCTTGTGTCATCCTGCCATCCCTTCGAATATTTACTTAGGGTAAGCCGTAATCTCAACAATCCAAACGAATGTAGAAAATAGACTCGAGCTATACTGATTATGATTACTGACCCTAAGCTAAGTCCTAAACACGTGCATTAGACACGCGGACAGTCGTTTGAAAAGGACTTTCAAATACCGTGCTTGAAGATGACATCACTGATAAAATTAGCACTTTTATGAAAAGTCAGTTGGACGAGGATTTTTTTTGGAGGAGAGTGTTAATTTTACTAACAATTAAATGCATGACGTTTACGATGGTGGTTTAGAAACGATCTTTATATATATTTTTCCATTTGGACAGGATTCAAAGGATAAGGGTTTTTTAATTCGTAAAAGAGATTCGAATTCGACACGTGCTACACTCGCATTGTTTTTTAAATTAATTTAATAGACGTGTATGTTATTATACCAGAGGTCTCCACGAATTTCAATAAACATATTATTTGGCGACGAGAGAACCTTAAAAACGATCTAGAACACCAACGAGAGCGTTTAATAAGACAATTAAATTGCTAGACCTCCAACAATAGCACTTTATGGAGCAATGACAGAAAGCGTGAAAGCAAAACGAGGCGCCACACCATTGGACCACAAATTGAATGTACCAGTATCCCAATGATCAGATCAACGATGGGATATGCGTGCAATGCATCCGCTAAAATACAATCGAGTCCTTTAAGAAGTTTTCATTCATAGTTTTTCAACACAAGGAAAACGGCCAATCTAAAGATCGGTGAAAATATGTTACTGATTGATTCTGAAAGTGAGGATAATAGCAATGCCAAATATTGCAAGCTCAAACCATTTATAAATATAAAGACGTTAATGAAGAAATTGAAAGACTGACACAATAAACAATATGCAAGCATGTCAAGATACGTTACTAGGTTTGAGGGGTTATCTAAAAGCTTTAGAAAGATAGAATTGGATGAAGCATTGTAAAAGCTAATTATCCTCAATACTCTGCTGTATTTTATGGACAAAGTTCCGAAAAGGCAAACGAACTTAGGGAAATAATACTGAAAATGGAAGGGGATCAGCCTTTCTTGGAATTAATAATTCCCAACAATCCTCAACATCACACTTATTGAACTCATCATCTTAGCCACGTAGCTTACGTAGCAGGCTGAAGGATTGATAAAATACATTTCTGATCAATAGTGAGATCCATATTGGTTTTTTATGAATGATTTTCTCAAAATGGAGCGAAATGTAATTTTGTTAAGGAAATAATTCACCAAACCCTTCCCATAAACTTTTTGTGATTTTTATAAGTATGTTGGTAGTAGAACAGAGACACACGACACTTTTAAAGCAGTTTTTTCAGGAAAATACAGCAACAGGGGCAAAATAAAACATACAGCTTAAAATCAATAAGTGAAGGTAATTCGTTAACAGTATGTGGCAGAACGGACTCCATCCAAAATCCACTGGCAAATAAAACACCATCTGGTGTGCCATTTGCTCCTTATAGAGGCATTTCCAATTTGATGATATCATTCGCGACGATACATTTTATGACTCTTGGTTTTTGGCTCCATCAAATGAAGACATTTATTTTATATTTGTTGCATCCATTTAAATATACGGAAATATTGCCCAATTAAGACTTTGGGTTGTTTTAACTCCTCTAGTTTCGAATCTAAAACTCCAAACTCTTTAAACAATCCAAATTTGAATGGTCTATGATCGTTATATTGACATTTTTCAATTTCGTTCCAGACATGTATTTATCAAATATATAGAAAGCAACACTTGTAGGAAATCGTTATATATTTGTGAGTCAACATTCTGACGTTTTCAGGATACAATTAAGATAACGTGTTATGTATTTTTTCAATTTAAAGCTTACTAATTATCGTCATTTGGTGGTGGTTAAATATTGAAACAGTATATTAAACAACAAAATCTTCTAAACAGTGACTGAGAGGGATTTTTTTGTAAACAATTTACTCGCATTATCACACGACTTTAGAATGACGTTAAATTAATGATGAAATTATGGTACGTTTTTCTATAAAAAAAAATGTGGAAACTTACTACGAAATCGGAGAAACGATGTACACATAATAAAAAATGGAAATTATGTAAACAAAAAAAAAAACCAACCAACAGAATATGTAATATTTAGTTTCGTAACCGGCCAGGAATTATTTTCGGTGGAAAATTACGTTAGTATAAAAACTACAAAACACTCGAGATAAAAAATTATGAACTCTGTTCAAGGCAACAAATTTATAAAGTATAAATATTTTCTAATTGTACTAATTGTTGACGAAATTCTTTAACTTCTGTAGAAATAGTTATTATTTATTATAAAATCGTCAAGTTTAGTGCTGTTTGGGAAACTGAATTATTATAAATTGTGAATATTCACTGCTTGGAACGAAAGGAAAAAATACACGATTGTTTCGAGTGCAAAATAAAGAAATAAATTAAAGTATAAATTGTTGTTGTATAATTCTTAGATTAGAGCTTCAAGTGTGTTTATCATTTATCCCAATACTGAATTTGTTAAACGGGTCAGGAAATATTTCACAATTTAAAAACAACAACGCAAAAAAATATGTAAAAAACAAAAAGTTCAATTTTCCCGTAATCGAAAATGACTAAGTTTGTATCTGATAATGATAATAGAGAGTCATTTTGTCTATTAATTGTACGATGTTACGAAATTATGTATTTTTAATTTGCAATAACAGTGTACCTATGCAAAACCGTCTGTAGGTACTGTACAAACTTCGAATCAATGTTCCATCAATTCGAGTTCAATAATCAAAATATATTTAAAATTGTTTGGACGTTTGCTTTAAAATATTCACTTTCAGACGAAAAGATAATTATAGTTATTTATTACTATTTACTGCATAAAACCCACTTTTTGAGCAAATTTAGTTATGAAACTCTACCTATTCGTGCTGATTATACTTCTGGTAATTCCTTATTAGGCCTTGTCATCACATGGAAAAGAATTTACACTGACTGGTGAATGATCGGTCGAATTGATCGTAGAGAAGACATATGAAACTTACAGTCACCCAGTGGTAGAAATTACATTTTTGGTGGTGATTCATTCTGCATGAAGGGTGTGGTTTTATTTAACAAAGCATAGACTGAGTAAATATAGGCCACACAGTCTATAATTCAAATTCACACTTTAAATAATTCAAAAGACAGAGTATAAATACACCAATCTATGAAATACATGGAAAAGATAATGATAGAGACGGGAATACAAAAGCCACTTTTCGTACAAGTTGAAGTAATTGTCAATTTTTGAGTGTCTGTGCTAATCTGTATAGTGGAAACCTTTCACTGGAATCGCCATAATTCTGGAAAAGCAGTGAGTTTGGAAAAGCTTATGGTTGCTTGGCGTGAAATGAACACAGCGGAAATGCATCTACGCCATCAAATAGCTTGTGAGGGAAACCTTCTTCGAAGATCTATTAACCATTTCTGTGTATACAAGGGGGTATCCAAAAGAAGCTTGGAGAGGGTTTCAACAGATATTATACCTAACTCTTGCACATCGATTTCTTGCCCAACAGGATGCGAAGAAATCCATGCATCTTAAAAGATTTTTTCTCAAAGGTGCTCTCAGAAGGTTATTGTTTTCGCGATGGCGGTTTTGCATGAATAACACGTGGCTGTAAAGTTGTGCCCTCCGATTCCAACGCAGTGGAAACCGTTCAAATGTATAGAATTATCCGCAAATTTGACGCAACTGGAACTGTAAATAATGTAAAGTGCAAATGTAATGAAAACGCCCTACAGAATGTAAGGCATTAAGAAAATGTAAACGCTCTCCACGTATTACTTTCAGTAACTGAAAATCCTACTAAAAGTGTACGCGAAATATCAAAAAATATTGGGACACACTACACTACAGTACAACAAATTTGAAAAAGCACCAGTACTATTGCTACAAATATCAATGCCACCAAGAATTGCTTCAAGATGATCCGGAGAGAAGGGCCGAGTTTTGTTACGCCATGATGGAAAAAGCAAACGCACACAGTTTACAAGTGAGTACATGTTTACGCTTAACAATGAGTCAAACGCACAAAACTGCAGGATTTAGGCTACACAAAATCCTCATAATTATCTAAAAACAAGAACTTAATATCCTCAAAAATTAAATGTTTGGGCCGGTATCTTGGGGTATCATAATTATTGGACAGATTTTTCTTGACGGAAATTTAACATCTGAAAGTTTCTTACAAACACCGTCTGAATAAATAACACCAGCCATAAATGAGGTCGCACCGGAAAATGAGGAAGTTTGGTATCAAATGGATGGATGTCCTGCACATCTCCGCGAATATTTAAATTAAAGCTTTAATTGAAAAGTTATTGGTAGAGGATATGAAATTTGTTGGCCTGCTTGAAGTCCCGACCTTTCTCCTAACGACTTATTCTTTCTATGGGGAAATTTAATGCACCTACAAAGTAACAAAAACTACAGTAATAGTGTATAATGTGTGTTTGTATAATAATTATAACAATTTAAGATTAGTACGCGTACTAATTCCGTTGAAACTTTTCAGACCAAGCGTCGTTTTATACATATAAAAATAATTCAGAGAAGTCTCTATCTAACCCCGACTTACTCTGAGTGATGCGATAGAGATAAGAACCAAGAGGAAGGGGAAGAATTGTACATTTCATGGGGTTAAAAAAATAGAAAAACTAAAAGTAAGTACCCTAAACGTGTTAGTTAGTCCGTTACTATTATTATTACTAAATGAATGAAAACAGGAAATATGAAATTGCAAAGATAAAATAAATCAAGTAAAAGAAGAGGTAATGTAACAAGAAACAACTGAAATACACAATTAAGTTACATATTTGCGAGTTGTCTTTACAAGCGACGGAAAATACACCAATGCGTCAGTGGAAAACTTAGGCGAGTATGAAACTTAAACAACAAAGGCTGTATTGAAGAAGGACGTACAGAAACGCCGAGAAAAACGCGGGTGGAACAAATTAGGAAACGAAAACTGAAAAACCCTGTACGAAAGACTGAAGAATATAGAAGAAAGGGGTTAATAGTCATTAAATAAAATGGACCCCGACAATGCTCCAAAAGAGCACAATTTTCTGCCACCTACTAACTAAAAACGGTACTAAATGGAGATTATTTTTTATGGAAGAACTATATTGTAATTTGAAATTTTCACAGAAGTTATTTGACTCCCTCCGACCCTCCAAAGTTAAAAGTTTAAAGTCTGTACAAAATTTTGATCTATTTTTGAAATAAGTTAGCTGTTACATGTTTGTGACTCAATAAGTATTATTAAGAGCGTATAAAAACAAAGAAGTAATTCTGAATCACCCTTGACGAACAATATGGCGGTCCACGTAGCAATGGCATCAAAATCTGTTCATTCACATTTGCAATACACAAAGAATTTTTGTTTGTGGTTATCTCAGAAACTGGTTTTTCTTTTGTAACCTTTTTCCTTGCGACATTTTTCGAAGAAATTGCCCTGGCTATAAATAATTCTAAAGATACGTTATAAAGGATTAGCGAATACGTTTTTAATAATCTTAACTTCCTGCAAAACAAATACTAAATGACGCAATGAGTAAATGTATTTGAGAATATTCGTAATGCCAATGCCCTTGAGATAAATAGAAAAGATAAAACGTATAAGTAAACAAAGAAAATTAGTGTATTAAAACATGGAATTTTTGTGCTACCTGCAAAGACAGGTTATTCATAATTTATAAAACAATAACCTCTGTAACAAGGTTCAGATAGATCTTTGGTAATGCTTATGAATTCCATGAAAAAAGTCGAAAACAAAGTTAATAAGATCAAAATGTCAATATTTAAATTAGGTACCTTAATATAATACATGGTTATAAAATTGTTTTTCTACCGTCGAAAACGTAATTAAGTCAATGTTTAATTACGTAGATACCATATTTTGTAACTTTCATTATTACTAAAGATACAGTAATCGTAAATAACAATTTAAAGATGTAATTACAACTTTCTTTTCGCCTATTGACAATGGATTCTTACGATGTTATAATTCGTGCCATCAACTGTATCAATATTATTTTTTAGTAGATGTGCAACAAAATTTCTCTTCGCTAATAGCCTGCGTAACAAGGTTACGGTGAAATAATGAAGGTGCTATCATTAAACTTTCCCCGTACATATCTTTTATTTTTGTATTCACGTCTATCACGTAAACAGTGCTTACTGTTACACGTTGTTATACTCTCTATTGGAAATTGAATCCCTTCCAATTGCAGAAATACACTTACGTTTTTCATTATTCTACATATATACACACAAACACGATCAAAAGGAAACCAAACATTAACAAGGAAAATGCTATATATTTAAATATAATTAGATACGAATCAGGGTCAAATAAATAATTTTACTCGTGTCGATTTCCTCCATCTCAAAAAAATTCAATTCGCACGATCACGTCTTTTGTGTCGGGCATCTTTTATGCTGCTTTATTGATGTGCATGATAAATAAATAAGCGAATTTCACATCCACTTATAATATGACCTGATTGCGGAAAACCCAACACAGTGACCATATTAAGCTTAGAAATGGCGCTATTCTACAACAATAACAATAAAAATCGAAATCCTCAAAATTTTCGACAATCGTTTGGACCATTATCAAAATTGGCGAATGTGAAGAAGGGAAAAAAGGTGCTTTGCGATGTCTACACGGTACAATGGAAATCTCCTTGGAGGTCTGTAAACCTCGTGTGGAATCAGAACACTGATGTCTGTTGAACTATAAGAGCGTCCGTTGTTCTCCTGATTGATTTGCCCTTTAATTAATATCGACTGTTGTATTTCTAATCCGTTGAATTAAAGCATCCCAAGTAACTTTGACTTTGTAATGAACCATCCCCATTAACAATGGTCCAATGGAGTGAGGTGGTCTGGTGATCTTGGAGGCCACCTAACAGTTCCTCCGCGCCCTATCCAACGCTCTGGAAATATTTAATTCAAATCGAGAATGTCTTCTACTTCTTGTAAAGTTTGTCTAGTTCTGATCTACTTTTGGCACTTGGTGGAGTTCCGTTCTCACACACATTGATGAAAACTCTGACAAATGCGATCTTGTTCCGATTTCTTCAATTTGGAAATCGTTGCCGGTATTTTTCAACAGCAGCTGTAGCATTACCATTATAAAAACCGTAAACAAACACCACATTTGCATATTCAAGATTTGAATAAATACCTGGTATTTTGTGACACTAACAAATGACACTAACGATTTATTTACTTGCTTTAACTACTCCAAAACAAAAGACAATTGTTGACAAGAGTTGAGTTTTTTACTTATTTATTCCTGTAACTTGAAAACAAAAGACAATTGCATAACAACGGTTTTTTTACTTATTTTTACGTGTGCAATACATTGACATCACTCACCCTGTATATCTTCTTTGTTTCCTCCGGCGAAAAAGATATATTAAAGCCGTTTATTCTACGATGATTTAATTTGTTAGAAATAAACAACGAAATGAGAAATAACAGGGATGGTTTCGAAACATAGATATAAAATGTTTTAAAGTTGACATATAATATTTGACCTCCAAACAGGTGCTCAGCTCAAAATTGAATCAAAACGCCCAAAAATTTTACTTATCAGATTAATTTCGTACTTGCTTAAATGCGAGGAAAAGTTTTCACTCGAACGTTTGAGAATTGTCTTTTTTGGACTTCAAACATGAAAAGAGTACCTACACTACAACGAATTTTACTGCTTTAAAAATGTTCAAATTTGAAATAATTTGTAGTAGGATACAGAAAACTTCACCTTCACAGTTGTTTGCCTTGCTATTGAAAAACGTTCGTTCGTGTAAAATATTTTTTTCTATTTCGCGACGGTTATAGCTTTATACCCGTAGGTACTGAAAACGATACGGAAAGAAGCTCTCTTTCCGTACTGTTACAAGGATTTAATTTTTTTTTAAGTTTTCAAAAACTAACTGTCAACCCAACCAATACTATACAACTTGAAATTTTAAATTTGAATTGTCAAATGTCAGAATTGCCAACATAATTTTAAAAACAATCACTAAAACAATTTTTTTATGTATCTTTATTTATTACTTTTTGCCGCACTCATCCCTTTCCAGACCTTTCATTCAATCTGCAAACCTCGTCTTCGTGCGGCAAAAAGTCTTATTGCGACACTTGTTTTTCAATATACTATTGTGATTATTGATGTTGAATTGAATTAATTAATTGGGTATTTATCAATTTTCCAATTCAAAAGGGCAGGTAAGGTCAAGTATCTTTTGTCTAATCTCAATTTTTCAACTATAAGTGTTTTGCCGATCATTTCAGTCTGTTTTTCTCCAGTAAGTAAATATCGTTATATTTGAAGTAGGTAACAAAACAATGAATATGCGTATTTAATCTCAAACAGAAAATATACTCAAATATTTGCCCACTCCAAGTCGCAGTTGTCGGGATGAGGAAAAAGTATAGCAAAAGTTATTCGACCTGGAAGAGGATCTGGTAGATACAAAGTGATATGACCGCGATTTCTTCATTTATCATCAGTTTTTTCATTACGATCCTCATCTGCTACATAACATTATCCAGTGTATTGATTAGCGTTCTTCCTGTTATTTTACTTCCACGTAACTGATCAATCTCGTTCTTGAATGTTCTACAAATTAGAAAGAATTCCCATTCTTTTTAAATAAGCCGTATTAATAGTTTATTTTCTTTGTTCCCATTCGTAAGGTTTTTACAATGTAAACTACCTTCGTTATCTTACTATCTCACTATTTACTACAAACCTCCTGAAATAAAAGTAGAAAAGCGGATAAGCCTGCTCTAACTTATGCAAAACAATCGTAGATGACGCAGAAATGAGGTGCTTGTGAAGGTTCCAAAACAAAACAATGATTCAGATTGTTAAACATTTAAGAGGATAAGAGAGGAAAGGGCTAGCGAAAAAGATTGGAGGAAGACCTGGTACGAAGAAGTGCAAGTGTCAGTAGAAGAGAGTTGGGTCAGATGGGTGAGACAAATCGCCCAAAAAATAGAAACCAATGGAAAGCATTTCCAAACGTCTTACACCCTCTGATACAGAGGGACAACTGGACAAGGAGTAGGTAAGAAGAAAAAAGCCTCCTGAGAAGTATAACATTTTTTTAAGAGGTAACCTTTTTAACCTATTCGTCCCAACCCCTTAGAGATTTCCGGACTCCATCATGATTAATTTTATAAATTATTTGGCCGTAATGAAAAATCAAACTAGAATTTGAAATGTCTGGAAATGGTCATGAAACAAAAAATGGTCATGGGAAGATGATATCAAAGTCCACTGAAAGAAAAGAAGGCTAGAGTGGTGGTACAGGATAGAGTAAAATGAAGGGTTGTTTACCAAGGGCACCGCCAGAAAATTTTCCGGGGGGGGGGGGGGGGGGAAGTAGTATTGGGGGTTCGTGGCTCTGGCGTTTTTTCAAGATTTCGTGAAAAATTTATTTTTATTTTTAATAACTTTTACCTTTTTTTTGCGGCGGCCCTTGTTGTTTACAGGAACAAAACTCATTTCCATCAGCGTTACACGTAGCGGCAGATAGATTCGACGTTTAAATAACAAACCAAAAAAAAGACAACTTTGTGTACTGATACACATATTATGTCACTAAGTAATTTTTTTGTCTCTCAATGCACCTTTTTCATCTTTCGACCAATACTTCAATTCCATTCGAGAGGAAATGTTTTTAATCGCGTGGGAACGATTACTGTAAAACCGAGATTGTTCGTTATTGCGTTATATTTCAACAATGGGGATGACTGATGAGTGTTATCATGTACAAGAAAAACACTTTATGAGGCGTTTTTCAAAAAAAAATTCATAAAAATTGACACCCTCAGCAGTTAAAAATATGAAGCAAGTACTTTAAAACCTCATTCAATGTATTTTGTAACGGTGAGACATTGGATGCTTTATAGACTCAATTTCATTTGAAGCAGTATAGTAGAATACCCTACATGGAGAAATTGAGGAAAAATTCATCGAAAAGCAGATATGACAGAAGAGAAAAATAGAAACACTACTCTCAGAAATGAAAATACACAAACTGTAGACAGAATCAGGCAAGTAATGGATATTGGTGTGAAACGGTACAAAGAAGAAATTTATGCAGCACAGCTTTAGGGAAGGAGTACGATAGCATGGAGAACGACGCTGTGGACGTAGAGAGTTTTAAAGAAGTCCTAAGAATCATTACCACAATCCTTCATGAGTTAAATTTAATTATCGAAACATAATTTAAAATACCACTTTTGATGATCGTGTGTTCAGAGATATAGGAAGGGGTGGTTTTGAGGGACGATCAAAAGGATTACGTACTCAATGTTAAAAGTCGTTAATAACGGATAATTAATATAGAAAAATTACCTTCAATTTATGTAAATAAAAACACTATGAATAGTTATGCAGTACATAGTATTTATTATTTTTGATACAAAAACATTCAAGGCGAAAGTTATAACTTACAAGTTTCAGTTATAATGCCATAGAGGATGAAAGAAACATAATATGAGTTGTCATTGAAGTCAAGAACTCGTGCTGTAAATGGATGCACCGAACAATAATAATGTAGAGCTATAGTTAAGGCATAATAATTAATAATCACGTTTAAATGAAAATTCGTGATTTTCTGCTAAATATCTATTTCGAAGGATCATTACTAACCTCATCTTTGTGGAAGAAAAACATCACATGTCAAAATTTTATTGTAGAATAACAAATAATATTAATTGCGCAAAAAGGTAAGGGGGGCGCGGTGAGAGTGTAAAAAGTCGTTGATAAAGTGTAGTTGTTTACGTTTAAGCAAAAATGTATCTACCATATTTTCGAACCGCCAAGTCGCATTTAAATTGCTAATATTTGAGCAAAAGTCAAAGAACGACGGACTTAACAAATCTAAGGTCATTATTTGTATTGCATAAACCGGCATCCATCAACTATTAATAAATAAATACAATAAGTGAAAACTACATTTTTATACATACATATTGATTAAAAATACTTCATAATCTCTCCTCAAGTGTCCATTAGTTTTTATCAATTTAATTGACATGTTTATTTGCCCGTTCTCAAGGTTTTCCATAAGTTCATAAAACTTTTTCCCCAATACTGGGACAAAGCACTGCCTACATAAACAGATTTAGCCATTTTAGGTAACCAAGTGTAGGTTCATCATCCGCATGGAATTTTCGCTCTTTCATTGAACTAAACGAATTAAATTTAGATGAGCGGCATGTTTTTGTCAGTACCTACTTGTTTAAATGATTGAACTTGTCTTTATACCTCAAAAAGTGAGCTTATGACGATACTTTCCTATTTTAAAAAGTAAGTTCGGTAAATCGTACAAGAAAAAAGGAAAAGGAATTGCCCGCTAAAATGGTGGCCGTGACTTTTGACTGCAACTTTCATAACTCGATATGTTATATAACAGAGTTTTATACATCTCGGACAACGAAGTGACCTAAATTTCTGATCTTTCTGTGTCAGCAGTTGGGAAACAATTACGCCACTTAATTAGATTTAAATTTGTTTAACAAATCTAGTTTATAAAATCTCATTGTAATGCGGTCATTAATTTTCGAATTTCATCGTGATGGTCTCTCTATGGCCTATGCGATCTATCATTAAAAATAAATGTAAAATGCAAGGAAAACAGGAAAAAGGGACAATCGATTTTTATTAATATTTCAAAGCCTGTAATTGAAAATCAATGTTAAGGTCAAGAAGCTCGTTAAATGTAATTACAAGAAACGTTCTTAATTGACAGCCTTTTTAAACAGGGCGAAAATAAATAAAATTTCAATTTAGTAGTCATTAGTTACGTTTTTGCACACAACCTAATTGAATTGTTACAAAAATAATGATTATAAATCAATTAAGTTTATATCCACCTCTTTCAAATTTTTATTAAATGTACGAGTTGAAATTCTATTAAAGTTACACCCTCAGATCATTTTCGGCAACAAAAGGCTGCGTTATTGTATGTGCTTGCGTCGTTCTTTTCTTTTATTACCTAGGTACTTTGATTTGAAGGGTCTACCGACTGCTTCGGTTTTTGGTTACTCAAAAACGGGCCTGGAAAATGCATTTTGATTAATTTGCAATCTCATTTGTGCTATTATTGTCAGGCTGTTTTTCTCACCCAAAGTCCTCTTCTACTTTAATTTCCCCACACATTTTTCCCTTTCCTTTTCCAAATCTCTAATTTTCGTACTTGGCTATATTTATTGTACATAGCTCACAACCGTACAGGGCCACAGGTCTTTTATAAAGTTTTTCCTTTGCTGCCTTGGACACTGTGTTAAAGTCGCTTATAATATGATAATCTTTTCATCATAGCTTGGTGCATTATTATACATCTCATCTAGTTTTGGAAGTACGTACATTTATAATAGTAATCATTCTGAGCTCCCCACCGAAATTTCCCAAAACTTTCCTGTATTGCTAATAAGTCAACTTTACATTTTTCCATTTCTCTTATTATAATTTTAAAAATAGCACCTTTCCTATAGCTGCAATCTATGAACCTAAATTTAAGATATTTACAATTGTGGTATGTACTTCAATTTTTTGCATCTCTTTTTGAATCCTTCTTTCGGAGACCCTTATTCAGATATATTTTCGGCCCTGTTCTCTCCATAATTTTGCAGTTATCCGTGTTTTGTAAAATTTTGCATTTCCTACAATTCCCTAAATTACCAAAGTATCCTGGTACTGTTAGTAGAAAGTTTGACGGTTATACTACTTTATTTCACCGTAAATTGTAATTAAATTAAAATAATTTCCATTATTAGTTACATTTAATCTTTCCACTATATCGTTCAGTCATTATTATTCAAGTGTAAACTAACACAACCTTTAACCTATTCATTTGTTTATCGAAGACCGCTTGATCTTGTTAATCTCATAAAATGTTGTTCAATTCACGTATATACAAAATACCTACATTCCTAAATAATTCCAAAGGAGTAAAAGTTTATGCCCCCAAACTTCTTCTATACTGACTATACTTGCTGATAATTATAATTATCAAATTGTGGAGAATGCATCGGAACCATTCACACACAAAAAGACAGATAATGTGTAAACCCAGAAGACTCCAAAACACAAGCGAAAACAAGACGGCAACCAAAAACTATAAATAATTCTATTAAACCATGCGTGTCTATCTATACCTAATAAAAGATAATAATTTTGGTACCGAAAAGCGTATGGTTTATGATTATGGTGGTACGATACGAAAGTAAGTTTCGTAAATTTCTTTTTTCTGGAGAAGCTTTATTACATGCCTAGGTAGAGAATCACAAAATTTAATTTCGAATCTACTTTTGTCCTCAAAATGTTACAAAGTATGTGGTCTTATGTTTCCTTTTTTATTTAAATTAGTTTGTTAGCATTATACTGCCCTTCGGCCGAGACTCTTGTTTCTAATAAGTCGGCATAGATACGTCCAGATATTTCCATAGCACAGTGCGAGAAATTATTAATAAAGGTATATTGGACCCAGTATTGAATCCTGTGCTACTCCTGACTAAGCGGTTGAATGTTAAGACATTCAACAAAAGATCTATACAGCACAAATACAAAAAGTCAAATTCACACAGAAGGTTTACAAATTTTAACCCTCTATAACAAAGCCTGAGCATTTCGCTATAAAGGGTAATGTAATATCCAACCTACTAGCCAAAGAAGGTTTTAAATACCTTTTAGGATTCAATTCAACATGTGGAATTGCACGGCGAAGAAGAAAAATAAAAAGCATTCTAAACGAATAGCAAGAGGAATACTGGAGCCAACGCCTTGCACATGTTCTTTGATTAAAGGAAATTACAAAAATTACAAAAAACGTTAAACCATATTTTATTAATGACTTGATGTATTAATTTTTCATGTTTTACAGCAATATAATATATTCAACTTGATAAAGCCTTTGTTGTGTTCTATGGCGAAACGTCGATTTTTGTAACTAATGTATGTACTATACTCTAGTAATAACTAGATAGTGAAAATTTGACAAGAAATACTACCCTTTTCATAAGTAATCTATATAAAAAAAAGATTTTTTCTTCGCCTTCATGGAAAACTTCTTTTGAAGTTGATAGACCTAATTTTATATCTTGAAAGTTTCTTTTCTGACTAAAAATTGTCCCAGTACCCCGCTAAGTCTTTTTCTTTCTTCAGTTTTCGCTTCTTTTTTTGCCTATATTGAAAACCCGATGGCCACTTTTTTTTTCTTTCGGACATTTTGAAGTAATCAGTAATCGCTAATAAATTAAAAATGCAAATGCATAATAAAATAAAACAGGCACATATCCATTTTAACGCAGAATTGTATTATGTATTCTGTGACTTCAATTTAAAAAAGATACTGTTTCGTCTTAATCAAAAGCCGCTTCATAACTTTAAACAGCAAAAATAAATAAATACCTATAAGAAAAGGATTTATCTCCCTCAAAACATTCGTCAAAGTGATCTAATCAAAATTTCTAGAATTTCACTTGCTGGGCGAAGCTACCGTCGCTACCGGTATTCCACTATAATGTCGGTGGCTTGGTGCAAATTTCAAAGAATTAAATAGCCTAAAAACAACGTTAGCATTAGCAATCGCAACGTTTTTATATTTCACTGTAAAGATATGAAATAAATGGTGAAATTATCTTATACATATTTATTTTAATGTTTCTGAGGCGGCAATTCATATAATATACTTCGGCATGTTTTTATTTAGATTGGACGAAAAGAACGACAGGTAAGTAAATAAAAGATATAGAGTAGGTACTCAAGTTTTGTTATTATTACGGAGCAGCGGCGGCCCTGTCAGTGTCCCGCAATAGGTCGCGAGTGTTAGTTAAGTGTAAAAGATTAAATCATTTTTCAAATCATTCTTCAATGTGGAAGATTACTATTGCGATTCGATTTTGGTAAATGCGTTAATAAGTTGGCGTGGAAAAGTCAAGTTAAACGTTGAAAATATGCCGGTTTTAAATAAAGTAGATACTACGGGATCAGATATTAATTTAATCTCCCAGAACATACCTACATATTTGACATCGGAAAACAGAAATCTGGTGCTGAATTCGACTAAAATAAAATTAGAGGCCTACGGGGGCTCGAAAATTGATAATTGCGGAATGGTTGATTTAATGATAAAGACAAAAGTTGTAGTTGGTTATTTTAAAGAAAATTTTGTAGTCACAAAATTGAGTTCAGTATCTACCAATTTTAGGCTTAAGTGTAAAATTAAATATCGTTAAAAGAAATTTAGATCAGGTAAAAGTTATCAGTGCAAATGCATTTAACGAAAGAAATTGTAGAAAGGGGAGTATAGGGATGTTTTTACGGGAATCGGATGTTTTCCACGTAATTATGCAATTGAGATTAAAGAAAATGCTACTTCGCCGTCAAAACATGAAAACATCCTTATAGAATTCCGAAGTTAAATATGAACTTGATCGATTATGTCAAATGGACATAATGGAAAAGTATGATAAGCCAACAGAACAGGCGAGTAGATTAGTAATCGTGCAAAAACCGAACGGTAGGTACCTACCTTATGATTATGTTTAGATCCAAAAGAGACAAAAAAAACAAAAGCGTTAAGGAGAAACACTTTAATATTATACCGACCTTAGAGGATTTGAAGGCGAAATCAAAGAACGCCAGTATTTTTTCGGTAATAGACTTAAAAGATGGATTTTGGCAAATAACATTGGTAAAAAATAGCGTAAAATATTGTGCGTTTTCGACAATATTTAGTTGTTACGCATTTAAAAGGCTACCGTTTGGTCTAAAAATAGTACCAAACATTTTTCAAAAGTTTAACACGGAATTTTTGGTGATATAGAAGGTGTATTTATATACATGGATGATTTGTTAATCAACGAACGAAGTTCGTTACTGGAATCAATATTCCGTCCGTGCGTCCGTGCGTTGCAAGAGTATTGCGTATTGTCTACAACCGAGTTAAGATATGGATCTTATGTGAAATTTTATGCTGATTCAAGATCCGGTCCCAATTTTTCGATATCTCAAATACTTTTCGAAATATTCGACTTTAAAGTCGAAATCTCGAAATTATCAAATTTTGTCTTTTTGATTAGGCCAGATTTTTTTATACTTTCGTTACTGCGGTATTCGAAGTGCGTTTTGTAATCCAGGGATTTCAACTAGTTTATGCTGAAAATGAGAAAAAGCACGATGAAATTCGACGGTAACACTTCAATATGTCGTAAGTCCGATTTCAGACAAATGTAGATACATTTCGCCCCTAATTTGCTAAATTCACCTCAACACGTGTCTTAAAACATTTCTATTGGCTTAGGTTGCGGAATAAGCCAATACTACAGTGACTCTATTACAAACAATGACGACAAGCAGCTATTAGCTCCGCCCATCCTCCATTAGGAGGCAAAATTTTGGGCAGGTTTATATGAACTCAACGGTGGTATCCTAGCAAATTGCTAAATCCAAATAAAAGTTACACGCCCATCAAAGGTAAACTACCACGTAATTAGTCCGGCCGCCATTAAGAGGCCAAATATACCACGGCCAATAAAAATCTAAATCGATAAAGTCACTGTAGCCAATACCAAGCAAGAAACAATATGGCGTAAATCTGAAGTAGGTTGCAATTTGTCGTAAAATTGTATGTTATCCGTCGGTAAGCAAAATTGCCTTTTTTCCATATTGTTTAATACTTATTTTATACAAGTGTCAAAGGTTCTATACAAAAAACATTATTTCAAACGATTGAACATTATTCAAATAAACTTCATCCTGTTGATTGAACATTAATTTCGGTTTTCTATTATTAAGTTAGACTTAGGCATTATTTTTTTGTCGGATTGAAATGCTCGATTAGGTCATATTGAATAATGATTTTTAGTTACCGTCAATATTAAAAAATGTATTTGATAAAGCTAGAAAGTTAAATATTAAGTTTAATTTAAATAAATTTCAGTTTACTGATAAAGTTAAATATTTATGGCATGTTTTTCGTAAGGGTGTTGTAGAAATTGATCCAGAAAGAACAAAAGCGATTTTAGATTACAATGTAAGTACCTCAAAATAAGAAGGATGTGCAACGATTACTAGAAATGGTAAATTACTTACGGGCTTTTCACCAGATATTGCAAATCAAACGGCGCCTCTAAGATCGCTTTTGAAGAAAAACGCTGAGTTTGTATGGATTGATAGGTAATATTCACACACTAAATGTTGGAATGAAATTAAACGTATAATTTGTAATGCGTCAGAATTACAAAATTTTAATAATGACAAGGAAGTTGTAATGCAAACTGACAGTAGGTAGTAAGAAGTAAGGATGGAATTGGTTACGTACCTATACGTACCTATTAATGCAAGACAACAAACCTGTATGTTTTGCATCGAAAAGTTTATCAGAAGCAGAAGCGCGTTATGCGCAAATTGATAAAGAGTTTTTAGGAATTTTGTTTGCGTGCAAGCGATTTCATGATTATATTTATGGCAAAAAAGTAACAGTTCAAACAGATCATAAACCGTTAGTGTCCATTATGCAGAAAGAAATTAACAAAATTAATTCAAACAGGTTGCAACGCGTAAGTTCGTAAGTATGATGTATGAAACTATCAATCAATGATCTCGATGTAAAGTACATTCCGGGAAATAAAATGTATAGGTATTGCAGACACCCATAAGCAGAGCATGTTTGAAAGCTGATAATACCCAAGATGATTATGATTTAAACGATGTTATTCATGTGGTAAATGTGAGCGATAATTTAAAAGATATTCTACAAAATGAGATAGCGTATTAATAAATGTAATGAACTATTGTAAACATGGTTGGCCAAAATCAATTACTAAAGTAGAACAAAACGCCAAATTTTATTTTAATGAGAGAAATAACATTAGTTTTGAGTATGGATTATTGTTATTCATGAATCAGTCAATTATTGTACCGGCGGTATTGCAACAGATATTCTAAATAAAGTTCGTTCATCTCATTTAGATATTTTGTAAACTAAACAACGAGCAAAATCGTTATTTTATTAGCCAGGCATGAACTCCCTGTCAAAGATATCGCAATAGAAATATAAAGGAACCGATGTTATATCATACAATTCCAAAATTACCGTTTGAAATAATAAGTTGTGATATTTAGAATACTGAATATGCAAACAAAAACTATTTAGTCGTAGTATCTAGATTATTTTTCAAAATGGGTATAGTTGAAATCACTAAAGTCCAAAGATTCAATATAAATATCAAACGTATTAAGGTGCGTATCCACCAAGCGCGCAATATGATTGCATTTGTTAGTAAATATTTGCAAACTCAATATTTGTTGGGTGGAAACAAAAATAACGTGCGTTCGAAAACGTTAGCAATTTGTTAGCAATGATTTGTCCGTGTTTCGAGTGATGCCGGTACATCAAAGGGATTTGTTGATAGTGCGCGCGCGTTGTGCATTTAGGTGGAGACGTGGTCGAAGTATTCTCCGGTACAATTGATATTTTCCAAAAGGGCAAGAATCTTATTGCCAATATCTAAACAGTCACTGAAATTAAAAATAATTAAGAATTTTCCAAAATTTCTCTCCGAAAGGAACAACAAAGTGAAAGCACAATACGATAAGAGATTGAAAGTGCGCCAATATAATATGAAACCAAGTCAGGAAGTGACCTATAGATATGGCAATGACTCAATGAGTGGCGTCCTGCTGCTATAGTTGGGAAAGCAGACACTCCCAGTGGCAGGTAAAGTACGAACGACTCTTGGCTAAGCGTTCGTTGCGTATTCTCATAAGCGAGGCTAAAATCCAAGAGAGTAGGACTCTTAAAGTTTTTTAAGCGAACAAATACCTATACTGAAAGAGTGAAATTAAAAGGAACCAGCTAAAAGAGAAATAATAGTAATATTGGCAAAATAGGAAGACTTGAAAATACATTAGGCACCGTTGCATCCTATTGAGAGGAGCGTGGAAACGATTAATTGCATTTAACAAATAATATGCCAGCTCAAGGGCGGATCTATAATATGGCTTTTTGGGCTTCAGCCCAGGGCCCCGCAGATATAAGGGGCCCCCAGCGCTCATTGAAGACAATGGACAATATTGCGAATTAAAAGAAAATAATCTAAAATCATAGGGTCATATTAAATAAAAAAATATTTTATTGCCCTAATTTTTCCTATATAGTATACATCATTATAAAAAAACAGTTTTTTGACAAAATGGCAAATAGTTTGATTAATTAGGTAGGCCCCCAAGTAGTGTTAGCCCAGGGCCCCACAAATTCACGGTCCGCCTCTGTGCCAGCTGTATGACAATTTTATTTAATGAAAGTCATGCAAATTGAAACGTACACCCCTACTATTTGGCGGCAAAATTTCTGTTTACTGAATTATTTAATACATTTGCAAGAAAACAAAATTAGATTTCAGCACATAATACAAATACAATTGATTTTATTATGTATCTATGTTATTTTTGTGTACGCATAATATTTGAGCTCAATACTATGAACCCAATTTAAAAAACAGTTCAAAAATACAGAGTTATAGCAATAAAATGACTTACTCTGTATAACCCACAATACAAGAACATATAAAAATGTCATTTCAATTGTAACCTTTCAAATATTCACTTTTGTATACGCATTATATTTGAGTTCATGCTATGAACACAATTTAAAAAATATACAGAGGTTATAAAAGTAAAATGACTTACCACGTATAATCTGTAATGCAAAAATACATTGAAATATTCATTTTTGTGTACGCACAATATTTGGGTTAATAGCAATTCAAGTATTCAAGCAATTCAATAAACATAGCAAAAATAATGACCTACCTTGTGTCCTTGTACTCCCTGTAAAGCAAAAATTTACACAAATAATATACAAAAAAGATATTAATATGCCCAAATAATCGATCATTGTGTTTTTAAATGAGTGCAGAGCAATAATAATATTAACTTTTCATATACAGTGCGTCCAGTTGTACAGTTAAAGATTTTAACTTTACGATCAAGTTATATTCTGAACCGATTATTGTTTACAAGGAGAAATACATCATCTATCTCGACAACCAGGAGTCATAACGGCCCTAACCAATGGATATTTTTGTCAATGAGGTAGATTTTTATGGTATTTAACCTGTTGATCTAATAGAAGAGGTAAAAAGGGGCTTTTTTCCCATTTTCATTTAATCAATTATCTCCATCTAGATCCTTTTAAATTGGACACACTGTATTCTTTTCTATGCCCCCTCAGTGTATGGATTCGTTACCATTTAACAAGCAGTTTAAAAAATAAAGCGGGAATAGAAATAAAATCATTTTACCTTGCGCCACTGTTTCGTCTATAATGAAAAAAATATAGAAATTAGCACATTTTGAAGAATTTCTATATCACGCACTTACCCTTAGTGACATTATCAACTGTTTTCCTGGAATGCAGAACTCTAATTAAACAACGTTTATACGATTTAATTAAGTAATTCACAGATTTTTGGATTCAAAAACACGAGCGCGAGACGCGGAGAGCCACTTTCGAAATTTATTAACACTCCCGATCACTACTGATCGATATTAATTTCCGACAGTCACAGTGTTATATAGAACCGGGCGGCGTCGTTATCAAGTTTCTTTGTTAAACTTGTTAGGGTTAGTTTCACGTTTAAGTAAAAAAGATCAGCTTGTAGTAACCTAACGGCAGTGATTCACTTAAAATTGAACAATTTTGAAATCAGGCGATTGCACGAACCAATCAAAATCAATCAAATTTGGTAACAATGCGGATTGTTACCAGCTGGTAACGTTATCCTTATAGCGACACATTTAATGATTATTAAGAATCGTTTACAGCGATGGTTCTGTAATGTTGAACAATACAACTTCACAGACTTATTTGATTGATCAATTATTGCTTATTTTAGATTAACGTAACTATTAACGAACTTCCGTATTTTTCTTTCATGTGTTTCATTTACCTACCTACACTTATCTTCTGAAAATGTATGGTTATTTTTGTATAGCGAATGCACAACAAATACGACGTTGCATTAAGTATAATAGTTTAGAAGTAGGATTTGGATGGCGTAGGGAATTAACTTAGGTATTACCTACCTAAGTATTATTCGTACTTCAAAAATACTCATGTTAACTTAAGAAAAAAATAATTACTCATTTATGTACAATAATTCTTTGCACTTTCTGAACAAGGCGACATTAAATAAGTGGTCGACAAATATAATTATTTTATGCATTAACAGAGACAATTACAATTATAATTTATGCATTATAGAGCACAAGAGCACCGCTCATGTTACATAAACAATATGCACAATTATCAATTTGCTGACAAACACCCTTTTGTACCTATATGTGTTAGCCGCTATTGTTTCATTAAATTGAAATTGACTTAGGTTCAAACCATAGTGTATTATACACTAATAAATCATTAACGTGAAGTTTTATTTGTTTTTTATTTACGTGAATTCGGTTAGCGTTATTGTCCAGATTTATAAATTATATGTATATATGAACGTGTAGTTTTAGATACTTTCCTAATTATTTAAGATTTATACTTTTCTTTCTTATATAACCAACGTAAAACAACCAAACAACGGAAAATGGACACAGCTGGTAAGGTACGTATAAAAAGTTTGGAATACACCTCACTTTTTATAGCAAATTTTCTGTTGTTTTATAAAGGCGGATCCAAGTCATACTTATTAGTTAATGACCGGATTAAGTAACGTGATTGGTTGTTTATATTATTTTAACCCTTGTAAGTAATTGACACTTAATCAGGTTTGTGAAACTGGGTATCAGTGATATTTTCCGTGCAGACAGCAATTCATTTGTTATGTAGAAATAAATACCATAATAATCACCCCTACAATTTTTATTTTTAAATACAACCCTAACCCAACACTTTTTTTAGACTAGACTAAAATTACTATTGACGTTTGTATATTACGTTTCAATTTTAGGAGCAGTGAGAATTTGTTCTCCTGACGTAATGGATAGGCAAATTGAAGAAGACGTAATGAATTGGTTTCGTCATAAGGAACAACCCCATATCCGGTAGATGTTAAAAATGTTGAATAACCAATAAATGACAAATACCTACGAATAAATGATATAGAACCAAAATGGTATTTTATTTTATACTCAACCAAGGATCTATCTGATCCTTTGTAAAAACGTCATTGTTTGTGTGCCAAAAAACAGGCAGCCAGCTGTAATGTGACAGCTCTGAAAATGGTCTATAGGTACATTATAATGTGGTTTTAGTATCGTTTGATGCACGTTTTTCATAACACGTTATTACATCGGTATAAAACGTTGGTTTGATTTCTTTTGAAAATGTCAATTTAACTTTAATGAGGTTACATTGTTTCTACCGTTAAATAATTTTCGATGTTAAATAAACGTAACTGTTAGGACATGATAACGTAAGGTTTGTGAAGGTGGACATTAGCTGTCACTGCAACGTTTATAACATGTCCTTGGTATTTATCTGCTAACGTTAGAAGTCACCATAAAACGTTTATTTAACGCTCAAGTTACACAATTTTGTCATGTGAGAAAGTGTACTTACGTAAAATGGGTGTCAAGAAACCTCGGCCTATAAGACATGGGTGCATAACTTTTCCCTAGAGACTAAGTGTGCCTCAATGACAAGGAAACATTCCAGCTTACCCGGCACGAAAAATTCATGTAGCATTCCGCAGGCAATATTATGCTAACAGTATTCTGCTACTAAAAATTTTGGGTTTCCAGAAGTTTTCTTAAAATCTGTCCAAATTCACTTAATTTCTGGTGTAACTTTTTGAAAACGTACCAATAAAATAATGCAACCCATCTCGGTGTTTTCAAATCAAAACATCGCCAGTATCGTTTTTATCAATAATAGAAATCTACAATACATGGATCTTATGAAATATTTGGAATTGAAGCTAAATCAGTATGAACATCCAGTCAATAACGCAGATCTTCCTATACTTTTTATTTCCTCAAAGTGCGATCGCTTTTTCTAGCAAAAGAACTATCATTTTAATGATTAGATGATCACAGTGGCATTTTAAGCAAAAGAAGTGGTAAAGGACAACGAAGAGAAGCAAAATCTGCATGTCGTCAAATCGCTGGTGCAAGGTATGGCAATTCATTAGATTTAAGGGTGTACGTAACAAATACATTACATGGGACCAAATTGTCAATAAACAAATGGTGTAACCAACAACAACAGCAGCAGCAACAAAGTTGCTACCCTCAGCAAATCACCACAATAAATTAATCAATCGAAACAAGCTTTGTCTCTCATGTCAACACAACGTCATCCTTTAAATGTATTTTTACGAACAGAAATTGAAAATTTATGATCAATTCACTTTTCTACGTCAATCAATACGTTAACAGCATCCAGACATTTAAAAAACCAATTTTCAAATTATGGTTACTGGAGATGAAAAGTATATGTATTTTGAAAATCGCAAGCGCAATAAATCATGGGTAGACCCAGGCCACCATCCACATAAATCGCAAGACCGAATCGTTTTGGTAGGATGGCGATGCTCGGTGTTTGGTAGGATGTTAAATCCTGGTGAAACGGTCAATATCAAACGCTACCAACAACAATTAATCGGTTTGAACCGATCGCAACTCGAAAAACGACCAGAATATTGAAAAAAAGCAACACAGGATCATCTTTCTCCATGACAATGCTCCATCACATACAGTAAAACCGGTTCACGACACGTCGAAAGCACTCAGTGAGAAGTGCTCCTTTCGATTTCCACTTGTTTTAATCGATGGGTCACGCACTTGTTGAGCAGCGCTTTGGTTCGTACGATGATCGCTCGATGAATGAATGAATAAATAAATAAAGATTTTTACTAGCGTAGTATCCACCACAAATTACCCGATAGATGGGAAAAATGTATAACCAGCAATGAATAAATTACTTTTTATCATTCTTCCGAATTTATCGTGTTTTTTTGAAGGATCCACATTTTATACTAACTTGTACTCCTAGGTATGTCTGGGAAAAAATAGAAAGACTGTAGTACATATAATGTATAAAACTTAAATAAGTAAAATATTTTGGAAACGAACAAGTTAAGGAGGGGGAGAAATAGGATTTTCCGACGCAGTACATATGTGTTCCGGGAAATGAACGAGAATTTTTCACGGCGATCCTCAACTAATCTATAATATAATATACTTGTGGTGTCTTGATCTTTGGTAAGTATGTAGGTTATAATTAGTTGACAAATCAATCTTTTCTGACGTTTATATTAAACGTTTTCGGCTGACAGTAAATTGACCCACAATTTTGTTTTTAGGAACATGGCGTGTTAAAGAAATTGATTGAACTGCATGTAATTTTGTGATAAAAAAATAGTTATTAAACACTATTTTAATGGTTCCATTGGAATGCAAAGTGATAGATGGAGGTTACGAATGTTCTTATCGTACAGATAATAATATGTACACATAATAAACGTATTGTCGAAAACTGATTTTGACCTAGTTTCGTTGACATTCACGTTGAAAATTATTTATAACTTCATTCTTTATGGTGTTCCAAAGTACAGTAGGCGGAGAAGCCAGAGGTTTTCGCGAGAAAGTGCGACCGCAATAAGTGACATACATTTCACTTGCTTATCTTCCTCCCGCTTACTGTTTTCCAAACAACTATCTCGCATTTCTTTCTTTGACCTCAATTATGGAGAAATTAAATGCTAACATAATACACAGTAATGGTAATTTTATAATTGTTATAACGAGAACACGTTAAATTGAATAAATAAGAAAAACGTTTCCCTTCTAATAAAAACAAAGTTTATAATCATTATGTATTTACCTGCATTAAAACCTAATTAACACGTAAGCTATTGTTACAGTTTTTCAACGTCACAATTTGACATTTACTGAAATAAAAACCTTTTTGGTCATTTGCAAAGAATTTAGATTTCCAATAAAGGGCAGTTCGAAATACACAGTTTTTCAAAATGGTTACCGACAGAACTTTTCCTATTTGTTTAATAAAGTATAACTTTGGTCATCATTTTCTGGTGAATTACTTAGTTCCCGGTTTTTCCATTTAATTTCACATTAAATTTCTTATCTTAGAATTTGAAAATTTGTTTAATTTTTAGGTCATGGTAAGGATTTGTCTTATATTTGTTGTTGATTATGAATATGATGATGTAAATCGGTCGTAAAATTAATATTTAAAGATAAATAATGCGACTATATTCGAAATGTATAAAATAGAATTACATTGTTCCAAGTATTTTCGGTATACCTTTTTAAACTAATTAGCTAATATTTAAATAAGAATTTACACTGTGAAATGAATAAATTTATGGGAAATTATGAAATTTTAATTTTATCTTTATATACATATTACACAAAATTGTAGTCAAGGTAGTTGCTAAGATAGATTTAAAACCAAAAATAGAATTTGGATATCTTTAATAATCCCGCACCATTGTTCATGAAATACAGAATCAAATAATGTAAGTTGAAATTCTCGAGGTTAAATCATCAAAGTTGGAGGTTAATGACAGATGAAAAAAGTGCCTAGATACTATTTCAATGAAATTTTTTTATTCCAAGGAAAATCTTTCAAAACATCCCATGACTTCCTTTGAATTACTTGTATAGCTGTTGCAAACTTTATAAACCTATTTTCTTGGGTCGTACGTCACCTAACATATTTAAAAACAGTACTCCAAATGCCTATTTCACTTAATTTGTCGCACTTTGGAATGACTTTATTAAAAAAACAATGTTTTATTGCCTTAAACGATAGCGTTGCGGATTGAAATTGTTTAGTGCAGTAGTGCCATAGTGCCAAACATACTTTTATAACGCCTGATTTGTCTCAAATATACTTATTGAGTCCCTATACACATTGTGAGTTTCTTTACTTTAGTATAGGGATCTCGTAACATACTATAGTTAGAGAGAGAGAGAGTTAAATGTGAATGATTCCAGTTTTTAAAATGCAACTCATGTTTATGAATTATATTAGAAAAAACTGATTTTTTGCATTTCAAAAAGTATAGAGAAAAAGATTATTAAAGTTATGTTTTTAATATTTTTGTATACGATTGAGTCATTTGCACCCTATCTGTTATATCTTCTGTTTCACATTGAAGTAAGGTCGTGTCACCATGCATCGGGGCCGGAACAAAATTTGTTAGGGGAGAGGCCTTACATTTTTCAAGTAGAAATTACAATGGAACGGGATAGAACATATATTCCAAAAGTGTACTGGTTTTATTGTGAGATTTTAACATTTTCTAAAAATTGATTTACGTGATTTCTGAAATTCCAGGGAGAGCCCGAGCCCCCCCCCACCCCCCGGCCCATTGGTAGCTGCGCCCCTAGAAGTAACCTATATCATTGATTCATACAGGTTTTCCCTTTTCAAGGTATGTGATGATCTCGGTGATGATAATATAGGTTCAAATATTGTATCCATCACAAAGTTGTCAAGGCATCATCTGTGTCAGTAGGTGAAATTGTCCTGGAACGTTCCTAAAATACCAGGGCCTCAATCCAGAAGGCGAACATTCTTCCAAATGGGCAGCAGAGTGAAGAGATTTTAGCTTTGCCTTTCTAAGGTTCGAAACGAGGGATGCATAACCTAAACTTCTTTTTTCTTTCACAAGATATTCGGAGCTCCACAAGGTTGCCGACACATTTACCAAAAGTTGCAATTATTACTAGATGTAGATTTGAGAAACTTCAACCTATTGGCGGGGAACCTATTTAGTAGCTGTTTGATAACTTTTTATATATATGTAAATAGATTTGTCTAACAACGTAACCCATTTTTAAAATACTTCATCATTTCAACGTGAAAATCTCAAAAAGTATAGCATTTATAGTCTAACATAAAAAATACATACAATTTAAAATGTAACATAACCGTCCATACAATAAAATTAAATAATAATAATAATCTTTATTTAGTTAATTTAACTAATACATTCATCATACAGTTTATAATTACTTAAATTTTTACTTAAATTACTTAAATTAGAAGTTTTCCTTCACATACTTGCTTAACTTGCTTAAATGAAGTGCAATGCACCGGGGTGCCGTCCTCAGAGGGATGCCAAATCGAGATCCGGCCAACCGAACGAAGTTACGCTCTTGAGGATTCCCCAGCTGCAGAAGCTGCACCGACAATGACTAGTCACATATAGATCAGTCATATTTTTATTGATCTGGTATGAAACTAATGGGTATACTACGAGTCATCCGAATCTGATCATTTTTTATTAACAAGAGCAGCTGCAACATTTTGTCTGCAATAATCCAGGTTTTTGGCCGGAATTAATTTCTGGTGAAACATTGTTAACATTCTCAATGGGAAATTTTCTTAAATTTTGATTTGAACAAATTTAAAAATTAAATGTAGAAATTATTTGAATTATTTGTTTATTTCCCTATGTGTTATTATATTAGGAGCGTTTATTTGTGTTAAAAGTTAATGGGAATACCTATTATCTTGTGTTTTATAATGCACTTTGAAAATGTGGGGCTAGTTCTGCCTTCTCTTAAACTACAGATAGCATCAGCGGTTCGGAAAAACTGGGAAAAGATACCACACCACACAAACCAATACTGGGTTGCATTCTCAATTTCGTACGTTTAGCGGCTATTATGTTAAAATGGCGGTCATGTGCCAACTTTCGCACACCAAATGAATTTTGGATGTATTTCCAGTGGTTACTTGGATTGAAACCGACCTTCATATTACCCGTTAGGAGCGGTTTTACCTAGCCTAACATGGTAATTTGCCACTTGTTCAAGAAAGCGTAATTTAACCTACCCTAAGAGATGAAATGAGTCCGAGTGTACATACTACGGACCAAATCGACTATGAGAACAATATACAAAGCGACTTGCTTGTATCGTTGTACTACCAGTATGGTGTGTACTGTGTAGTGTACCCTCAGCAATATTATTGTTTGTGTTATGAAATCAATTCATAACTCAATTATAACAGTTTGAGTTGTTTTTTAACTGAAATTAGAAAATATGTCATAGTGACATTGTGGTAAAATACTCTAGATTACTAATGTGATGGGATCTTGGTAAATGTCGCGTCAGTCCTTCTCGGTAATTAGCTCGAAAATTAATAGTTTCTTTGTGGGATTCGTTAATAATTTAAATGTTCAGATTTAAGGTTGAAGACCACAGGTAATATTCGTCTGCTCAAGTTTGTTGTTCTCCAAATTATCTCAACGTGTTTTTAGAGGTTACGACATGATGTAACAGCTATTTTGGTTTTAACCGACATTCTTTAGTATAAGTAAATTGTTTAAACATAGGAGACAAATAATTCCTTAATGTTTATCGATTTCTTTTGCAGTTCTGCCGGTGATGCATATAGTTACATTCGTCTGACCTTGCAATGTGAAGGTTTCGCCCGGATGCGGGCATTCAACTAACGACCTTTCAAATAGTTTGTAAGTGACGCCGACGTCGCCAAAAAAATTGTTGATCAGACAAAGCTTAACCCACCGACCAATTACTAATAATTTACGAGAATTCCTAACAAAGAACACCGATATTTTTCAAATGATGTAATCCGGTTTAAATTTATAATTTCTTTGAATTCGGTATTTCGATTGGTCGCGAACTTTTGCCTTCACCGATGATGATTAATGTAAAGCATCAAAATGTTGGCCAATATAGTTCGTTTTATAAAAATGAAAAGACTTTTTAAGAAATAGTCTATTTATTTAAAGATGCGGTAAAAATAAATCGTTTGCCCGTAATTTGTATTCGGAGCTTTGCGTGTGGGTAAGAGTATTCACCATCCAGCACTGACCTATCCCACTAACACTCTATCTAATCAATATTTGAATACGTTATCAAGGTTCGCGAATTTTTTAACAAGCCGATTTGTTCAGATGTCTTCCTGTACTTCGTATAATAAAATGACCATAATATTGAGTAATAGAACTATAATTATAATGTAACCGGATTTTTGTTCAGATTACACTGACCTTCCAACGCAGACAATGTGTTGTTACTACGGTTGCCTTTTTTCGGTCATTCATCGCCGAGAACGAGAAGTGCATTGTTTTTTTATCAACAATATCCATAGTTAGCCTTGACGCTGTTTACTGTAATGTGCGAATACTTGATCGCACTTGTACGGTTCACGGCTTTAATGTTATTGTAAAAACTTATTTTTAACCGTTTCCTTTGCAGACGTTTAATGATGCAGTAACTACTAGGTACATTAAAAATATATTTTTTATTTTTTAATATTTAAGGTTATTCGCCAAATTGGGTCACTATCCAACTTTTGACTTACTTGAAACGATCTTCCTTAAAATGGCCTCTTTAAAGCAAATGGCGGTTTGAACTACAAAGCTAGTGTTACAACTCACTGTTACATATAATAAACATTTGAGATACGTTATCAGATTACCTTTCAATAAAGAGGATAGATTTTCGAAAATGTTTCACTGCAAATCATTAGCGTTTTTAAAAATACTTAGCTTCTGAAAGCTGTTTGGCACCTTTCCCAAATTTTCTATGCTTGCATTTGTGTAGGTAAATACGTATAAGTTATGTAAAAAACCAAAAACAAAACCTTTATTTTACTTTCCACACATAAATGTGAACTTTTGTCTCATTAACAACGATCGTATAGACTAGACCAAATTGTTATATTCGTCTCAGTAAAGCATGTAATTTGAAAACGCCACATTTTTCAGTGTCCCAAAGATGTGAAACTTAAATCTAGGATACACTGGATAGGTACTCTAAAATCCTCCGTTTCATTTGTAGCAGATTTTGTATTAGTACATCGGCAACATGAAGCAACTAATGGAGCAAAACTAAAGGAGTATTCTTGGTCGTTTTCATTGCTTGTGGGTTTCATTGTACAGGCTTGCATTTAGGTTCCATAAACTCTATCAGCAAGGGTCTTTCATGATGGAAAAAAATGTTAACACCACCTTGCCTGCACGGTTGTGGCTTAAACTTCTTTAGTATTGGTGAATTTGAATGTTTCCATTGCATCGATGTTAATTTACTGGTTGGTTCAAAATAATAGCACCAATAGCACGCGAAAATTTTAATTACTGTGCTGTACCCTATGGTCCATGCGCTACAACTATCGATACTACATAATTGAATTTGAATCCAAAAGTTGCAAAGCATAAGGCAGCACGATTACAGAGTCGGATTTACCACAAGGTTAGAGCGGCAAATCTTAGGGGGTGGCAAATGTTGGAGTTAAAAGAATTAAATAACAAAATGAAATCTAAACAAAAAATCATATGAAAAAGTACAATATTTTAGTTTGTGAGTGTATTAAATATTGTTTACCAGCAGTAGAAACAAAAAGCGAAAATTATTGTAGATGAAGAGCGGCAAAATATATCCAGCCTAGGGGCGGCAAATTCGTAAATCCGCTTCTGAGCACGAGCATATTTCCAATAAACTAATAGAAGTTAACCCGTTAAATATCAACAAAAGAGGATTCTTTTATTTCGCTTCCTTTGTATAAGTCAAATGCCACCGTACCTACTTATATGATGCTATAAAATTTAGTTCAAATAGGTACTAGTTTTATAAATAAATTAATAATGCTACCACTTCACAGAGTGCACATACATATAAGCGTTCTTGACTTCTTGTTATAAGAACATTGCTAAATTACATACCTAATGACATTCTCCAAGAGATTAAGAAGGGACGCGCATCATTTAAGGATCATTTGCTTTTATGCAATTGCTAACTAAACAACACAATGATCATTTATTATAAAAAGGATCCATACCTACTCTAATTTATAGCATTAAAGTCACTATCTTATATTCTTTCACCTATCTATCGCTCGTTAATTGCTATCGAGAATGTTGACGCGTTTATTCTATTACCTACCTACTTATAAATTATATCTGGTTGCACAGGACAGTAATAGGGAAGTAAAAGAAATGTGACACAAAGGTTTATGTGTAACGTAATTATTAATGTAGGTAGTGATATAGGTATGTAATAAGGTATTTATGATAAGTTTACTTCGCTTAGGTCTGGATGTGGATGGTCCAGAGTGGCGGAACTGAACAGGAAATTGTTATAGTAGAAATGTGAATAGTGTCAGTAGTAATCCCCCGCAGTCTTTCTTGCACTTACAAGAAATGAGTTGCAGTAGTCTCTCTGGAGCTGGAGATCACAGAGTACTCACAGGAATCAGGTCAGGTTGTTTGCAGAAGAGACAGGCACGATCTTCTAATCCAACACTGCAAATTCTCAAACAGCCTCTGAAATGAAATCCACATTACTCTCCAAAAACTTATCTGATGAGTCGCCAGGCCATTTCAAGATTTCTTCTAGGTTATTTTTCGAATGTCACTACATACTACAGTCAGGCCCGTAGCCAGGGGGTGGCCAGGTGAAGCAGAGCCTCACCTAGAGCGTGATCTGGCACCATCCAGACAATATGGGTTAATCGTTAATATAAATTTAACGATAACGTCATCTTCAGACGCATTTCGCGATCTATCCAAACAAAATTGCAGAATTACACAGACACAGACAGACCGACTGACGATAAACTAAACGTTTGCAAGAATTTCAAAATTCAAACGTATTCGATGAAATTTATAATCAGCGGTTGGCACATGAAGATACGTACAAATTGTGGGCCACGGTTCGTACGTTCGGCTGTAGAAGCTCTCTGTGAATTAACTTTTTCTGTCCTGACGAGTTTAAATAAACCTCAAATGACACATCAAAGGTTGTCCAATTTGTTTTTTCTACTTTTGAATAGGAAAGAATACAAAAAGTTGATTTGCAGCCTAAATTTAATAACTCGACAATTACAGTTATTTTGAATAAAAATTTCGTTATCAATGCTTTTTGCTTAAGCCCCGCCTAGAAAATTGTTTGCCACCTATGCTAGCTACTTCATCCTGGCTACGGTCCTGACTGCACTAAATGACAAACACTCGGTATGCTGAAAAAAGAGAAGGGAAAGCCGATATGTCTGCTCAAAAAAGGTGTTTTGTGGGCCGGAACCGGCTCTTCCATTTCCAATAGTACCTGTTAACGACATCATAACTCATGACACCCAAAAGCCTTTCTGAGAGAGATGCCTTCAATCGACCATCCCGTAGTCATTGCTCGTTAACATACTAAAAAACACATGCACCGTATGGGGGCTTAGTCGAATTACCATCTTGTAGACTCTACACAGACATCTCAGAGGATCTACGTTAGAGGAATCCTAGTTGCACATGACTAGGATTAGTGCCAGCAGCCACATGCATCAATATTTCACGAGCGAGGTGGTTACTTCCGTCTCATTGCCCATATTTTCAGCCTGAATAATATGTACGTTAAAATTAATGCATCCAAACGTATACGGCGCTACTTTTGCTTATGTGTCTTGGTATACCAACGTTACTTCAAAAGGAAGCTCTATCATTGCAGTTTAGTTTAGTACAAGTACAGGCTAAAAGAAGTTTTTCCTCCAAAATTGCAATTGTCGTTTATCTACTCTTTTCCCACAGATGCAATTCGCTTGAGCCCATCTGGACCTTCGCATAAATTAAAAGATTGTTCGTCCCAAAAATTTTTTCCAGTTGTTTACATGATCGTGAAAAATAACCAAAACGTTATACAACTTGTGATAAAAAGTGAAGGTCAAGAGGAAATGGATAAAACATTTACCTTCTCCCCTCTTTTCTCTTCGAAAAGTCATATAGTTCTTGAATATGTTCACAATGAGCTGTAACGTTATAGGTCGTTGTAATGGAAAACGAAACATAAGGCGAAATTAAGACACAAATTAATGAGTGTTCTTAATACCCTGCTCCCCCTTAATGATGCTTTGTCATTTCTGCTAACATTGCAAGCTCTTCTTGTTTAAATTTCCGTTCCTTTCTCTATAATTCTACATTCGCTTAGTTAGAGGTGTGATCATTCTACTAAACAACCTTTTAAATAAAATACTGTTTCGTTCTCTTATAAGTAATCGTCATTAATTTTTCTCAATGTTCAATCGTTTCCTTTTCAACTTCATTGGTACCTACTACATTTCAGCATTATGTAACCTCTGTGAACTGTAATTAATTAATAAAATCTGTCGACAGTAGTAAATTGTGGAATATGTGTAAAGTCCAAACTCTCTTCTCTTACTCTATTTTTTCCCAAAAATGTACTATTCTTAAACTTGAAATGAAAATTATTGTTTCTTGTCTCAGGTACCAAAATGTAAAGGTCCAGTTCCATCCCTCGATACTTTCGACCAAAATTTTGACATTTACGCTCTCTAGTTTTGGACATCTAAATTTTTTTATATAATTCAATGTTATAAACCTTTAGATATTGAAAAATGTAATGAAAGGTAACTCAAGAACCTCAGCTTCGTGTTGACATCGACTTGCGAATGAAAATACTAGTTCTGTGTTTTCCAATTTTACTCGTGCGTAGCTCGTAAGCTGTTTTATCTGCTACAGTAAATCACGTGGCGGTCATTACTATTTCTTATCAACCACAGTCAAGGTTCCCATGTATTGTTATTATTGGAATTGGAAACTAAAATCTTTGTGCCATCGGTCCTTCACTTCGTCTATCTTTCTAAAAGATTCCATGACTGTCTGATCCCACCTTCTAAACGAATTAAATTAATAGAGAGATTTTTACTGTCACTGAAGCACATTCTCAACGTAAGAAGAATTTCTTCCGCTTATTCAAGAAGCATGTAATTGAATGGAAGGTGCAACGTCACCAGATAAAAAATGAGGCAAACTTCAACTTAGGTGCATTGCTTTTGTACTTGGTAAACCTTTCCTTCTACTAGTCAATAACCTCAGTAGTCATTTATCACTTACACTTTGAATGGTTCTAATTAAAAAAAGAAAACACTTTAAGTAGATAAAATTGTGATTTTTATAAATGATAAAAAGCCTTTTTAGAGATAATTTTAAAAAATATGTATTTTGACTTTTGAGCCGGACGTTCCAATTTTTTTCTGTTGAAGAATTCCCTTTCTACTACAGTCAATATAGTGGGCATTAACATCGTTAGTAGTAATTGACAAATCATGAACTTGGATTTGTTCCTAACCATTGAAGTACTTTATTTTTGAATCGCTCTGAGTACTGATGAAATCATAGGTATTTATATTTCGTAAAAATCCCTAGGTACTTATTGATTATGAAATTAGATGATTATTTGAGGGGTTTTAAATACTTTTATCATATTTTTTATATAATTAATAGTCCATTATACATTAAAGCGATGGTTGAAGTGTTTTTTTTCCTTAATTTATCAATATTTTTACATTTTCATTACAATTGTATGATAATTGTAATTAAACTTTCATCACACATTTTATGTAAATTCGATTGTAACGATTCACTGTTATTGAAGGTAAAAATCTTGAAAAAATTGTTTATTATAACTAATTCAATATTTGTCACGTATTTGTACGTTTGTAATAGTCTAAGCAAATATTCAGTTGCCTCACGAAGCGATACCACATCGAAACAAAAGAAATATTCTTGTTTATAACAAATACGAGATAAATTGTAAAATTGTTTTACTGCGCGAGAATTGAATTAAGCTTAAAAGATCAAGGTCTTCAAGCTATTTATAATTAATTTGAGCTTATATTTCAAAAAAATGAGTTTAACGAACTGTACTATAAGAATAATCAGTAACAAATTATCACATTATGCAGTCATACATATTTGTAGTAATACGATTAAAAAAAACGATTTAACAACATCAGAAAACAAATACATTGATACATTCCAAATTGTTGGGGGGTTTAACAAATATTTTTGTAAAAAGTCAACCTTATTATTTTATTATTTAATTAAGAATGGAGGGAAAATAGGTATAAGTTTATTGCCGTTAACGCGTTAACAGATTAAAAGGGAAAATGGTTTTAGCCAGGGGTACTGATTCCAGAACTTTCCAACTTTTAGATTGGAATAAATATTTTTGAAGGACTTTGCCGGGACCTGTAATAATTCATGTTGACAGCACGAGAAGGACTTAGAACAGTAACTGTAATTCAAAGGTTAATTTCGTAAGCATACATAACTCATTTCGTATTAAAATTTTATCATTTATATTATATAAGTTTAAATTACAAGGACTAGGCCAGCACCGTGATAAGTCTAAAATATTCATTTATTTACGTAATTAACGTCGAGTATTTTTGATGTTAATTGATAAGTAAAATAAAATGGTATTAGCGTGGAGATTTTATGCGACGAGTCAACCAGGACCTACGGTAATCGCAATTAATTTGATGAGCAAATTCGTATTCAATGAAAGTCGTCTTACGTAATCCGGGTTACAAGGACTTTGGAGTTAATTTCAAAGTAACGTTTTGCTTGACTGTTAACTCTATGAACACCTCCAATACAAGGGTAAAAAATCAATTCCGCCCCACTTTTCTGGATTTCATTCACTTGCAGAGCTTGTAAACTGGAGATTGATTTATGAAAATTTTTGAGTTGTTTCATTAATAAAACTTGCCGAAGTCACGACACGAATGGCTCACAATTCCAAGATGACAAATTGGAAAGTGTTTGTTAGTTAGGTATTTGAATTTTTACTCCAATTTCATGCTTGGTAAATGGTTATTATTGTGATACTTCCTCAAACACCCTTCACAATCAATTTGATAATGATCGTTGTGCTTTATGATTATTTAGGATTTAGGTCAAAAAGGTGAAATTATTTGATCACAATTTAACGTAGGTATTAACTAATTTTGTCACGCAAATTTATTGATACGTGCCATTATAATAATACCTTTAAAAAGGTTGTAAGCGAAAATGTTTAAGGATATCAACTTTTTAGTGGCAAAGCACTGTCAAGATCAACGGAAATAAATTTAAAAGAAATTCAAGGTGAAGTTGAACGACAAGTTGTAGTATTTCCTTGATGGGTTAAGAATTTTTCTTGCACAATTTTTCGACGGGTATAAATTTTTATAATCTGTTACATCAATTTTAATTAAAGAAGAATCATTACGTGAAATTATGATAGAAGAAAATCATTAACAAAACAAACGTGTGTTGACATCAGGCTGCGAATAATTAGTGCATAAATGAGGATAATGTGCGTTTCCGTTTTAAAACGGAACGTAATCGTGTGGTCCAAACTAAAAATCAGATATTACTCTCTCCTATAACCTTATTTTCTAACATTGCGATTTCATTTTTATTTGAGAATATAGCTCAATCCGAAAGTCAGGTCCAAATCGAGGACACAAACATATTATGTAGTGGTAATCTCACGTAACTATAATATGTTACTTGTAATGGCCGCATTTCGTTTTAGTGTCCCTTTCTCCGCTTTCATCGGTTTGCCACTACTTCGCGGACGAGGTTGCAACTAGGTCACTATCGCATACTTTTACATCCCATCGAGTGGGAGCTTGCACATGAAGTAAACTAATACGAACTCTTGGTTAGCGAAGACGTGTGTAGTGATGTGCATGAAGTGCAGTGTCGTGAACGTGCAACCCTCTCAACTTATCTTCACTTTCAATACAGTTCACGTTTTTGACTTTCGTACAAATGCTTACCATGCATCCCGACAATGGAGTTATTTTTCCGACAGCTCCCAGTAAGTAAACGATCCCTTCTTTACTATACCTATAACATAAAATGGGAACTTAAAAAAAGTCATGGAAAGTTCTCCCCCATTGTTTTCAAGTAGAATTTTTCAAGTATCATCGACCCCAATTTGATGTTGCATTTTTCAGATTAAAAATAAATTTTTAAATGTATGTGTTACATACGCCAATGGTAACTGGCTGCAAACTAATGTTATTTTTAAAACTGCAACGCAATTTTCGGGGAAAAGTGCATCTTGGGCCTTTAGGAAGACGAGAGGAGAAGGGTATTGGGGTTAATGACAAAGCGGTCTTTGCACATTGCACACGAATTTTATTTTTAAATAATCTTGGGGCGTTGTGAGACGCCTTTTTACCGCAATTTAACACGCTTTCGTAACTAAAAACAAATATGGTGCAAGCTGTAATACATAATAAGATTATTTACTTTTGCTGATATCTAAAGATGTAACCTGGTTATGTTAGAAATTGATAAATGTCGTCACGATCGTTACGTTTCCCCACTGACCTTCGGGTTGAATATTTGAACTTGCAATGCTTTGATTATTGGCAAATTTGGGATTTAATAAGTATTGCCAAAATTGAGGTCAAGCATTTTTTTTATATTACCTACTCAGTTAATGGTCCACTACTTTTAGCAATGGTTTACATTCTATAATCTATTTGTCATGTAAGTAATTAATTTTTTTTTCATTTATTACCACATAATAGTGAATCAATATTTATTAGTGGAAATAATACAAAGTTGCAAATTACGATACATGTAAGCGTTTTAAATGAATGAGTTTCATCGCCAATATGTTTGGCTTTGTACACTTCATAGTTCAACGTACGTTCAATTTATCGTGCCAAAGCGTCATCTAATACGATAAATTTAAAAAAAGAACCCATAAATCTCTCGATTTTAAACTAAATTTGCAATGTGCTAGATCTTTACCTGTGCAAATTAAGCATCCTTCTTTCCCTCCTAAAAATGCAATGTAAAGAAAGTCCCCACGTTTTGGCTCAAAAGAGGATTTAGGACACTCATGTAGCACCAAATATATCGCCTGTTTAAATAAACAAATGACGCGTTAGTTCTATTAGAACACTTTTTAAACCAATTTCTCTCTACCTTTGAACTACATAATTCAAAAATAATCGTCAAAAATAGTAGAGTAGATCAAATTCAGTGGAGCTTTTCGGGCAACTCATATGAGTTATAAACATTTGCGTGCATTCTTGCGATTATTCAATTTCCTTTGGATTTCCCTATTAGCGGTTTTTATTTACCTATTTTTTATTAAGGTAAACGCAATTTCTGTATAATTTTACAGACGCAATGTTATCTGCACGTACTCAACTCCGAAACACTTTGAGAAAACCATTTTTCATCACGAAATTTAACTAAGAACGTGGTTAACCAAAACCAATGAAGGGTATATAAAATTATAAATCATGTAGTAGTAAATTCGTAACAATTTGGAATAAGAATTCCCAATTTCATTTCAAACGACATTCAATTGATCGTGAAACAAAGCGATTTTATGGGAAATTACGTAGTAAAAAAATCATACTTCCGTTTAACCGTGAATACTACTACATGTGAACGGTCTAGTTTAGTGGATCTAGACCTTCATTTCTCATTTTCATGGCTATGACCTTTACCATATAGAGTATTGAAATAAATTTCTGGATTTGACTAATGGGAGTATAAAAAGGTCGACGATTTTTGAGATTTTATGTACATTTCTGAGAATATGATAAAAATTACATAATTCTGCAGTTTTTAAAAAATGTAACGCTAAATACAGCATTAATTGAACTTTGTGTAACAAAGTGATTAAACAAGAACAATAATAATATAAAACGTCAATCGGGTTCATATTTTTTTAAGATAATTGATATGATAAAATTGTTCTATTTAGTAATTACAGCGTTTAATCTATATTTACTAAAAATATATATGCGTCGTTATTTTTCACTGGAAAAAAAATGCAACCATTGGAAAAATAAAAGGATTAAAAATAGAAAAGGTGCGTTACCGGTATAAAACAAAACTGGAAATAAGAGGTCGCTTAACCGACCTTGTCGTAATACTATCAGGTCAACCTTTTACTACATAATATGGATAATGGCTGTTAGAAAATTTTGGTTATACTAATCACGTGCCGATAACGTAGTTTATAACCTATTCGAAATTATGCAACAGCTACTTGTCCGCCTTCTATTTATTTTTGTTACTTTAATTAAAATCCAGTTAGTAATGAACGCGTATTACGACATTCCGTCATATAAAGACCGATTTTCCTTTTATTTTTGTCAAGATAATGAAAAGCCTTATGTTGTCATATATAATATTTTCTGCTTCCTTTATTGGAGTATGCAACAGATAAGATTATGTAGAAAATGGCTCTTACAAATACATAGTTTATATTTGATCATTATCGAATCCTTTAATTACATGAAAAACATAATTCACTTACTTTGCCATTTCCTGTATCTCGACCTTCGTCTTTATAGGCCTACTTAGTTGTCTGACCTTTATTTGTTGCTAATACGTTCTGACCTGCTTATTTCTTATATGTCGAAAACCTTCGAAATGTTTATTACATTTATATTCAAGTACAATATAACGTTATTATACTTAGTCATTAACGTTCAGTAATTACATTTATTTATGATCGATTTCATTAGCTACACCCGGTTACGCAGTATTGTAAATAATTCACCATTTTCGTAATGGACTTTTTGCCAATTTTACAAAATTAAAAAAAAGAGGAATGGAAAACACTGTCCATTTTAATTTTTATAAATGATGCAAGTTATACTATCTACGAATGACGCAAGTAAATAATCAGTCATCTAAATTACGTATAATATGTGAAAATAAAAAATACTTAAAATTAACAATTTTTAATATACCTACCTTGTTTTATACGATTGCTAAAGTAATTTAATTATGCGTCAAAATCATTATTTCATTTTTATTAACAAATATTACACAACCTTAAACAGTTATACGTCAATGAAATAATTATTTCGATAACAATTACAATTTCCATTAATTTGTTTAACAAAATGAGAAAGATGACGTGAATTTTATAAAATTGAGAAATCTCAACTCAAATTTGGAACCAAATCTATTTAGAGTACGTAGCTGCTTCGCAAGGATAGTAAATGATACAAAGGCGACCTCCAATAGGACCGTAAGCTTGGCTTGACAAAGCAACTTGCGCCATTGCATTGTAAGCGTTCTCTTTTTCTGTTAGATGGGTGTGTACTGGCCACACTTCGAGGCCCAGGACTTTCGAGAAATGTTTTGGAGTTTTCTTGAAAGGCCTTAAACACCTGAGGTGCGGAATAAGTTTTATCGTTTACAATTCCTACTTTCTTCCAAATTCCTGTCTTTAATCTCACGAAACTGTTTGCTATCAATTTCCTGGAACATTATGTTATGTCGTTAAACAAGCATGAGGATGATTTCAATTTTAGCCAATATTAGTCAACAATTCGTTTAAAGCGGAATCCAACATTTTCATCCAATACGTCAAATAATCTCTCATGTTACACTTATATTCAAATATTTTCCAAGAAAATCTTTTAAAATGATAATCTGGCAGCAATTTGGGAAGTGTAACATAACATAACTGAAAAAGTTTATTATGTATTTAAGGGCAAGAGAAACATCTGCACTAAGTGATGCTCCAAATAATTTCCTTAAAAAAATAAAAACTGGAATAATTATTTAGGTCATCTTACCTCAAGTATATGGGAAGGATGAAGATGAAACCTACACACTATAAGTGTTATGGATCACAAAACTAAAGAGAATACCTCTTTTTTACGTAAAACGTTCACTAGAGAACAAGTTTTATGAATCCATGAAACACAATCATCGTTTTGATAGAAATGATGTATTGCCACTAGTCAGTACCCTCATCTTCTTCGAGAGTGTCTCTAGATGCCTCTGTTTCAAAATCTGGCAAGGATTCATTTGAAAATAAATCGTTGCCCAACACTACTGTACTTTTCTTAACCGAATAACTTTATTTGGACAATTTCGATTTATCCATTTTAGATTGAACCTGTTTGCTCGCTTTTCTATACATATGTTCAATAGAAATCAAAATAGTTGCAACCTGTTTGACTTTCTTTTTCACTTGTTGTGTGGTTGTAGATATACTACGTGCCCAGCATATTTTATTCCTGGAGTGTTTTCATTATCAACTATGGTGATATTTACCCGAGGTAGTAGACTGACAAGTACCAGCAGATTTTCCTAGTTGTATTGCTTCAAATAAGACTCTTAGTGAAAGCCGATTATACCTTTTGAAAAATGCCGTGTCTAATGGTTGTAGGACAAATTTTTCTATACCAAAGACTCCAAAGAGGCTTAGAAAATCAAGATTAGTCGATATATCGAACATGGTTAAATTTTGAACATTTTTTTATTCCCAAAAATTAAATGCATTTGAAAAATGTGCCGCGATGGGCTACTTTTTCTAAGAAGCCCAGGTAGCCTCAACCACATAAAGTCAGAACGTACTAAAATTCACGAACCCGTTGAATGCCTTCAATTTACCAAAAAGTTAGTTCCCACTTATCCCAGTTAATTTACAGGTTTCTTATAAGCAAGCGGACTTTGAGTCGTCTCAAAGTAGCCTACCCTTCACTTCTTCTTTTGGACGCTTTTGTTTACAAATTACTTTCCATGTTTGCTTTGAATACTCGAGGCAATTTTGGCTGATACAATGAATTTGTGATCCTACTCTTGTTAACCTATCGGCGTCAATGTGTCTCGGTATCCAGACAGACTGTGTGCATGGAGCATTAGGCATGATGGTGCCTTAAAGATCTTTTAATACCGCTTGATTGCTATACAAAATAGGAATTTTTTGTTGATTCATTTTCTGTTTAGGTTTTTTTTCTATTGCACGGATTTCTATCTGAAATATTGTGGCATATGTTACTTACAAGGAACCAGACCCCTTTATTATATTCCAAATCTGTTTGTTAATTAAAACAATAAACGTATTGGATTTTAATCAATCGTAATCATTAAATTTTCCATGAACAATTTAATATTTGATTGAAATTGATAATCTCAGCGAGATCTTCAAAAGTTCAAAAGAAATTCTTTCTTTAAATTTCAGTTTTTGGCTAATATAATCTGAAAAAATGCACTTGGGAGACCAAAGTGAGGATGCTTAAGTGTTCCTATTAGGATGTACCTATTCTTTATTAGGTACTGCTTCAAAGCTTCCGTAGGTGGCGGCTGTTACCCAAGCTCTATTATGGTCTCAGCAGTCTTCTGAAAAAAACTGAACTTTTCACTTAAAGGTAATTCAATAATTTTTGATATTTCTTATTTTTCATACCATCACTTAAAGTCGTACGGAATCAGAAAATTTTATAAACTAGAAGCGTTTAAAGTCGTACGGAATCAAAAAATTTTATAAACTAGGAACGTTGAGTGAAAATAATTTTTCGCTCAACGCTAGAAGTGATTTAAAAAGCAGAAAGAACAATTTATGAATGATACAAGACCGGTTATAGGTACTAATCGAACAGAACAAATACGGATCTGAGTATTGGATAAAAAAATTTTATAATGCTCTACCACACCCAGTGAGGGCTCTTTCGTATAAGAATTTCAAAGACAAAATTAAAAAATACCTTATTAGCAAGGTGTATTACTCGTACGAGGAATTCCTAAACTCCGATCTAGAGCCAATGGTAACGTTTAATTAATTTAAGACGCTATGTTATTCTTATGTTATTTTATGTTAATTATATTTCCGTTATAAATTTGGGACAAGTGAATGCACTTATTGTAGCAAAGCACGAATAAAATTATTATTATTATTATTATTAAATAAATTTGTTTCTGCTAGATGTAGTAGGAGAATAGGTAATAAGAAAACCTGGAATACTAAGAAATGCAAGTCTATTTGGTGACTTTCAGCTCTTACTTTTATTACCCATCACGTTATCACAATGGGATAGTGCGCTGGAAGGGCCGTACTTACGGAATTGTGTCCTTTTTGTCTTTTTAATAAACCATCCAGAACACATTCGCCGTTTAAGGCTGTTATGAAAAAAGCTTCTTTCATGTAATGTCTGTGATAAAGGAACATAAAAACACATTATTTTATAAGTGGTACTATTTGCCAATTAATTTCTATTTTCGATCAAAATTACTCAAAATGTACTGAAAATGAGCTTTCGAGATAGTATTCTTCACATACACTTGATAGACATAATATCGAGAACGTATTTTATGAAACACAGTACACGTGTTGTCAAATCAATTATGTATGTACATAAGTGTTTATAGATTAACATTGCTTTGTTTCATCATACACGTGGTGAAAATTACTTATACACTTGATTAATCTTACATGAAGTAGATTATTGCAGGAAGCAGTGTAAAAATGTGGGCGACAACATTTTCGGACACCCTGTACATGCTTGAGTTATTAATGTGTTTATTTGAACGTTTTTTTATTATATTTCGCGGTCATTGTAACTACATAATCACGCTGTTATCTGTTTAAATAATACGTAACTCAGCGAGTTTAATAAAAAGATTACGTTATTTATTTGTTAGTGACAAAAGACCGTCTTTATCTTATGCACTAAAATAGAAAGAATGAGGAATACTTTAAAGCCATGATAATAACTAAATGTTAATAATGTTCAGGTTTTCCACTCTCATTAAAGCTTGAAGTTTGCGATAAGTAGAGTGAGATTTAAATAATAAAATACAATATCCACGTAGTTTGAGCGTGTTTGTTCAAGTTGGCGGAAAATGAGTCGTTAACCTTTCCCAGTTAACTCAATTTTGGAGTACGTTCAGATTTTATTTCTGATGGCCTCAAGACTGGAAACCATTTTCGAAATTCTTCCATATCTCCAGTTTACTTTTCGTCTGGAGCCAAAAGTTATGGTAGATACATAAAAACAAGGTCAATATTGTAATCACCTGTTGTTGTTACCAACACAACATAAATCTTATCCAGAATAATATTTTGCAAAATATATTATTTGTAATATACAGATAATGGACAATGAACTTATAAACTTTTCCATGTGAACTTAAAATAATCGTTTATTATATAAAATTAATTTTGCAATCATTTCAGTGTATCGTGTTGAGATCAGTACGTATCCATTCTATGGAGTTATTGAGCTTTTGTAGTTCAATGGCCAAAACCTTGAAAACACAATTATGTTATACAAACGTATTATAAAATCAATTTTGAAATGTCGCTTATAAAAACGAACAACATGGAAGACTAAAACAAATTGTTAGTAAAAAATAGGTCCTCTAAAAATTTCTACAGGGTGTTCTAATTTGTAAATTTTATTCTAAGATTTACTCATTACTCATATCATAACAAAGGATGGTAAAAGAATTAAAGCTGCAGACGTTGAGTGAATTATTCAATGCTGCAGATGAAAACTTAGGCAAAGCAAATTATCCATGGAAAACTGATTTACTCCGTGTATCGGAAACACCATTGGATATGTTAACTACATCTTGAACACCATTTTTAATTACTATATCCACTTTGAAATTCGAGGGGGGGGGGGGGGGAATCTCAAAAGCATGTTCAAAGATCAAAAATTTGTCTTAACATTTTTGCCACTTTCTTTCTTACTATCCGATAAATCCATAAAGCACTTAGATCTTTTCCACATCCTTATTAATTATTGTGATATGTTTTAATAATTTTAAAGATAATGGTGAAAGTATTAAACTTAAATATTAAAAAGAATAAAGGCCAGAAAATTTGTTTGCATTTTTTTTAATATTTCGAAATTCGCTTTCGTACATTATCTTTTATTAACGCTGTAAATGGATTGCTCTAAGTGCATACAGTCTAAGGTATCTTATGTAACTAAGGGTAAAGCAATCCAACCAGAGGCGGATTTACGAATTTGCCGCCCTTAGGCTGGAAATATTTTGCCGCCCCTCATCTACAATAATTTTCGCTTTTTGTTTCTACTGCCGGTAAACAATATTTAATGTACTCAAATTTTTCGGTATCTCAAATACGTTTCGAGATATTATTCGACTTTAAAGTCGGAATTTCGAAATGATCAAATTTTGTCTTTTTGATAAGGCCAGATTTTTTTTATACTTTCGTTACTACGGTACTCGAAGTTTGTTCTGTAATCCGGTGATTTCAACTAGTTTCATATGTTTTTAATTTGTCTAGATTTCATTTTGTTATTTAATTTTTTTAACTCCGACATTTGCCGCCCTAGACTATGCCTTTCTGGCCTTATGGTAAATCCGACTCTGAATCCAACTTTCTTACGTTATTTACGCTGTGAAAAAGGGATGGAGAGTCCTGCATTTAATCTATCTATATGTTCGTTCCACTTGCGTGACTATACAGTCGATTGCAAATGAATTATAATATTATTATAATCAATTTAGCTTGTTTAGTCATTCTTCCGTTAATTTATTTATATTAGATCGTAATTCGTTTATTTACGATGTGGAGAAATTGCGGTAGTCAGCAACACGTGTATGTTTTATCATTAAATGCAGAATCGTGGTGCCTTTTCTAATCTATGCTTATGGAACAAAGTTAAAAGCTTGTGCAACAAACGTTTTAAGCAGATTGCAGATTCTGCCAAATTTTTCGATATTTGTTTGAAAATGTTATTTCCCGTATCGACCACATCCGAAATTACATTATTTATGCTATTGATTACATCACGATGCGCTTTTTGATGAAAACGGATATACGAATTAACCACGTGTTGAATTTTGTACTTAACATTTGCAAGATATACGATGCGCTTTAGTTTACAATACATACCTACAGAGCAAAAAGGCGCTTTTTTTCTCAACTGATGAAGTACTATATCATGTGTGCTATGACATTAATGCCAATACAATGCACTTCATGAGATGAAAGTCTTTTTTTCTCATGCATTACGATGCGCTTTTTGATGAAAACGGATATACGAATTAATCACGTGTTAAATTTTGTACTTAACATTTGCAAGATATACGATGCGCTTTAGTTTACAATACATACAGAGCAAAAAGGCGCTTTTTTTCTCAACCGATGAAGTACTATATCATGTGTGCTATGGCATTAATGCCAATACAATGCACTTCATGAGATGAAAGTCTTTTTTTCTCACTCAGCACAAAACTAGCTACTTAAGCGTTAACCTGAATAAAGAAATTTTCATTTGTACATACGTTATTACAGAGTTCATCATTTTATCATTAAGGTACATTTAGATCCGGGGGGGGGGGCTACATGGCTACATGAGAGTTCGTCAGATCGAGTCAACTATCCCCAATTCGGTAATGAGAAAATTTACGGCTGACCATGTGATTTAGAATTTAGTGCAGAATGTTAACTTATTTGGGGGGGGGGGAGTCAAACCCCCTAACCCCCCTATATACGCCACTGCCTTCTGGTTCATTCATTAATACGAACGTAATGCTCAACAGTACACAGTCTACAGGTGTCCACGAATATTGATCCTAGTTTTCCGCAAGGTTTACTATCACGTAAGGATGGTTACAAAGATATTAGTACCTACTTCATTGACGAGTTATATTGCAGGCATGGGTTTAGAATGATTACATAACTTCTTTGTCATAAAGTTCGCAGTTGTTCACAAATGTTCACCATACGTCTTGGCCCGTGGTGCAGATTTGACAAAAGTAGTAATTAAGATTAAGAAAAGGAAAATTATTATTGGGGAAATTCCAACATCACAAGTAAGATAAGTCGGCGAGAAAACATTGATAGATGATGGGGTCAAAGAGTTACTCATTGAGCATGAAGAAAGGAACTAAAGTGTTCTGTTGGTAAAAAATGATTTATAATGGAAATCGATGCTAATGACAAAATGTTACAAATTGCTTCCAATTCACGCACTGCCTCCAGAATCTAGAAAATCTATAGAGTGCACACTATTTCGAATAATTTGTTTGCTGACATACTCAGATTGTCGATTTCTTGTAGCGCTATTTCCTAAAACATATTACATTTTGTGGACTAATTGTGACCATCTTACAACACTTTTAATGAAAAAATAAGCTTTAAATCGTATCAAAAAATAAGCAAGGATTTCAAACCGCATGTAGCAAAATTAATGTCCCACATGGAGGTTTTGCAAAGCGTTCTCTTCTTCAATCGGAATGACAAAAATGCATGCATTAAAATGTCCCAATCTCAAACAAATCATACGTCCACTTCTCGGAAAATCATCATCAGCACACGTCGAAAAAACTCATAAAAGAAGATGTTGGTTTTGTGGGTATTCTCAATCAGAGCTTGCTCAAGTCAATTGCATGTTGTAGTGGTGGATCATCTGGTTCATTTAGAGCTATTCGGTAATCCAAATGACTAGCCAAACATCCAATAAAGATACACTCCTTGGTCCAAGAGGATATATTCTAGTTTTCCTGAAACTATTTATGGCTGCTTTATGAGTGGCCCCCTAAGCTCGTAATAAACTGTCGACAACTGTATTGTCCATGAATAACTCCTCAGTATTATAGAAGTCTGGCAAATTTGGGGGGATTAAAGAATTCTAACTCGTTTGCAGTGTAATAGTACTTAGTAGTATGTTATCCTCACAACAAATGAATAGCAATGAAGTGGTTTTAAAAGGAGAGTCTTAGACAGATTTATATGCAAATTAAGATAAATTGCTGTTAAAACCATTAAATTACTTTTATAGGTTGTATTATTGAAATGGGAAGGTAGATTGTTTAACACGGGCCGCTTTAAAATTGCCAGTTCGCCCCTGATTGCTCGGCTTCGAAAACTAAAGAAGAACAGTTATACAAATAATATGGCTCCTGGTTCAACTTTACATGTAACAAAAATCTACATAAATGTAAACGGTGGCATGTTTTATCAATGTCTAGTTGACCGTTTAATTCCAAGGAAGCCGGAGGGCAAGGTTTTAGTAATTTTAGATGGACTCTGTTCCGACCCCAGCTCTGTTGAAATGCTGGAAATTTATAAAGATACTGGTATGCGTATGGTATAATGGTATTTGGACCAAGGCGGTGTGATCAAATCAGTAAAATGGAGATTTTACGACGCTTTTCGTTTATGGATAAAGGTTCATCCTTTTAGAGTAGACGCATAAATCGTTTATGAAATTGTTGACTTGTTAGGAAAATTTTGCAAATCATAATAATCCAGATGTTATTCCAAATTATGCTTTTTCTATAGAAGAAGTAAGCGGAAAACCAACGAACCTGTTGAAATACAAGAAACTGAACTAGTCGCTGTCGAATGAACTCCCTCGCTGTAAATTTGTGATACCTATTCATCAAGTACCCCAGAACAAGTTGTTATCTTCCAAACTTTAATTATAGAAACCATAGAAAACAGCAAAAATGAATTTAGACGGCTGAATTAAACAATTCGCTGCAATAAAAGCCAGAAATAATGTTACCTATATGAAAATATAGTGTTGGCCTTTTTTCTGTTTTTATAATACATAATAAAATTGGTTATTATTATTATCTACAGGAGAATACGGCATTTGTGTAGGAATTATTCCTTTCGTTATTGTGTCATTTTTTTAGGCTTGCATAAGAAAGCATATTAAGGATCGCAAACAAAAGAGAAATGGATGGGTACACAAATGTCTAAGGAGAAGGTTCACGATATCACGCACGTGAATAATATACAAATAATTTGTGCAAAATTTATAGATTCTTTGTTTGTGTGATCAACGCAAACCGACCATCGATCCAAAATCAGGGTTCCAAGTATTTTTGGAAACTCGACAAGGTCTTGTTGCATTTTATTATTAACCGGATGTTATATAGCTGTTTATGGTAGTTTTGTCTCTCATTGCGATGCAATGTTTTGGGTATTAAAAATGAAAACATGTTTTCCTGTAAATGTTTTTATTTATTTGAGTCGCATTTAGTGTTAGCGCGTGTTGCAAGTTTCCCAAAGAAAAGCGTATTATGTAGAATACACTATCAACGTCGTGATATTATGTAATAGTTAAATTCCAAGCGAAGACGAGGGCCTAAATATGAAAGAAGGCACACGATTTAACACGAGTATATTACGTAACCTAAGAAGGTGACCTGTCACATCTCTGATTGGTGACTCATTGAGGGTGTTGTCCTCGTCTCCCCCACCGTTCAATTGTGATTTCCCCTCCTCACTGAGCGTCGCGACTCGACTAACGCGTCCACGGATAGCAAATGCGACTGTTAAGTCTCGCACACTAGACGTTATTACGTTAGTTAAGTTTCAATCGCACTGCGGAAAAGTTACGATTTATTTAGTGCTGTGACATTGTTTTTTAATTGTAAAAATTTTTAAAGATTTCTTCACGAACTATCAAGGAGTAGCTGATTTTAAAACGTCAAAGGACGTAGTTGGTGAGTCTTATTTTTGAATTTATTTACGCGCTCTTTTGTACATCGCGCGAATTTTAAACGGAGGGTGAGTTTTACCGGCTGTGACACGCGTGTTGAATCTTTGTTGTAACTTACGCAATTATTTACTAAAATTGAGTAACATAATGACGCAATATCATTTAAAAGTGGTTAATTATTTTCTAGTAACTGTTGCGTTGCCGTGAACCATCAAACTTTACCGTTAGTGACTAACTAATATGATTAAATCATAACATGAAGTCATGCTTGAGTGTTTTATTCATACTCGGATATTGCATTGAGAAAAGTCCTTTGTTTAAGGCTCCTTGTAAGTGTGATGTAATATCGGTTATCGCCGCCGAATCGAGATATTTGCAATAATATTTGGTCTCGATTTTGTTGCGTTAACGTAAGCGTGTGCGTAATTTTGTCGAATAAATATATATAGGTAATAATAAAAACCGGTGCTGCGTTGAGTTCTTACTGTATGAACTCGAGTTCTACTAGCCTACTTTTCCCTTGTCGATTCTCGGTCGCTTGTCTGCAAATTATTGTTGCAAATTTGCGTTTGATTATATTCGTAAAAGTTCACCTACACACGCTTTGTGGGATTCCTTGTACGAATGAGTCAGATTTTTTACCCAACGGAAAGTCCTTTATTAAGGCGCCTAAAACTGGATTGATGTAGTAGAAAACTTAGATTGTATTGCGTAATTTTAACAGGTTAATTGGAAATGTTATTAGGAAAATAGAACAAACGAGAGTGGGCCGAATCTTTGGGGAATATTTTTAGATCAGTTTTGTAACGCTTTGTTTTCAAGTAGACATCCTACGTCATTCTATAGTTAGAGACGAATTAGAAATTTATTTTTTTTAATTATAATTCTTAAGCGTGAATAAAGAGAAATTGTTGTCCGTCAACAATGACTCACGTGCGTTAGTCTCATTAGAAATTTTAATGTGACCACTTTTATTCCTAGAATTCTCTTTTCTGTCCTTTAAATTATTATTAAACGCCTTTGTTCGTAATTACTTTGTTTGTTGCTAATTTAAATCAATAATCGCTCCGATAATAACCTTAAGGATGAAGTGAATAGCCGACTTTTTACCTCGCAAAATTCTCCCGCTCTTTTATTTTGATATATACTGCGTAGTTTTCACAATTTCCTTTCCAACGCTAAAAATACTTTTGGAAGTTAACTACGTATAGGTCAGCGCTTTCCAAGAATTTTTATATATTCTATATTACACAACATTATGTAAATCGCCTAACGACTTGTTCTATCAATAAAACGTACGACTGAAAACGTGGAAAGATGCACGTGAAACCAATCACGTTGTCAAGTACCTATACCTATTATGTACTCCTACGTAATCGATTTTCTCGAACTTATGGATGTGCCCTAAGTGATTCATATCCGTTCCCAAATTCTTGGCGGGTCTTAAGCCCGTGTATCATCATAATTGTAGAGGGGCTTAGGCAATGACCTCTCCAAGGATATTACGATTAAACTGTAAACATCTCTAATAGCGTGATTCAACAGGTATCGATTGAAAAATGTTAAAAAATTAACTGCAGCAAAGACGTCCTTGAATGCACTTGTACAAAAACCAGTTCGTCCTTTTACGCTTAGTAACTAATAAATTCTTAATTGTTTCAGATGTTCTAAATCAAAGGATAATGGTTGCCGAACTAATGGGCCGAGGTCAAAGTGGGTCTCCAGTGAATGGTGAAATACCCCACGTGAATTCCAGTATGCCAGCCAGTCACGGACACGAGGGGTTATTAACCAGCCCCGCTCCCTCTCCAGATGAAGACAGCTATCAGGCATATAATTTATCACAACAAATGAAACACAAAGAATTATTCTCACAAAGAAAACAGCGCGAATTTATACCAGATAGCAAAAAAGACGACAGCTACTGGGATCGGCGCAGAAGAAACAACGAAGCCGCAAAACGTTCGAGAGAAAAACGTAGGTTCAACGATATGGTTCTAGAGCAAAGGGTTGTTGAACTAACCAAAGAAAATGCCATCCTTAAAGCGCAACTGGAAGCCATCAGAGAAGAATTTGGAATTTGCGGAGATAATGTCGTTTGCGTAGAAAAAGTAATGGCAAACATGCCAACCAGTGAACAAGTATTAACCTTAACAAAACGTCCAAAACTAATCAACCCATCCGCTATGTTTGGCCATCCCAGTCCTAGCCCCATTCCTACATCTGTGATTCATCAACCTGTCCTCGCCCCATCTCCACCACCCATACCTCACCCACACAATATAATACACCACCCCACCTCCCACCACGAATCACCCTACAGAGAACATCCCGATTACAGCCCCTACTTCCCCGCGTTTCATCCAACCCCAATCTGTGATTCCAACAGCGCCCTTAACCTATCAAGATCTCGATCAAGACCACAATCTCCCTACGAAATCTCCAGTAATTCCGGAGACGAAGGTGCACCAATCCCGTTAACAACAGAAGTAAATAACAGCCTACCCTTAAAACTTCGCCATAAATCTCACCTAGGCGATAAAGACGCTGCAACCGCCTTATTATCACTCCAACACATTAAACAAGAACCAAACCTACGGGCTAGCCCCTCTTGGGACGCCGAAGGTTCTAGTGATGAACGCGACTCCGGCATATCCCTAGGAGGCGAATGGTCGGCGTCTCAGGCAGCAGCTACCTTACAAAGTCTACAAAAGCAATCTCAAGCCACCCTACAAGATGCCGAAAGAGATCCACAAACCAAAAACCGACTACATTCTGAAATTGTACGTTTATCGTCAGAAGTCGCGCATCTTAAGTCAATAATGATCCGCAAGGATTCAAACGGAAAACATTAGGTGCGTTTGTTACACTAAAATTAATTGTTGTGATTACCAAAAGGGCCTCCCGCCCATTATCAGCGTGTTATTTTAGTTTATGGATATTAAATACCGCTTGTCAAAGTTCCATTTTTAGTGCTAGGTATTTATTGTGAGGAGGTGACGATGCTGATTAATAATTTGGGGCAACTTTCAAAAGTATTTTCACCTTACGCACTATAAATACTGTTTTTTATCGACCGACTTTGTTTTTTGCGGATATATTCCTATCATTATCGTTGTTCTTATTTCAAATATAACCTAATTATAAAGTGTATTATTGTTTTGCTTGTAACTATACATTTTACTAATGTATACGTTATAAGCACTCATCATGTATCACCAAATCGAATCATTTCACCTCATCTTATTATTATGGTTATTATTAATGTACCTATTTATTTTTAGTTGGAAATGTGTGATTTTGTAATTATTTATCTTAGAGTTAATAATTTACATTATTTATAATAAATTATATTTACTTTTGTTATGGGCAGATTATCTGTTTATGCAATATCTAATTGAAGAAAATCGTCCATTAAAATACTTGAAATTAAAGTGTGTACATTTATGTTAAATGCAAAACCACGTGGACCTTATTAGGAACTTTAATTTTTTTCTATGTCGTTTTTAATTTTGGACGCTTCGGTTCTACGTCGTTTTGTTAATTGTAGGTAAAAGAAAATATTGTTATACATATTTTCACATTACCGTTACATGTATCCTATTCTATACGGAATAAATATTTGCATCGTTTTTCATTACTTTGTTGTTTTTCGTCTACTTACCTTCCAATATGATTGGCGCAAATTCGTTGTTTATCTCGTGGTGATTACAACATGACCATGACCATGCTCAATACTGCGCCACATATTGTATATTTTTGTGAAAACAATATACTTAGCCATTGAGTGAGTGAGAAAGAGAGGATAATGCGTCATGGGTATTTACACTTCCAAATTGCGATTCATTCCAAAGGATAAATACGAAAATATTTTTGATTTTTCGAGATACGTAACTTGTTTATGAGTAAAAAGTTGTCGGCACTGCGCGGTTAATCACATAGGTTAATGCACTGTTTGTGTTTGTTCGACGAATTCGGTAACAGGGAACATCCGCATAAATAAATTATTTAATATTAATATAATTTCGCGCTAACTATTTTTACAACATAATTGAGTAATTGATTCGTAACCCAAATGTTTCGTTAATAACTTTCCGTAATGGGGATATTGCAAATATTTCCACATTTTGTTGAAGGATGCGTATTAAAATGACGGACAAAATAAATAGACGAATTACCTAATTCATTACATTTAATATTCCGCGAAGGAAAATTACAAATGATATTAATCTCATTTGCTACAGGAATATGTTTACCTTCTTTATCTAATTTAAGATGGACTCATTTCACTTGAATTGCGCAAAAATTTATATCGTCTAATTAATTAAAAGCTTTTAATAGTTATACAGTGTTACGTATATGGTTTGAAAAACAATGATTCATTTTCTTAAATATTCCGCCAGCCCGAATAAGTTGATAAAGTCATTTTCGCCGAATCCTTTAATGTTGTTTATTCAGTCCGTAGGAAACCCCCAATTTATATTTTTTACGTAAACAGATAAAACCTATTGCGTGTTTCCTAATTACATAATTTCAACGATTTGTGGCTATATCTTAATCGTTTCGCTCAAAATATGCACCGTCATCGTTTACTATCCTTTCCTTCTTTTGGTAAATTGGGAGGTTTATTCTCCATAAAAACTATAGAAATACACAGATGCACCCACCATCTTATAATGTGCTCAAAATAGTATACTATATCTAGTGTTCTTCAAAAGTATGTAAAAAATGAATGGAAACAACACATGTATTTATTTACAGAAAACAACTAGTGATTGAATACAACTCTGAAAAACTAAAAATTAAATGGAACAAGAACGCTCTACTAGCTCTGATTACAGCTTGCATGCTGTTAATTAAATTACGGAAGTTATTTTGAGCGATATCCACTCACTCCTCTTGAACGGCAATGCGAAGATCTTGTAGAGAAACTGGTGACACATCCTAACCATGTTTTGTCGAATTCATGTCCGGTCAGCATGCTGACCAATCCATAGACAGGTTATCCCAACTTCACCCAGATATTAATTTGCAAAATTCTTACAACTAAGGCCTTGGATTGTCATGCATTAGGATGACATTATCTCAAATAAGTGCGGAACAATTGGAACAACATGGTTTTTCAGGATGTCATTAATGTATCGATGTGCGATTAAAAACTTTCCTTTTACAAACACAAGTACCGTACGGGTTTCTAATGAAATAACAGCCAATATCATAATTATGCGAAACAAAGTTGCCCTTCTTTTACACTCGTGGTCGACCCTCTGATGATTAAAGACAAAACCTACACTTATCTATCAGTAAACAGTAGAGCGCTCCAATGCTAATCTTTTGCTTTAGCTAATCTTCTGCGAACTATCCACAGACTTACATCAACACCAGCACCACGAACCTCTCTAAGATGATTTCTTGCTTCAACAGTCTTAGAAATACCGTTTCGTAACATAAGTACCTACCTAAGGTTAGAAAATGATCATAAGCAGCCGTTGTTTTTCGTTCCCTACCAGATCTTGGCCTTCGTACATTCCTACCGGTTTGCCTAAACATTGCACACATTTTCGAAACGGTTGTATGTTGTATGAGTGCCCTTAGGGCAACTGTATTTTCGGAAATCAAGCACAGTAGTACATACTTACGTAGAGAAGTAATATGTTCATCAGTGAATTTATAGAATAAAAACAGACCCGTAATCATAGTAAAGTCAACAATATAATACAAGAACCAATAATAATCTCGACCTCTCCATTGACGATATAATATGTTTACTGTGGATGTGGAACAGCACAAAGTCCACAATGCCCCAAACAAACATGAAACAATAGTTCGCCATAATAATAATGATACTAGAAAAATACAGCAGTTAACCCAATTCTTAAAAAGCAATGTTACCCGTAAGAAATAAATGAAAAAAGACTAATTTGGGACGATTTTGGCAATAGAAAAAGTAAATACTTAATAGAAATATGAAAACCACCCAATATGCAGGGATCTGTGAGGAGGCAAAAGAAACGACAACCCATATACTGTATTACTGCAATTACTTTAAACAACAGGTTCTTTGGGGAAAGAAAATTACACCCAACAACATTGAGAAACTCTCCCTCGGGAAGATTCCAAACTTTTCTAGGATCTTGGGGTAACCTAAAGTTTTAACTGACACAACATCTGTAAGCGAACTTATCTAGGAAAAGTTATAATGAAAAGGAAGAACTTCACGACGTTAATCAGAGCTATGATACGTTCGCGTTATAATCCTCATTTCCATCACTCCGCCATTTTACGTCCAATGCGGGACAGGGTTTTACTGAATTTCTCTTCGGCCGTGATCCAGTTGTTCATCTGGTTGACGGTCAACGTCTACTTCTCTGGATCTCCAACAAACCTCTTCGTCCATCTATTGTCTGGTATTCAGGCTATGTGACTGCACATCTCCATTCGACATTAGTTAGCGCCAAAACGTGCATCCATGTTGCCATGGACTCTCTATTATAGATAGATACTACAGTTTGCTTGATAAACAGGTACGCTCACATTGAATGACTTTCACTTTCTGATAAAATATCACGGCTGATTAATGATTTCACAATTAAAGAGTATCCATCAAAGGGATCAAAATAAAATAAGAAAACGTTCGATTTAATAAAATAAAGAGCTGAAGAATTATTTTATCATGTAGTTTTCATTTAGATTAAACGAACAAGTTGGAGAGACGTGTATTACATTTATCGCTTATGTAATTAACATGACTGATTACGTAAGCGATATAGATGGTTAAATTGTAATTTTATTTTTATAAAACAAATTTGTTCGTGATAAGCATAGTATAAGCTGATAATCATAGAGCTTTATTAATTTATTACCAAAGATGTAAGTATAAAACCTGATTTATTTTACTCATTTTTTAAGAGATTAGATAATTATATTTAAAAATGTGACGACAAATTTTTAAACTAACAAAACTTCCTTCTCTTGGAAGTGGACCAAAATTAGAAGATTAGCATGTCACGTAGACGACTTCTGTTAAACCGCTTTACATTTTACATCTCACCCTCCAACTAACTACTTTTGGTTCAGAATTTTTAAAATATTTCAAGACAGGAGGAATGTTACTACCCCTCAGTTCAGAATTACATATTACATTCTTAATTCTGGATAAAGATAGAAGAGTAAACTCCCTGATTAGAGTGGAATACACCTTCCACTAGCATGGATCCTTCCTGTTAGTACGCAGGACACTCACAAAGTATGCGCCCTATGACTCCTGTGTACCTAGATCTTCTAAAAGATTGTGATTTGACCAAGCCCATATGGTGCATGTGCTTGTTTAGTTTACAGTGACGAGTGACCATAAGTAAGCGCAGATCGTTTTTTGATATGCCTGTGCAGAAACACACCAAATGACAAGGTTGTCTCTTGATGAGCTCTCTCGTATGAAAACAATCTATCATTAAGTTTCACCTAGCTTTGTGGTGAACTTGTCTTGAGTTATTAAGTTGATACTGTAAGTGGAAGTGCCGGCTCTGGACCACAAAGCACTTGTTTTGGGACCAGTCGGGCTAACGCACCGTTGCCTTTTGTTCCAGCATGCGCTTTAACCCATACCAGCTCGAGGGTGTTACAGTTTGCTACTTGCTCTATTTTGTAATAGAGTTAGAAGTTTGACTAGTGACTTCATGGTATGAAAATTTAGTTGTTTGGAATACCAGTAGTGTACCTTCCATTGGCATCCATCCGTGACGATGGATGATTAAATATTTGTACAGTTTGTAAGGTTAAAAATGTCCATGATTAGCCACAGAATCTTCCTATAGCGTTCTTCGCATGGTGTTACGTTACAATGCTGCTATTAGTGTTGGGTTATTATTTCCTATCTAGACAAACGGTAACTAACCCAGCAATCGTAAAATATAAGGGACTATATGGGATCTAAGGCATTTTATTTAATGCAGTTAAACGGATTGTCTGCTCCGTAGGCAAAATAGAATAGCTCCATAATAATAACCTAATTTTAGCAGTTAAGAAACCACCAATTCGAAAACTGACCTCTTATTGCCAAAAAGTCTTGTTTACTCCTTTCACATGTGCTCCAGTTATCAAATCTGAAAGGAATGCTAGTCGAACTGCCATATTTCAATTTGGGAGAAAAAATGAATGCAATCTCGATCATTCTGCCAAAATTTACCACTTTTGTCAAAAGGTACTGCTGAAAAAGCGATTTGAGAAAAAATCTCTTTAACAATATTTTTGTAGTGACTGCAATACAAACCTATTGTACAATTTTCCCATTTAGCTTTGCTTGAAAACTTCGAACAACTAAATAAAGGAACGTACCAGAGAAAAAGTAAGTGTGAATCTGAATATTGGCCTTCAACAGATTTGTAGAATTTCGAGGAGAAACTCGAAGGTCGGTTTTTTTAAAGTTCGACTTTGAATATTCAACTTCACACGGTAGGAAAATGCGAAAAAAACGAATAATTGCGCAAGCAGAGCATCGTCAAATGACGTATGTAAAACACTTATGAGAAATGATGGGAAAGTAATTTTTTGTTGTGAAAAAGCAAGTGGAAATTTTCTAGAATTCCATTGGCTGAGTCTTAATTATGTCTGTATCAATGTATCATCAAGTTGGCGGGAAAAATGTTTCTGATATAAATGAAACGAAATCAGATTTCTTGAATATTTTGACACTCATGGATGAACCCCATATTATCATCTCATTCTCACATTTGTATCTATGAGACTATGACTGACATGGACTGAAAGAAATGCAAAACCAAAAAAACAAGGTTTATGGCAGATTTTAGATTCTGCAAAATCGAGAGTGCACAAAAGTTTAAAATGTGCTGTAGTTTGTGATTTGTAATTTCAGTAATTTCTCCGATACTACTGCTTACTGACAATCCAACTCTGTTGCGCGACGATTTTTTTGACTGCTCTGAATGTCTTGAATGTATTCATATGCTTTGACGACATCCAAAGCCAGCAAAGCCTAGAATTACAGAGCATTCACTATACTACTTGCTATTAATTAACAATCTGCGTCATTATTTACTAAGAGCAGGACATGCGGAGTATCCTCCCTAGCTTAACTCATTCCTCTGTTAAATTAATTAGTTTCGACCATCATTAATATAGTTAGCACCCAATTAATAGGTCTGCCAATTTGTAACGCTTCAGTGTACGCACTTCATTCTGTGGTGCAAGTCAAACGGTACACTCATGGGCACATTAAGGTGTTCACTAATTCTGGCTTCGTACGCTGCACTAAATTTTTGTATCCACTATCGTCTGAAAGACTTTATTTTGGAATCTTTGTAATACTTCTACAGCTGGATTCCGTATGTCCAGATGGACGGCAATATGGATTTGCGGATTAGTGATTTATTCTCAACCTACGGTTGAGACGTTTTGCCGATCATCCAGATCCAATGTACCTAATTGTTGTCTTTTAATTCCAAGCCGCTCCCGTTTGGTGGAGATGTGTTTAATCTCGATATTACTTCAATTTGAGGTATAGAGAACCAACATCAGAACGAGAAATTCAGAACGTGTATGAAAAATTTCGCGAAGAGAACGAATGTACCTACCTATCTCTATTTAAAGAGTCTTCCCTCAACCTACTTTGTGTTAACAAATTGCCGTCGAAGTGGACAGTGCGCCGACTACAACATTGCTATATAATATACTTAAGTGTCTCAAACTCTACAATTATTTTGTCGACTCGGTGACCAAGCTGAAGGTTATGTGTTTTGACATTTCATCGTAGGGCGGGCCCGCTCAAAGGCCCGCAGTGCCTACATTTGTATCTTGCTAATAGGTGTCACGTAAAATATAAAAAAAAGTATTTCATCATATCTTCAATTTGAACCCGCTGTATAAAGTAGAAAATGCTTCGTTCTTTAGATACCTATATCTGCACTTATCCATAAATTTCCAAGCAACAGTCATAAGAAATCGTTTTAGATGTACCTACAGTAAGATTAGCTATGAAATTTCACAAAGTGCTAATATTTTGTATTACTTGTGGCTTGTTTAGGTAAGTATATACAGTGTGTTTCATAAATATATCGACAAACTTTTAGGTGTGGTAGGGGACATCAACATAAACATTTTTTGCTTTATAAACATATGTCCGAAAACGGTTCGTCACGATACAGGTTGTGAAAGTTTGTAAAAAATTGTTTTTTATTAATATCTGAAAACGTTTTTGCCGATTTCAATGGCGTTTCCAGCCAACTGGCTTAGGGGGGGTAATTTTAAAAAAGTATCGGGTATCGGTCTCTTCCACGACTCTCCAGCAGTTTTGGAAAAATTCACCGTCATAGATCGCCGACTAGATTTACCATAACTTAACTTGTTTATTTGAAATTTTTTAAGAATAAAAATAAATAAGCGAGCGAAAAATTCTTGGGGGGGGGGGGGGTAATTCCCTGAAACCGCCACTGGCCGATTTTAATGAAGTTTTCAAAGATTGGCCGTAACTTTATGAGGCATCACTTGAATATATTACAAAGTATTAGTGGTTACTTTGTGTGTGATATTACAGTTGATACAGTAATTCCAGGGCCGTGCTCACTGGGCAATCTGTTAGTTTTTTTTGCAAAAAGTAATAACCCCAATGTTTTTTGCAATGTTGTAACTTTTTTTAGATAAAGCAACTAAAAAACATCTTTTTTCTGCTTGAGGGTTTTGCGTATCTCGAATTCTCGATCCGTTTTCGTCGAATTTGAACCATACAATAAATAAATAATTATTATCTAACATGTAAGTAAATTTATTCGCTATATTTATGAAACACACTGTATATATTATGTTTCTTATTTGTATTAATGTGAAACCCTGAACCCCCTCTCCACCTGACAGTAGGGCCCACTAGTAAGTTGGTGAACATAGGCCCGTAATTACATCGCTACGGCACTGAACAAGCCCAAAATGGAGTAATTGAAAATCTTATTTTCTCTAGACACACTGATGCTCCCTTTGTCATATCATAAGACTCATAAGCGTTTACGACTGTCGAGGTTTACAACGTAAAATAATAAATTTAATTATTTTTAGCTTCATTTTTTCCTAATTTTACTCAATGGTCATGACTAATTATGTAAAATTTAGAATAATTACACGTAAAAACGAGGAGTTCGTAAAGGTAACTCTGACATCATCTAATCAATAATGTTAAAAATCCTTGAAAGGTTCTTGACATTAGCAAACAACATGAAAAATAAATTTCGCGCAAATTTTTTTTGTAAAACAAAATTCTGATTTATATTAGTAATTATTTAGATAATACCTTTTAATTATGTACTTAACACATTTTATTTGTATATCAAATTTTTCGTTAATTTTAACAATACGTGAGAGTAGGAATTTTAATTTAATGGGCATGACATGATGAAGGTTAGATGTAGTACATGAGTTCACGGGTGCATTATCTAATTTTTTTGCGGAATTGACGAATAACATGGTTAATTTGTTTCGAATAAAATTTCATGAGTTCAAATAAAACTTGATGAAAAAAATTCTAATACTTCGCTCTAAAATATATTATATGTTCTAATATAATGCTGATAAATAATAATAATTATAAATCAGAAAAGGGGCGTTAAACTGTAGAATCTCGCGCATTCTGACAACCTAATATCAAATTCTCCATACCATTCACTAAAGAGTTTATTTCCATATCTAGTAGTACTGAGTACTCAAAAAGCAGAAAACTGAGCTACCTTCAGTGGTGTCTGTACGAACAATTTCTCGGACACAGACGTGGTGCTGAAAGACGCTCACTTACAAGTTCTGATAACCCTAAAGGACCTGAATCATCTTTATTCATTAGAACGCGTTCGTTTCTATGAATTTTTAAACTTACACGACAGTCGACTTCATGCTTATTATTTACTTACGTAACTAAGGAAATACTGTATCTGTCGTAAAGCCTTTCGGGAATCCTAAAACGTTCCCTTTCCTCCATATTGTTTTCGTAAATATTGCCACTAGGTGGGCAGCAATAACTTTCATTTCGTAGGCATTTTACAGCCCAGGTCTTTTTGCCACGTTCATCATTTGAGCGGCTGTCCATATAAGATCCATCCTTTTTCTTGAAGGTGGCTGAGGTCTTAGGTTAGAAACTTATTATAGGTATAACCGTTGAGTGAAAGATCACAAAAGCTCTTCAGAGTCCCCCAATCGGATATCGTTTTATTTCGGCTTACTATGCCGAACAGTTTGTCCTTCTTCTTTTTAAACACTCTAATACTATTAGAAATGACTTGGTAGTTATAATGAACAAATTCATCTTGCAGGTCACCAGGACGTGGGAGACGTTATCGTCAGCAGGTGATCTCTTATAGTGTTTGTCCAAGGGAATGTTTGTGCAGAAGCCAGTTCTTTATTTATTCACATAATCCAAACTTAGATCAAGCACAGTTTGACGTGAAGTGTTTACAAGCTTAGATTTGCTGCAAGCCAAATATTTAATGGTGATTTGCTCATGTGGTACTCCCCACGTAGCATGGTGAACATTTGTGAGTTGTGATCCTGCGATGGTGGTTATTTTTCGTCCGGTGCTCTAGGAAACTCTAGCATCGCATTATCAGAGGAGAGGTTTACAGACGTGTAACAAAACGTAAATTTTGCTACCTTTTGTTCAATCAAGTCTAGAATTATTAATCATTTTCAAAATCCACCCTGATGAGGGTCCAAGACGTTCGGTACATTTTGTAGCTTAGTCAACAAGATCTAGTTATGGCTGAGCATGCACGCAATTCGTGTAAGGTATTTAGGTGTTTGCTTAATAACTAGGCGCTAAGGACAATATGAACTAGATTAACTAAATCTTAAATGATTGTGTACAGATAGGTACGTTATTTAATAGATGTTGTGCGGGGGACGATCATTCTAAGTAAACAATTTGATACTAAAGGTTTATGGAGTAGGTAGTTTATTAATAGTACAAGTGATGCTGTCGCTAAGATCCTGAAATATGCACGTTTACCTTCATAATTGATAAAAAAAAGAAAATGTTTTAAAAATATATTTATACTGGATTAGTGCGACATCTCTGATTTAGAAAGTGTAATGGATACAGGTTTCTGTAAGTGCAAGGGAGTAACGGTAAATCATTTGGAGGTTGTTAATGATGAAATAACGAAGTGAACAGCTGTTTCATTGTAGCTCCTTTAAATAGTTGTAGAGTAGTAAAATGACGGACCAAAATAATCCATTCAATCGTTCAGTGACAAATCAATTATTTAATGCCTCCGTAATCGGTGCGACAATAGATGATTTTTCTCGAAACGCTGTATTATTTCCGGTTCAGGATTTAAATACCAATGATCCAAATGGTAAGACTACTAGAATTTTCTCAATAATTAATACTAATTCGTATATTTTATTTATATATGGCCTCGTATATGGCTAATTATACGTGATGCTTGTTACGTTATGTATGTATCGTAGGTTATCTTATCTCTCTCTAATATTACCGTGAGGACTTCGATATACCGGAAGATCAATTGAGTCTTTCTTCTTTACAACACATTTTTATAGAAATTATTATGATGATTGCCACGAGAATGATGAATACAACTACTCCCAGGACAATTGCTGATATTGAACCTGCACTTAAAGCAGCATCTGAAAACAATAATTT